>CM052438.1:140042348-140066618 GCA_028533085.1 Varecia variegata | reverse complement strand
AGAAGACCCCGAATAGCAAAAACGATTTTAAGTAATAAAAACAAAATGGGAGGTATTAATTTGCCAGACTTCAAACTATACTACAAGGCTGTGGTTATTAAAACTGCCTGGTATTGGCACAAGTGCAGGGACACAGACCAGTAAAATAAATTTTAAATGTAGTCTGAGAATCAACTACAAGTAAGTTCCAGAGTCCCATTCTAACTTCTGTCCTGGAAGTGGTTGCTCTTAGAGCCATAGGCAGGGGAGCTTCATCTGAAACATTCCATAAATTTAACAAGAATTGATTATTTGTGTCAACCTGGACATATGTACGTCATTTCATCAGTATGACCATATTCAAGAAATAGGAAAAAAAGTTAACATGCTCCAAATGGACTTTTAAGCATTTTCTTTGAGTAAAACAAAAATGGAGTTTTTGTTTGCTTAGGTCTTCATGTTTCAGAGTAGATAACCTGAAGTTTCTTTAATTCTCTGAACTTTAGTTAATTCATCTTTAAATGGGGAAAATATCCAACTCACAGGAATTCTGTGATAACTGTATAGACCAGAATTGTCTAATGGAACTTTTCGAAAATGATGGAGATATTATGCAATACAGCATAGTAAAGACCAATATAGAACATACGGCTACTAAGCACTTATATAATTGAACAATTGCATTTTAAGTTTTAACTAACTTAATTTATACTTAAATGTTGAAGACCATTATATTGGACAGTTGAGTGGCTACTGTATTGGACAGTGCAGCTATAGTGTATAAAGAAGACATAATAAATATGACTTTGTATTCAAATTTTACCACGTCTAATTTAAATTAGAATCCTTAGTTTTTAGATTTTATATGTGGACTCCAGTACCCCCAGGCTGGAAGTGGATTTTGATGTGGATCTTTTGCTTGTATATCTAAAGGGGTGGGTGTTCTGAACAGATGTGAGTATCTGCTTATAACTGATTATGAATTCAAAAGAAAAAAAAGATAAAAGAACATAAAGAGGTTCCTTTCTAAGTAGGCTAAGCCACCTTCAAGAGAAGGAAAGAAAAGAAGGACATCCAGTAGGGATCTGTGCAGGTATAAAAAGAAAACAATCATTTTAACTGTTCTGTAATTTCTTAGGTACCTAAGGAGGTAAGTGTTAGTACTTGACAGATTCATGCATCAGGGTAATTTTACACCACAAAGCAAATATTTCTTAATATTTTTTAGATTTCAAGCAAACCTAACTAGATTTTTTCCCTGTATTTATGCCTTTCCCTCCTTTTTGTTTTGTACTTCATTCAATTAAGTAGTCTCTGTCTACTTACTTGACTCAGAATCTGGAAAGCAAATATACAGGCTTTGGTTTCTAATAGCTTAAGCCTCAAAGTGGGGAAATAGTTTCTGGACAGAATAAAGTATCTTGGTTAGAAAGATAAATGTCCCTAGACATTTATCCCTAGAAAGAAATTATCCCTAGAACAATAAATTATGTCTTCTGGGTTAGACTGTAGGATTAATCTAAAGGTCAAAGAAGTGAATTTCCTGATATCAAAGAGGATCTAGTCTACTTTCTGCTACAGCCGCCTGAGTTTAAGAGTATAAGGTAGGATCTAGAGTGGAAAATAAAAAAATTGCTATGTTCTAACTACTAACTTCAATGTAATTATTTTTTTCCACATAACCATATAGCTATCATTCATTAAATTAGTATGACTGTCAGGTGCTAGGTACTGCACTAGGTTCCCTGATGACAATAAATGTCTGCATGATCCATCCTGGCAGACTGGAACATGCCCAATCTGACAAGCTTCCTATGGCCCAGTTTTATAATAAAAACAAAAGTTAGTTGCTGAATCTGCAGCTGTTATGTTCATGTCTCACAGGTAACCATTAGGCACATATTTCTCAATGGCTATAGAAGCTTCCCTTCAATGCCTTGACACTGAATAAGCATCTCCCCTCCCTGACCCCTGCTGACACAAAGCTGGGGGGGCAGGGAACTCTTCAATAACTGACACCATGTTTTCTTCCAGCCAGTCATAGGGAAGTATCAAACTGAATTTATGTTACATTATAGGAATAGAATTACATGTGTAACACACTGGAGTTGGTCTAAGAGTTATATTTCGTATGAGAAGGCTCATTTGAGGACTTCATACTATGAGTGTACGTACCTCAGATTATGGCAACCTATAAAATATGCACCAAAGGGGGTCCAGCCAAAGGAAGGAAGATGAGTGAAAAGAGCTGATGAAAGTAAATTTTATATAATTACTAGGTTTTACACAGGGACAGGTTTAAAACATTTGTAGTTTGGATTGTTTGTTTGTTTTTCAGAGGTCTCTATCTTGGAGCAATAACTTAAAAAATAACTAAACTTCTCCTAGGGAGGAAAGGTCCTGAGATCTGAGATTCCTATGTGCTCTCACATGGTGCTGCAGCCTTGGTTTACAACTCAGGTGCAGAGCTTCAAAGAAGGGATACAGCAACACATCATTCCACACTGAACTTTGCAGTTCAGACCTGATGGTGACCCATTTAAACAGCCCTGATTTACTTTGAGTCTATAAAAACACAGCTTTATTTAAATTTTAGCTAAATTTCATTCTTCTCCAGAATCCTGTAACTATCATTTTCTTTGATTGAAGAATGTCCTCTGGTTCTGCTGTGCTGCCTTCTTCACTGAAATGAGTTAATAGACCCGATTTTGCCAGACTACGGTTTGTTCCTGGTGGTTTTTATAAATTTTCATGTCAGATCAGGTCGTATTTTCTTCAACCTTTAAGTGTTGGTATTTATTCATACTAAATAGCATTTCAAATATTTCTTATGACATATAAACATACTACTATAAATTTGAAAAACTATTAACCAAATTTATTTAGTATATTGTATTATTTAATCCATTTTCTTTAATTGTATTTCTCATTCTCCACCTATTAGTCTGTTAACTTGTTTTATCTTGTTATTTAAAAACATCCACCTCTATATTTCTTTATATCCTTCCCTCCTGATCATTATTCCTGAATCAAATCTGATTATTCAAGAATAGACAAATAGTGAATAAACTACAGTACATCCATTTACTTAGTATTAGGCAGCTGTTACAAAGAATGAAATAGATGAATGCTTATTGAATTAGGGAATACTCATTATATATTAATTGAAAAAAATTAAGATGCTAAATAAAACATTTAGTATCTTCCCATTGGGATAACACACACTTAGATAAAAGTTTCATGTTTCTTTCAGCATAAAGAGGAGTGAAATGACTCCTCTCACCTTGATTATGCTGAATATCATAGGAAGGAGGGAGAGATTATTATTAACATTTACATTACATACCTTTTATTGTTTGACTTGTTATGAGCATGCATTACTCTTGTAGTCAAACAAAATCCAATAAAATATATGAAATTTAAACAAAACATAACAAAACAAGGAATTGAAGTCTGTTTCTTTTAATACAAGCAGTCACATTGGCTTCTACGCAAGTTTGTCTCTGCACAACATGGATATCATGATATGTTAGAAAGAGGCCAAAACTTATCAAGTCTTAATTTAAGTCTTGGCATATCCTTCCTCAAAGCAAGTTACCTAATAACCTTACATTAGCATAACTAAGAGATACTACATTAGCAATTATTCCCAAATAAATCCTCTCTAAAGTGGCTCAACAACTTCACCTGGAAAGAATGGTGGCTATTGCTATAGCTGTTCTTTAACATGGCAGGACAAACTACCTTGAGAAAACCGCAAGGCTCCAGAAATACTGCTCCCAACCACTGAGAAGCTCTACAGCCTACAAAAAAAAAAAAAATGAAATAAATTAACAGGTCTGCTCTCTTTCCTGGCACCAACTCCCAGCTGCATTAGCTCATGAATGAGAGGAAAGCAAGGAATCAATTATATCAAAAGTACTAATTCAAGGTAAAGACCACCTGGGATTTCTCTGTTGGACTTTCCCTACTTAGGTCCTATGGTAAGATGAAGGCTTTCATTTGATTTGGCTTTCTTTCACTTTTTGCCTGAGGTACTAGCATTCAGGACTCTGTTTTGCCTATAAAGCAGTTAACTAGGCTCAGTTTGAATAATCTTACATACTAAAGCAGAATTTATACAGAACTAAAATTCTTAAGCAGTCCACTATCTTTAATTTACAGAAATGAAATCAGTAGCCAAAGGCATTTCTACCATTTTGGTCAAGAGGGCCACAATCCCTTACCCATTTTCTTGAAATCCATGGAAATTTGAAAACTGAAGCTTTTGGAGGCACAACATGTCCTAAAGTGATGGCAACACCTGACATGAACTGCAATGAAGATATTTATAAGCTTCATTTATTCTCTCTAAATATTCATGTGTTGTCTGAAAAAATTTCTATCTCTATGATTATGAGGAACTCATAATGATATTGTTCATTGATATTGTTCAATGATACTGTTACTCGATATCAAGAATATCCACACAAGTGCACAGAGGTAAGTAAAAGTCGTTGGCAATCAAGCAGAGAAAGGGGAGGGGCAAAAACCCACCTAATAGCTACACTGAACACTATTTTGGTGATGGGCACATTTATTGCCCTGACTCAAGCCACA
The DNA here is from genome assembly GCA_028533085.1 of Varecia variegata. Lineage (NCBI taxonomy): Eukaryota > Metazoa > Chordata > Mammalia > Primates > Lemuridae > Varecia > Varecia variegata. The sequence goes on along the minus strand of CM052438.1, from coordinate 140,062,040 downwards.
TAACAAAAACATTTGTACCTCCTTATTATTTTGGAATATAAAAAAGAATACGATCATGTAACTTTCATAAAAACTGGAAAATGATTTTTCCAAAACACGTGGGCAAAGGATTTCAGATAAAGAAATCTTATAGATCTCTGTAAGGGAGACTAGATATATCGAGGGTCACAAATAATGATTATTCCATCTGCATATTACTGGACTGGATATTACTGGACTGGATGTGTGTTTTAAAGTAGTTAGTAAGTAGAGGGCAGGTTGGATTACTGCTCTCTTGCTTATTATATTTACCTGAAATCATTATCTACCAAAACTTTTGATCTAAAAAAGAGTACTTGATTCTTTAAGGGATTGGGGCAACTAGAGCTTTAGAGCCACAAAATTTAAAAATATTAGAATAATTATCAGCAAAGCCTACCCCATGGATCCTGTTCTTTGTTCTTCTAGTCACCACCAGACAGTCAGATTCAGATGCCAATTTCTTTTTTTTTTTCTTTTTTGTATTTTTTCTTTTTTTTCCTCCCCTCTGCTCAAGATGCCAATTTCTATTACCATCTCAATCCTCATTGTCCTTCCTCAATCTCTTTTTCTCTAATATACCTTGGTTTCCTTAATTTGTTTCCCAAAGATAGGTGGGGAGATAAATACTGTTCTTGTTTGATATCCAAAGCAACAAGAAGCTATCCAATTAACCATCATTGATAGTTTCAAGACCTCTGAATGGAAAGTATTTGAAATGCATGGAGCACTCAGTGTCTCTCTCTTCATATAGCACTCACACTTATGTTATGTAACAAGATACCATCTCTCAGCCAGTGAGCACAAAGATATCTAGATGATTGGTTATGGGATTTGGGTACTTGCCCAGCATTGATCACCAAATCAAGGTGAGCTGATAGACATCATATTTATAGGGAAGTTCTACTAATATAGATGAAAAAAATTTTCAGGAAATCCTTGAAAAACATCAGAAAATCATGATTATTTGGAAGATTCTACTTGAGAAATATTAATGAGAAAGTATCTTCCTCCATAAATCTCTTTCATCTGCATAGAGTCAGTTTTTAATCCTACAAATATCATAAAATTTGTCTTTATCTCTTTTTTTTCTCCATCTGTATTCCTCATTAAAGTGTCTTTCAAAGGAATGGGATCTCTGTAGTGGCTAATAGCTAACAGCATTTCTCAACCCTCTGATGCCAACCAATCCTATCATGGGACCAATGGAAAAAAGGGAAAGCAGGGGAACTTTAAAAATTAAAGCGAAATAAAATGAGAGAATCCATTTGTAGATGCCTTTTAAAAAGCATGAAATCCTTCTCGCACATGTGGCATTGACAACCTATGTTTGCAGATGGCTCCATGGGAACAGGATATGGCTGTGGTGGTATGAGTCTCCAACAAGGAAAAAGGACCTGGATATGTAGCTGTATGTCTGAACTTGGTTTCTGAGAGTGTTAGCCAGAGAAAAAGTTTCCCAAATCATAAAAGAAGAGATGCTTCTCCCTCTAGATGATGTACCACAACCACCTTTGGGCCATCTCCTTCAATGGGAGGAGTAAAATTCAATCCTTTGGGGCTAAAAATGTTGAGCCCAAGAGATGCCTTGAAAGAGGTATAAGTAGATAGGTCTAGATTTTCTATCTTTGTTTTAGGCATCTCCTTGCTTTTATTTTCTCTCCTTTTAACCTGTTTAATATCTTCAGGATCCTAGATAATACAAGTAAGTAAACCAAGTTATGTTCAATGAAGACATGTAGAAAATAACACCAGGAAAAAGTCAGGAAACTGTAGAAGCTTCTCATTATTCAAAAACTTAATCATTGTACATTTTCCTCAGACCGGACTCATGCGGTACTGGACTTGGCTTTAGCTGGAGTTGGTCTGCAACTGCAGTATCTTTTGGTGTTCTTTCATAAATAGGTCATCTGCAAAAAGAACATTTTTTTCTCTTAGACTATGTTTATACAATGGTCATTTTTCTTTGATATGCAGATCTGAATGTTGTGCATAGATACAATAAACTTATATCTTAGTAGTTAAAAACAAGGCTCAGTTGTTAAACAACTTTAGTAGTCATTGTGTGTATATGCATTTTTTCCATAAAATGTACTGATTATTTATTATGCATCAGGTACTTGACTAGGCACAGATTAAGAAGCTGAAAGAGAATTTTAACTCTTTCCCTATGTCACACTGGTGATGGGACAAAAATAAAATTACATTTCAAAACTCATATGTCCAACTGTATGCTGAACTGTCTGTACCTTATAAAAGTAAATGGCAGATTTGGAGTGAAGATTACCAATTGATAACATGTGCTCAATATAAGAAAATAAGTCTTTGCCTTTATGGGTACCCTAAATCAATTCAATCTCAGTTCAGTGGATCATAAGCGTAAAGTCCAGAAAGTCAAACTTGTTCAAACAATTATTTAGTCTTAATGATGGTCATTTTGTATGTGTCCTAGTGTCAACTATTATTGTGATAGAGATATATCTGATTTAAGTAGCTACCATCCTAAAATACTAACTTCAAAATGGGCTCACATTTTTAATTGATGCTTATTTTTATTTATTTTACAAGCAAGAAAACTAAGGTTTAAACTAGGTAACTTTCCTAGGGTCACACATCCAGAATATGACTTAGCCATTATTTAAATCCAGTTATGCATGTCCCTAGAGCCACTCTGTTTCTATTACCCCACACCATCTCTGTGCATATGTTCATGATTCAGTCAGAATATGCCACCAGAAATATTATAGAATAATGCTATAAGGAGCCCGGCCCTATAATTTGGGTCATCACAGGCAATAATGTTATGGTGAAAATACACGGATAAAACAAAACAAACGATCATTAGTGTCCCAAAGGATCATCAGCAAAATTAGAAGAAAACTGCTGAATTTTTCTTTCCCTCCCATCTCCATTTCTGTGCTCCTTTCTTTTGCTTAGACCCTTCTCTCCCCATCCCTAATGTCCTTATGAATCCCCCGCTCACTATAATCCACTTTACCCACAGGGATAGATCTGTGTCAAGCAGGCTTCCAGATTATTCTTCTCTTTCTCTGAAACATCAAAATTCCATTTTAAAAATTCAAACAATGTTGGCTACATGTTAAATAGTAAAACAATTGATTTATGTCAATAAAGTAAACCAATAGACTTACATATTTTAACATTTTATTAAAATATTTTTAAATGATCTCATGCCAACTCAAGGCAAGGCCAAATGGACCTTGTAAGTATGACATGTTATAAAATATAACTCAAAAAATGAGGTTCAAACATTTCAATCATATAAGATGTAAAAACAGGATATTTAACACTTAACAAAAACTAAAAGGAAAGGTAGCAAAATATACTATACAATAGTCAGTATATTGAACTACAATGGAATCAAGAAATGGAGGGGCGTTCATTGCTTAAGCCTGTTTACCACCTGAAAAACTAAGAACTTCAGCCAGCTTTTATTTAAGAAAGAGGACTGGGAGAGGATGGGAGCCACCTATCATTCACATATTTTATATCTATGTCATTATCCATGCTTCTAACTATCTACCTGTACATCCACCTATCTGTCTATTTGCCTATCTATCTATCTATTGCCTACCTTCGTGTTATACCTCGTAACCTGCCTTTTCACCTCGCTTCTACCCACATTTTTTGGAACTAATAATCAGTAAATTCCCCCCCTACCCTGCCTTTTACTGAAGGAATATGCACTCTTGCTTTATGTGAAGCATTATTTGCTGCTGTGGTGGTACTTGGAAATACAAAGTTTATTTTATCATCATCCACCCTCCTCCCAATGTACATTATTTGAGTAATGGACACACTAAAAACCCCTACTTCACCATTATGCAATATATCCATATAACAAAATTATATTTGTATCCCATAAATTTATACAAATAATAAAACATATATTTTCTAATTTTAAATCAGTGACCCCAAAATAGAATAGAATAATTTTTATTCATCATACACTAGGCATATACAATTAAGAACACAGCTCAGTTTAGCATTGCAAATGGATTTTTAATGCCCCATTCTACAGTTTCGAGGAATGGATTGATTTGCAGACAGGAATCAATTTAATTCCCCTATGTATCCTTAATGGCTAGCATAGGGCTTAACATCAAGTCAGAGGTCAATCAAGGTGGAAGAGTGCAGATGTGTTATATTGCTTGAAATCTGTTTTGTCAAACTTCATTCCCTACTTCTACCATAAGCAGTACCACTCAATTTCATATTTCTCTCTTTTCCTCATGGATATGATCAGTGAAAAATTTGATGCTATGTTTTTGTATTTAGGTTTATTTTGATAGGCAATGCTAAGATCAGAGCTTTCAGATTTACCTTGCTTTGCTTTGAATCCAGTGGGACCTGGGGTAAGAAGCTGAAAGTCCATGGAATTTTTTCTCATCTTTAGGAGTAATAGTATTTATATCATGGGTTATTATAAAGAATTTTTCAATTTGTGAAAATTTAATAAGTTCACATTTGTAAGTACTATGATGACATGTATTAAGCAGTTATTAAATGGCAACTATTAATTTTTTCAAGATGCAAGAACTAATTATGCAATAGAAAGAGTGAAATCTTAGGCTAGATAATCCATCTTACTGTCCTTTCACAGAGACAAAATATTGGAAAGAAAAATTCTGATCAGACCTCATTCAGCTTAAGATAGTGCTCCCAAATCCTCAGCCTTGTGGTCTTTCATTAATGGTACTAGGCCTGGAATATACTGCATCAATGGCTCCTTCCTTTTACAATCACACCAATCCTCAGGATATGTGGTATGTACTGATTGGAATCCCAGGACTGGAAGATTTGCACACTTGGATTTCCATCCCTATCTGTTCTATGTACATTGTGGCCGTGGTAGGCAATATCTTCTTGATCTTCCTGATCATAACTGAGCGCAGTCTCCATGAGCCCATGTATCTCTTCCTGTCCATGTTGGCCTCAGCAGACCTCCTGCTCTCCACAGCCACAGCCCCCAAGATGCTGGCCATCTTCTGGTTCCATTCCACGGATATATCGTTTGGTAGCTGTGTGTCCCAAATGTTCTTCATACATTTCATCTTTGTGGCAGAATCTGCTATTCTCCTGGCCATGGCATTTGACCGCTATGTGGCCATCTGTTACTCACTGCGATACACCACCATTCTAACCTCCTCGGTCATTGGGAAGATTGGCATAGCAGTTGTGGTCAGGAGCTTTTTCATCTGCTGTCCATTCATCTTCCTGGTATACCGACTTACATATTGTGGGACAAACATCATTCCCCATTCCTACTGTGAGCATATGGGCATTGCCAGATTAGCATGTGACAATATCAAAGTCAATATAATTTATGGCCTGACTATGGCCCTACTCTCCACAGGGATGGATTTGGTGTTCATCATTATGTCCTACACAATGATCCTTTGCACAGTCTTCCAGATACCTTCCTGGACGGCCAGATTCAAGGCTCTTAACACATGCAGCTCCCATATCTGTGTCATATTTATGTTCTATACGCCAGCATTCTTTTCATTTTTTGCCCATCGCTTTGCAGGTAAAACCATCCCTTCTCACGTCCACATCCTAGTGGCCAACCTCTATGTGGTGGTGCCCCCTATGCTTAATCCAATAATTTATGGTGTGAAGACCAAACAAATTCAAGATCGACTGATTTTGCTATTCTCCCCAATCAGCACATGCTGTAAAAATGAAGAATAATACTAAATATTGGGTGTTTCTGAATAAAGCACACACACACAACGACTACTGTTTGGGTTATATACAAACTATATTATAGTAAGATTGACAAGATAAAAAAGATCCAAGTCTTCAAGGGTCTTTATATCATACTAGCAAAGTATGGATTTAGTTTACAAATAATATGGAACCATTTTTTATAAACACAAAATATGATTCAGTATGTATCAGACTAACTTATTAAGGTAGTAATGTGAGCATTTCATGAAGGTCCATACATTAACAAGGAGATAAATTAAAAGTCAATAAAAACAGTCAATGTGTGATCTGAAAGGATGTCTCCTTGATCTTAGAAATCCCGTATAATTACCTTGGCTTATAATATATGTCATATTCACTTTAATTTTGACAAGGATCTGTATTTGGGGGTAAAAACAAAAACACAAATAAAAAAAACTTTGGTGCAAGAAGATCTAGTTTGCCTGTCACACGCTAACTGCATGATATTAATGTGCTACTTAACTATTGGTTTTCAATTGGTAAAATGGATTTATATTAGTTTCTTACTCATTGTTTTGATAACTAAATTAAATATGTCATATGACATATTCATTTAATAAATATCAATTATCTTTCTGGTTTTGATGATAATGATTAATTTTGATGAATAGAGACATTGTTGATCTCAAAGAACCCAATCCACCAAACTGAACCTATCCCTGTTGCTAATAATCCTTAGAAAAAGGATTTGAATGGGTCATTATCATAGATACTGAAGTCACACAGAATGTTGGCAGAAGTTGCAACAGGTAACAAGATTCCGATTCAAGGGCAAACTCCTCGAGGAATAAAGGGAGTGAGAGAATAGGTAGTTATGGTATAATGACAGATTTAACTGAATGGCATGAGGGTTTTATATGCTTGATTTTGGCAGTGGGGAACTAAGAAAATGCCAATTTCACATCTAAGATGTATGGAATATGTTATCTTAAACAAGTATATTATGTATAGTGATATATACATATATGGTTATGCAGTTATATATATATATATGCTATTTTTGGTAATTAAAATAATAGAAATAAAAATGATTGAATTCATAGTCTTAATTTTAAAGAAACTTTCAGTTGAGGGTTCAGAAATTTTTCGATTCTGAAAAGATTTAGGAGATGGCCGTTGTTGCTTAGCTGTTGAAAACACATCACTGAGCCATTGCCCTGGAACATATGAAGAGGATTTTTGATGTCCTGCTGTCTCCTTGACCTCTACTCCTTCAGCTATTTAAAAATGACCCAAAAAAGACAGAACACCACAAAATTTAGAAACTGAGTGTTCTAGAGAGGGATTTAGGGACAATTGACATGCTCTTCTAGATAGAATTAACAAAAACAAAAACCAATAATTATGGGTGCTAAGCAATTGATAAAGTGAGAATAATACTTCCTAAGAGTGAGAGACTGGGTAATTGCTATCAGAGTCTAACATTCGGAGATTCAAAGGTTATTTATATCGTCTAGGTGGGAGAGTAGCAGCTTATCCCTAGAGGCAGATTCAGAAAGACCACATAGAAGAATAAAGCTTCCTTCTTGTGGGTTTTGCTCTGGCTTAAGTGTTCTTAGAGTTGACAAAACTGTGACATAAAGTAGAGAGTATTAAGATAAGGAATACAAAAGTATGAAGAAGGATATCAAAGCTAAGATACCCAAGATCAATATTACTGCAAAACATTGTGTTATAATTGAGGTCTTAGCTTATGTAAGTCAAACAAAAAAGTATAGGTATTGAGGGAAAAAAGATAAATCTGGAATATGGTTTGTGTTTATATATGTATTTAAATCTTTATTTTTACTTTTCTGTGGATGATATAATTATTTAATTATAAAGCACAGGAAAGTAAACACAGTTCCACAGGATGACATGAAAATTATTAATATTTTATACAGCAACAATAACCAATAGTAAAATAAAATAGAAAAAAGGTCACATTCAAAAGGATGATAAAAACGTATATGTACCTAAAATAAACATAGAAATTGTTCATTGCTTATTGTAGTGATAATAATTCTCTCAAAAACAATTTATAAATTCAAGGTAATCTCAATCAAAATAATAATTTTTATTGTATTATATTTTGTTTTTCAACTGTTACTGTGATAAGATATTCAAATAGAATATATTAGATATTATATAATGGAATGTGCCATATTAGCCATTTTAGGTATAATTTCGTGGTATTATATTCACAATGTTCTTCCATGATCACCACTAAGTTCCAACCTTTTTCATCACCTAAACAGAAACTCTGTACCTATTAACCAATAACTCGCCAATCCCCTGGTAACCTCTAATCTAGTTTACGTTTCTATGAAGTTGCGTATTTTAGAAAATTCATATAAATCGATTCATATAATATGTTGTATTGTGTTTTGCTTATTTTACTCAAGATAATATTTCAAAATTCATCTATGTTATAGTATGTACAGTAAGTCCTCATTTAATATCCTTGATAGGTTCTGAGAAACTGTGACTTAAAGCAAAACAATGTAAATGAAACCAGGTTTTTTGTCATCAACGTTATAGCAAAACAACATTGAATGATGTGATCTTATTTGAGGACCTGCAGTACAAAATTTCACTTAAAGTCTCAGTTTCTAAAAACCTCACTGGTCAAGTGAGGACTTAGTGCATCTGTATTTCCTTCTTTTTTATTTCTACATATGTCCCATTGTGTGTATATACCATTTTTGCTTATCCATTTTTCTGTTGATATACATTTTTGTTGTTTCCACTGTTCAGCTATTGTGAATAATGCTATAAGAAACATTTCAGTACAAGCATCTGTTCAAATCCCTGTTTACAGCTTTTTTGTACACACACACACACACACACACACACCCCTAGGAGTGGGATTTTGGGGTCATATGGCAATTCTATGCTTAATTTTTTGAGGAACTATCTAATTATTTCTCACAGAGGTTGCTCTATTTTACATTCTCACAAGCAATGTATGTGGATTCCAATGTTTACATATCATTATCGACACTGGTTAGCTTCATTTTGTTTATTTATTGTTAATAAGAGACATTCTTGTAAGTTTGAAATGGTATTTTATTGTGGTTTTGGTTTGCATTTCATGTGCCAGTGGTCATTGTATACCTTCTTTGAGGGAATGACCATTCAATTCATTTATTTGCTCATTTATAAATTGGGTTGTATGCCTTTTTGTTTTTGAGTTGTAGGAGTTCTTCATATATTCTGGATATTGAACTCTTATCAAATGTATGATTTGCAAATATTTTCTATCATTCTGTATGTTGTCTTTTCACCTTCTTAATAAAATCCTTTGGTGCATGAAAATGTTCAATTTTAATGAAATCCAATTTATTTATTCTTTGTTACTCATATTTTTGGTGTCATATCTAAGAATCTACTGTCAAATCGAAGTTCATAAAGATTTACCTGTATATTTTCTTCTAAGAGCTTTATGGTTTTAGCTCTTATATTTAGGTCAATCTTCCATTTTTTTTGTATGCTGGCTTTTAATACTTATTTGAAAGAATAAATACAAAAAATTAGCATGACAACTTAAAAATATTACTTGACCAATTAAACATGAGCATATATTAAAAATATAGTAATCATATCAGTGTGTGGATGTGACTAAGTAGATACTTAGATCAAATAACAGACTACAGAGATAAGTAGATCCATATTTATGTGATAATTTAAAATAAAATACATATTTCCTCGAAATAGTTGAGGAAAGACCAGACCAACATTTAATACATGGTACTGAAAAAAACAGTTTATACATTTAAGAATAAATAAATCTGTAATCATCCAAGTGCCCAAAACCAATGTCAGGTGGAATCAAGGCACACTGTCTCTCACACACTTGCTCTCTCTTTCTCTCGTTACTGTGTTTTTTAAATCACTATTGCTGTCTCTATCTCTCTTTATCACTATCCACATCACTCTGTCTCTCTCTGTAGTTATATTTCTAGCTCTATCTGTATCTATACAACTTTGTATCTCTCTGTTTTTCACTGTGTGTATGGAATAGCTTCTTCAGAATAAAAAGTGTTAAGTCATAAAAAAATGTTAAGTGGACTGCATACAGTTACATAGAACATATTTTTATATGACAAAATTAACAAAGTTCAAAGGGAAGAGGTAGGGAAAATATATTTCAAATATAAACCAACGTGTTATAATTCATGATTTTGTATAATTAATAATTTGTATGTTTCTTTTAGTTTTGCATTGGCATGTTCTTATGTATATTCCCTTGCTTGCTTGTCAGTGGGAATCATTCCCTTCCCTTCCCTGTAATACACCTACGAGTTCCGAAAAAAATTATTCTTAGTTAATTGCTCCTTGAGGGATCTTGACTCATTCTGCCCTTGCCCCACTCCAGTCAGCTAAGCACATGCAAAGGGAGGTGGCAACTATGCCTGTAGCCCTGTTGGAAGTAAACAGCAACAAACGGGATACAGGGACTGATGTGCTCGTTCTCAGTTCCACCTAGGTAAGTAAGTATCTGAGATCTAGGGTCTGCTGTAGTCATGCCTAATGGTATACTGCTGCTGGTTTGCACCAACTTGGAAAAGCTGATTATGCACATTTCAGCTCTGCATTCAGTGGCATCATGTTGGTAACTTGAAATTGACCATGGTAGCAGTATTTAAACCACAGAAATTGGCTACGGGTACAAATCAAGAAATTTTTTATTTGAAGAGCTGATTGTTAAACATTTATTAGCACTCCATTGATTATACTTAACCAAGAGCCCTGGCCCAACATGGGAGGAACTCTTAGTCACCATCTCCATCCCTGAGCCCGATCCTGAATTTTGTCTCTGACCTCTAACCCTAACGCCTAAGGCTCTGCTACAGATGAGTGGAATTTTAGTGTTAATAAACTTGTTCCCAGATAAATATCACTATCCCTGCACCCCAGCTCCGCCATCACACATGGCTTGTGAGATACTGACTGCTCTGGTCTTGCTTTCAGCCCCGACCCCAGGTTCCAGCAGAAGACTCTGACCCTCTTGTAAAATACAGAGGAGCTTTCCCAGTCTTCCATGAATAGGTGGAGAAAGAGTGAACTGGCAATTTAATAATTTTTCCATGCTAGGAGAAACTATCCTTGTGTTCTAATATATTAAATTGTTCTTTTTATTTCATATGTTGAATATTTCATGTTCCAAATATAATGATAAACAATATGAATATATTATCTTGTATAATTATTATTGTGTTTGTATCAAATATCTGGATCTCAGGTAACTTAAGTTCCCCCTCAAGATCATAAGTCTATTAAATTTTATAATCACAAATGCTCTTTACTAGTGTTATATTACTTTTGTACTCATTCACTCCCTTTACATACTACAAGTTACCAGCTCCTTCAGTCCTAATTTGCATGTGGCTGTGTCATCTCTTTGCTTATTGTCACTGTCCTTCACTGCCATAAATGATTCAACTTGAGATTTCTATTAATACCTTCTATGTTTGGCATGTAGCTCATATTGGAATACTCTTCTGCGTGTCTAATTAGGTTTCTCTTCCATACACTGTGGCTTACATGTGCCTTTGTTTCAGAAATAAGTTTACCCTTTTTTTGAGGAAATGTCTTAAATATGACTGTCAGGATCTCAGAATTTGGTATACAATAACTGACTAGAAATATATATATTTCAATCTCCATGTACTTACCAATATCTTCAGATGAAGTCACTCCATGACATTTTCAATGAGTCCATAGAGTTTACACCTGCAACATTCACTCTTGTCGGTATCTCAGGGCTGGAGGCAGAACACATATGGATATCCATCCCCTTCTGCCTGATGTACACCATCATCTTCCTGGGAAATGGCATCATTCTTCACGTCATCCGGATTGACCAGGCCTTGCACCAACCCATGTACTACTTCCTGGCCATGCTGGCCTTTGTTGAGCTTGGTGTCTCTGCTTCCACTATGCCCACCGTGCTAAGCATCTTTCTCTTTGGCATTACTGATATCAGTTTTGGAGGCTGTCTTCTCCAGATGTTTTCTATGCACTCTTTTACCCTCATGGAGTCAGATGTCCTTCTGGCAATGTCTGTGGACCGCTTTGTGGCCATCTACAGCCCACTGCACTACACAGCCATCCTGACAATTCCCCGCATCACTGGGATGGGTGTCGTCATTGCCCTACGAAGCGTGATGCTCATGCTTCCACTGTTGTTTCTCCTGAAGCGTCTGCCTTTCTGTGGCCACAACACCCTCACACACTCTTATTGTCTCCACTCAGATCTGATCAAATTGCCCTGTGGAGATACACGCCCCAATAGCATCATAGGTCTATTTGTCATAACCTCCACATTTGGGCTGGACTCATTGCTCATTGTGGTTTCCTACATACTGATTCTTCACACAGTACTGGGAATAGCTTCTGGAGCAGGGCGGTGGCGGGCACTAAACACGTGTGTGTCACACATATGCGCTGTGCTTGTGTACTATGTGCCCATGATAAGCCTTTCCTTGATGCACCGCTTCGGACGGCATTTACCTCCTCTCCTCCAGACTGCCATGGCCAATGTTTACCTCTTCTTCCCACCTGTGGTCAACCCCATTGTCTATAGCATCAAAACCAAGGAAATTCGCAATAGCATTGCCCATATATTATCCAGAAAGAGGAGTGAGGTCTAACAGAGGCAGACGATACCCCAAGAACCCAGGAACTTGGATCAGACTTTATTACCTGGATATTAGCTTTACAAATGTGAAAAATTCCATAGTTTACTATTGCTTGTTAATAAGCTTTTCGATTTAGGAGATGAAGAAAAGAAAACAGTTTCACAAATTCCTCTGAGAATAGAGAATGTCATTATTTTGAAATAAAATTATAGAAGGAGTGGGACCTGGGTAAGAACAGCCTTTGTCTATTGAATGCTTGAATACATTTTTTTTTTTGCTGATTTTTTTTTTTATTTCAGAATATTACAGGGGTGCAAACATTTTGGCTACATAAATTTGTTTGTACCATTTGAGTCAAAGTTATAAATGTGCCCATGCCCCAGATAGTGTGCATTGTACCTATTAGATGTGAATTTACGCATCCCCTCCACCCCCTCCCACCTAAATGTGTGAATGCTTAATTAATTCAGTGGAATTTCCTTCTAGGAATGGGCAGATAGGGTCCTGGGCAGGTTTATGTTTCTGGCTACATTCAACTTAGTGATACTTAATTGTGCGTGAAAATGATCAGAACACAAAATAGTGTATATTGTATTATGCCATTTATATACAGTTTTAGAATAAGTTCAATCAATTTAATGTCAACAAATCAGAACAGTGCTTACCTTTGATGTGTATAAAGATGGGAGAATGAAGGGAGAGACATGAGGCAATTTCTGGGGAGATGGAAATACTCTATTTTATGTTAGGGGTGTACATGACATGGTTGTATCCACTTGTCAAAATGATACAGCTAAAATTTGAACATTTCAAAGCACATCAATTTTACTTCAAAACTTCTGAATAATGAGGATAATAATAATAATAACAGCAGTAGTGGTGATTGGAGTGCATAGTGGGTGGAAGTACAGAATATGTAAGAAATAATTATTTTAGCTGTGTGATGAGTACATGGAGGTTCATATAATATTCTGTTTACTTTGTACAGTGTTGGGAAATAGGCTAAGAGAGGTGAAAAGTTTCAGGGGCTTTGCCTTGAAGGAATCTGTGAACATGTTAGTTCACAGAATAGAAGGTACTTCCAACAAGGGAGGCATTGTCAGAGGACGTTTGCAGCGCAACATTTCTTCTTTGCTGATAGCCATTGCCTTGAGCTTTTTTGCAAGGCAGAAGCTCGGTTTGGGTCCTTGGCGGACAAGTTGATTAAAATGCCTGTCCAGCAGATAACCTGCAGCTGGAACTATCCTAGACTTCAAGGCTATTCCTGCTTCACTCCTGCCTACATGTCTCTGTGTTTAGAAGAAGTAGATTAGAGTAGTACACAGACTCAGTGTTCTCATTTTATACATTTTATCTTTAATTTGTATTCTCAGCTAGGTCTGTTTCTAACTTAGGGTTTAACATGCTTATCTTAGAAAATTTCTGTAACCGTCTATTCTTGTAGACAGAATTAGATAAGGTTCCCCTGGAAATCTCAAAAAATGAACTGTACACATAATTCTCTAACAAAAGACAACTATTTGCTGTAACAATAAATACTGATGCAGGACTTCACTCACGGCCTCACAGATCACGGGAATGCTGGAGATCCCCTAGCTCCCCCATCATTTAAACTGCACTTTGTCTCCATCTCAATCATTTCTCCATCTATATTATTTTTTTATTTCCTATTATTTCCAAATCCCTTGCAACAATCCTGCCTTGGGGCCTGTTTTTCTGGGAGAGTAGCTAACTCCTGGCAGTATGGTTTAAAATTTCTGTAATACAAAAGTTTTTTTTAAATTATACTCAGTGTGCTAATATTAAATCTTCATTGAACATTTACCATGAAACAGAGATAACTTTCAACTGGTCAGAAGGATTTGATCAGAAAACTGCTTGACTTTAGAAAACCATTTTATTTTTAATGGGTTAATAGTTTGCAAAAAACAAAACAAAACAAAAAACGCCACTTCAGGAGGAAATAACTAAAAAAAAAAAAAAAGAAGAAGAAGGAAAAAAGAGTAAGTCCTGCTTTTGCTTTTGTAATACCCTTGCTTGACAAGAATCACTCAGTAGTAACAAAATGTGGTATATTTATACCATGGCGTACTACTCAGCATAAAAAGGATGAATTAATACCTTTTGCAACAATTTGGATGGAACTAGAGACCATTCTCCTAAGTGAATTATCTCAAGAATGGAAAAATAAACACCACATGTACTCATTATTAAATTGGAACTAACCAATGAGCACACATGTACACAGAGGGAAGTAAAACTCAGCAGAAATCAAGCGGCAGGGGGCGGGGAGGAAGAGAGGGGTGAAAACCTACCTAACAGGTATAATGAACACTGTTTGGATAATGGGCACACCTATAGCCATGACTCAAGCTTTACAAAAGGAATTCATGTAACCAAAAATATTTGTATTTATACCCCCTTAATATTTTGAAATAAAAAATAATAAAATAATAAAATAAAAAGAAATTATCCTGGAGAATTCTGAGACATTCTCTATCAATTAGAGAAAAAAAAAAAATGAATGCATATCTCATCTTCCCTCATGAAAAAGGAAGCAAAACTCTTGGTTTTTGAGTTATGGAGGAAGCATATTTCACACATGAGAATACTTCTTTGACTCATATAATAAGTGACACAAAAAGCTGCTAGGTCAGAGTATGATCTTGTACAGTAGAGGGTGTTTAAGCAGGCCTAGGCTATGGTGAAAGCAGCCTTCCTGCTGATCCATCTCACTGATTGGAAAAGATGCCATTAGATAGTAACGATAAGCCCCAACTGGTGAAACATAACACAGCAATTAAGGGTTCTCAAGCATGGCCATGTACCTGCAGTGAAAAATTATACACATTCTGAAAATCAGCTCCTGACATGCTACGTGTTTCTGGTACAGATATAGAGCCTCTCGTCATGGGACACAAATTAACCATATAGGAAGAATTACCTATCTTTATTTGGCATTTGGCACAACCCCTAAGTTGTAAACTCTTGCAAAAGATAAAAAATGGCATATCAAAAATAGACCACAAGCAGGACTGCTAGGTGTAGTTGATCTGCACGTGGAGTAGTCTTGACTCTCGTGTCATTTCTCACTGTTGTACCAGCACCTCTCTGTCAACCAACATTATCCCATACAGAAGAGCTGTTATGACCAGAAAGGAAAAAAATCCCCAAATTGGTTCCTACGGTAGTTAGTTTGATTTGAGGGTAAAAGCCTAAAATGTATAGTATGTGATTGGGAATGATATGGAAAAATAGTGGATGTGGAAAATCTTCCTTGTAAGTAGAACTGTGAGCAGTGTATCTAGTCATCAACTTTGTATGAAATTAAGTGACTAATACTGAGAGTATACATTGGCTTGTGGACACTGGCAAATATCTTACCACCTTGTCAGGGACCTGGAAAGAGAAAGATTGGAGAATTAATAACAAGAAATTATGGGTTAGATGCATGTTTTGGACAAGTGGGAGTGAGAATGGAGTGTGAATACTTTCTTATTACACATTATTGCTAACTATATGATATTCTCTGAAATAAAAGAGCACATAGAAGAGGTATTAAACAATTATAAACAAAATAACATGAAAATTTGATGTCAGCTAGTGTCTCTTATTAAACACATCAGTGATTGCACAATATTCTCATGAATGGTTATAATCATGATAGCAAAAATGGAGGCCGTGAATGAACCCCACAGCATGGGCTCTAACTTGACAACCTGGCCAGAAACAGAGAGAAAATATGAGCTACAAATATTGTTATTGGTGGTGGCATATGAAGGTAACAGCTAAATTATTTTGAGTAAATGGAATTACTAGCAAATTTAAATAGTTTGAAAGTGAAAAGGACCAGGATAGAATTTTGGAGAGCCCCAAATTTAAATAAAATTAGTAGAAGATAAGAAGAGGAAAGAACTAAATGGTATACTAGGCTAAATTGTATGTTGGTGAATTAAAATAAGGTGAGTGTTAGCACAGAAGCCAATCTGCTCTATGAATCAACTCCGTTCAACATGAACCAGTACCATTGTTTCACTTTCCATCATAGAAGGAATTCTGGAAAGAACATTTAGGGTTCTTTGCCTTCTCATCTTTATCCCTATTCTCCATGAAATCCACTGTAGATCCCGTCCAGCATTAGTATTCTTCCTGAATTTGTCAATGTCTCAACATTACATTGAGTACCTCTTACTTAACTACATACAAGTCTAGAAACTAGGTGAAAAATTTCAAGGAGAAAGATATCATGTTCAAAAGTCTTTCTTAGACTTTATCAGATGGTTCATGAAAAATGAAGGACTAACTCATATTTCCATATTACTAATAATTTAAAGAAATGTACCATTTCTATTTTTTTCCTTCCATTGAGAGCACATGACAAAATTATCTCACATATAGAAGGCATATAATGACTGCTTTTTGAAACAAGAGAGAAAAAGGAAAGAAAGCAGTAAGGGAGAAAGAGAGGAAGGAAGGTATGGATATAAGTTTACAAACATGTTCAACAACTTGCTTGGAACTTTAGATTGTAGGACTTAGGCATGCCCCTTATAATTTGTCACTCTGAAAATATTACTGATATTACAAGAAAAGACTTCAATTGAATAAAAATGAAAATAATGAGATGCTTCAGAGACTAATAGGTAATGTCTGATAAAAAGTAGTTATAGATACAGATTTTTCTTTCTAAAAGAAAGACAAAAACTTTGCCTCAGTGAAAGAAAGTGGCGCAAAAATATTTATTTAAATATTAATAGAATATAATTGACATAGAAACATGTCTGCATTTAAGTTGACTTTTAGATTTCTGCAAATAGGGACAGCAGGAAAAGATTAGCTTATAAAAATAAAACTTGTTCATATTAGTATCTCTGAATGTAGCCTGTGGGGAAATGGAAAAAAAGAGAGTGAGGAGATTTCTGCAAATACAGAAACAATTACAGGGATATTAAATGCTGATGACCCCAAGAGGGCTGACTAAAAATCTACTATGTCCCTCATGGCTTTGGCTTGTGACTAGTTAATTCCTCATTCCATGTTAATAACTCTGCCTCATCCACACATTAATTAAGGACCATTAAAACTGGTGACTAGAAGCTTTCTTCTCCAATTTGAGCACAGGAAATTTATCCTGTGTTCCAGAAGGCTATGGACCTTGCTATGAGTTTTGTTGGAGGATGAGCACACAAGCATGGTCTCAGACAGACTTACAGAAGAAGAGTGTCTTTACTACAGAGACAAAAGAAAAGTGTGAAAAGTTAATCCAAAGATGTTCACAATGTCATAGTGACAGACATCCCAGCACCAAATGGATTCGAGCTTATGGCATCAACTAGGTGCTGTTGCACAGAGTGCAGATAGAAAGTAGAACCAGTGCAGAAAACAAAACTCGAGGGAATGAGACTGGAATCCATGGAGGAGAAAAACTGATGAGTGAAAGTGCTATGAAGAATGGACAATATTCTTCAGGTATCTGGTAAGAGCAGGACAAGCTCCCAGCAGCAAATGGGGAGTAAGTCTCATGATTCCCGAATTCGCCCTCATAATTTGTTGTATAATATCAGCTTCTCCAATAACAATCACTCCATCCAACTAACCAGGAACTGACATGCTCCCCACCTTCCACCCCACTATCTGTGCCTGCCAGGTTGTGATCACCTGTCAGTTCTTTGCTCTTGAATCAGTCAGACACCGTGATTGCTCTCAAAGGATTCCTACCATAATTGTGATCATCCTTGGAAGAGAAAATTTTGCCCCTGTTAGGAAGGGTCAATCAGTCAGTTTCCTTGGATGGAGGTATCATAGAATTAAACTTTGAGAAGCAAACCTGTAAGAATTGCAGTATTTAGTTGACTGAGTACCCTAAATGCATGTCATCTGATACAGCCTTCCTCCCATAAAATGCTCCCTGCTGATTTGATTCTTTGATTTTAGGTTTAGCAGGATTTAAGAACAGCTGCTTTTTGGATTTCTATCATATTGGTGACACTGAGTATATGGTTACCTGAT
This sequence comes from Varecia variegata, assembly GCA_028533085.1. Taxonomy (NCBI): domain Eukaryota; kingdom Metazoa; phylum Chordata; class Mammalia; order Primates; family Lemuridae; genus Varecia; species Varecia variegata. The sequence goes on along the minus strand of CM052438.1, from coordinate 140,043,636 downwards.
TCATGTGCGTGCAATATAATAAAGCACATTTATTGAAAAGTCTAGGAAGGAATAAAATAAATTAACCATAGTTTTCACTGGATCCCAACCATTTCTCTAATGTGTAGCTGGAGAATTTCTTGATTAAGAATATGTCATTTTTAGAAAGTGATGATTTTGATCAAAGAACTTTCATATAAGGCAGAAGAGCCCAAGTTTTTAGAAATTCACTCATCAGTGAAATTAAATGATTACATTTTCTTCAGGTATTCTATAGCACTTCTCTGAATTATTTTTAGGATCCCCACATTTGCCCTCTGTCTTCCCTTTCAAGGAATATGTCCTTTCACCCCTTTATTTTCCATTGATATCTTGTGTCTGAGCTCACAGAATTATTAAAGCCTTTTGGTTATTTCATTAAGAAATAATAAGCCTATTTTGGCCTAATCTCATGCTAATGATAGCTGTGAGCAACGTAAAACCAGGAAACCCATCTCTATTCTGGCTAAGTGACCCATTCTCCCACTGTCCAATCTGTGTGTTATTAGGAATGAGTTCTCTTGCCTCATACCTTGCTGCTGCCGATTCTCTTGCCTCCCAATGATTCCTCCTTTCTAGTTATTCTATAAAGTGTATTACAGGATTTTGAAGTACAACATTAATTTCAAGGATTTCAGATGTTAGAAATATGGGCAAAAGAAAATAAAATTTTCTTTAAATTTCAATAAATTTTAAAAGTGACAAGGAGCTTTGGCCCATACTCATCTAAAATACATAGATTTGAATTATCTTTTCTAAAGCATTTCCTGCACATTTTTCTGACCACAAACAGAAATTTGTTATGTTTTCTAGTGTAAACTATTTCTATCTCTATTCTTTTTCATAGGGAATCTTTTATGCTAATATACTGGTCAGAGTCTGAGAATTTGCTGGTCCCAACTGTTCCTGACATAAAGAACATTGGGAATAATTGAGTACTAGAAGAGTAACTGAAATGTGGGATATAGAAAGATTCACCAAACTCTGATTAAAATGTAATTTCCTAGAAAAATAACCATTTAAATTTTTTTTTCTACAGGTCTAGAAAGAGAATACCAGACAGGTCAGTAGTTTAATCGTTTACCCAAAGGATTTTGCTGGTTCCAGTGCAGTCGGCCTGCCGTGCACATAACACCTTATTGCGGCACAGAGCTTGTGGATGTCCTCCCTGAAAACAGGGATGTGTCTCCATGGATCTGTCTTTTCCCTTCAGTAATACGAGTGACATCTTAGAGGTCTGCCAAAATTGAAAAGACTTAATATGATGACT
>CM052438.1:139996941-140041848 GCA_028533085.1 Varecia variegata | reverse complement strand
GTACTCAGAGCTGCCATTCTTGTAGCCCCAAGCCTACTACTGATAAAGTGCCGGTTTCAGTTTTACCACACGACAGTCATCTCCCACTCCTACTGTGAGCATATGGCCATTGTGAAACTAGCTGCAGCCGATGTCCGAGTCAACAAAATCTATGGTTTGTTTGTGGCCTTCACTGTCGCAGGCTTTGACCTCATATTCATCACATTGTCCTACATCCAGATATTTATCACTGTTTTTCGTTTGCCCCAGAAGGAGGCTAGGCTTAAGGCATTCAATACCTGCATCGCTCACATCTGTGTCTTCCTTCAGTTTTACCTCCTGGCCTTCTTCTCCTTCTTTACACATAGGTTTGGTTCTCGTATCCCCCCTTATATCCACATTCTCTTCTCTAGCATGTACTTACTGGTCCCTCCGTTTCTCAATCCACTGGTCTATGGTGCCAAGACTAAGCAGATTCGTATTCACGTGGTAAAAATTCTCTTTTCATAAAATCCACCTCAATTAACATCTTTATTCTTTCCTCTCTTTCAATCTCTCAAAATGTAGTAAAACAAAAATACACATTATTTGAGGTGCTTGAATTTTCCATTTAATTGGCTTGTGAAATTTGCCAGTATGACATATGTTTTCAGATCATCATAGTCCATGAAAGCTATTAATCAATGGGGTTGTGGATCCTACCTAAGTAATGAATGTGAGACATGTAAAAAGAGCAAAATACTGAATATATATATGTGTGTGTGTATACAGTTTATTTTTCTATTTTATGTTTTGGTCCCTGGTTGAGTTCTTCCTCTAAAAATCGTTCTCTAGGTGAATTTTGTGAACCAGGTGCTGCGTTCTATGCAATCAGTATTTTTTCTGCTGCCTCCAACACTTATTTATTAATTTATCAAGTTTTATAAAAACTACAATATTGTCAATATTTAATATTATGCTAGAGAATAGCGACATAGTAAATTTGACATATAATCTCATGAGGTTGTAGCAGTATATTTCTGGGATCTAGAAAAAGAAGGGGAGAGAGAGGAGAAGAGAAGGGAAGGGGAAGGAGAGAAATGGTAGGGGTATGCATGAAATAGGGGGTTAAGAAAAAGAAGGAGTCACTGAAATCTGACTGGAAACAGGAGAAATTTATTTGCTTTGTTGTTTGTTGTTTTGTTTTGTTTTTCAATTGGGTAGTCTGATTCTTGAGGAAGGATGAATGAGTGGGCAGGGAGGTAAGAACACACAATGACAGGTAGATGAAGAGGAGATTTAAACTGGAGAATGTGGTTTAAGGTAACTATGCAGTTTTTTGAACATGGTTTGAATGTGAGGTACAATTTGGCGAGACAAGGAAGATAAGAATATCAAAAATGATCATTACTGCTGAGCAAAATTGAGGGACTTTAGTCTGAAAGCATTAATATGCCACTGGAAGGTTTTTCTGTACAACAAAGACACTGACATGTATGTGTGTCTGCTTGGGCTTGTGGCAGCACACCCTCTCAGTGGTTGGAAAACATTCCGCTGTTAAATGAGTCAAGGGTATATTTTATTAATGAAGAGGTAGAGTGCTTTTATCTGAGATTAATGACCTGAAATTTATGGCTAATTGACTGTTCCAGAAAATCCTCAGGTCATAGATAATTTTTTTAAAAAATTATGGAAAATATTCACATGTGTACAAATGTCCATACTTTGATTTATCAGATTCAAATAACTGCATATATAAGCAATAGTGGACTGCTTGTCACATAGCTGGTGAATACTCTGAGTGGTTTTGGTGACTAGGTCTTATCAGATATCTATGGCTGTTGAGAATGATTATATTGTAGATATGGAGGCTATCTTAGGCAATCTTTTGAGACTCTTTCAATTATCATTATTTATTAGAGCTAATTGTACTATATTACCAATAGGGGTTGTTTTTCTTAGATGACATAGTTTCCTTAATAATTAAGCTGAGATAGCTTCAGAGGTTATTTCTTAATATTCTAGCCAGAATTTTATCAAACTTTTCTATAAAGGCCTGATAATAATTAGCTTAGGCTTTGTGGGCATTAGTATTATATAAATCTTACATTTCATATTATATAAATACTTCAAAAGTTTTAGAAAAGGCACTGTTTCTCAAAAATCCCCAATTCAAGAAGGAATATCACTATTCCCTCACTCAACCAATCCAGAAATCTAGTCATTTTCTTTGAAATTGACCTCAATTCCATACAATATACCTACCCACTTAATCACCAAGTCCTGGTGATTTCTTAAACATATATTTAATGTATTGCCTCCTCTCCATCAGTTATAACTTCTTTCCCATATCAATCCTTCATAAGAGTTTATGTGAAATAATGAAATGTTATATTTTTCATCTTTAATTTATTGGTATTTTTATAAGCCATGTTTCAGCAAGTTACTAAAGTTAGCATTGCAGAACTGAAATCTAGTCTGTCATCTTCATGTGTCATGTTTTATTTGTTCTTCAGAGAGCCTTTTCTTTCATTTTCTACAGAAAAATAAGTTGCTCCTTGCATGTGTGTCCTGTTCCTTATACTATGCATGCTAAAGCTCGTACATTTTTGCCTGATTGCTAGCCAGGGTTTAGAATTTAGTTAGATGTGTTCTTTAATTACAGAATTTTGGCTATTTTCCTGGTTGGTTTCTGTCTCCCTCCCCAAGATTTCCTAGCAGCTATCACATTGCTCTCCAGTGTTTTTGTTTTCATTATGTAACTATTCCCTCCACCAAGAGCATATGTGTAATTTATTTGTATGCTCATGACCTACACAGTTCGTGGCACATTAAAAAAAAAACCTTTTAGTCAGTTTTATTACAGTTTTAAGAATCTTCTACAACAGGTACCATCCCACTCTTATTCAGCTGTGGAGTAGGGAACCGGATAAAAACAGGTTAAGTGTCAAGTGAGAAACCAAAATAGCAGTTTAATATCTGATGGACAGGATGTGGTCCTGGTGTTGGCGAGGAATGTATGTGTATATGTATATGTATACATGTATATGTATGTGTATCTGTGTATGTTACCAAAAGTTTGGTACTTGTCCACGGGGCCAAATCAGAAGAACAAGGACAAGTAGTTGAAGAGAAGGAAAGAGATGTATTGTTATTTTGCAAAGCAATAACAACGAGAACAACAAAAATCTCAGAAAAGAAGATAAACTGAAAGTCCAAAGGTAGTTTCAGGGTCAGTTCAATTCAATCCTCCAACATTTTAATGATGAATAAATACATATTGAAATAAGAAATGAGAGAATAAACACATATTAAAAATCTGCCAAAATTTACATAATAGGCCCTAATTCTTGCAATGAAATTATTTACATATTTCTCTCAATCAGAAGAACATATGGAGAAAGAGGTGTTCCAAACTAAAATAAACTAATTACAATGAACTAAGAGGAATAAATTCTTGTGTTCTATTGCACAGTAGGGTGACTATGCTTAACATATAGCTATAAGGGAGGCTTTGAATGTTTTCCCCACAAAGAAGCGATAGATGTAATAGGTAACCGATGCTGATTGGATCATTATAGAACATAGATATGTCTGGAAACATCAAATAGTACCATTAAATTTGTAGAATCACAATGTGTCATTTTTACTATTTTGTGCCCCTGTAATATCCTGTTATTAAAAAAGATAAAAAAATAAATAGAATAGAATACACGCTCCCCAGAACAGCTAAAGTAAAAAAGAATAACAATTCCAAATGTCGGCAAGAATATGGAGCAACCAGAATTCTCATACAATGTTGGTGGAGTGTTTTGGAAAAAGATCTTGTGGTTTATTATGTATATAAACATACAACTATCCTATGACCCAGCAATCCCACTCCAATATGTTTTCCCAAGAGAAATAAAAACATGTTCACAAACTGACTTGTATAAGAATGTTTATAGTGATTTTATTTGTAATATTTTAAAAATTGAAACAGTCTATGTATCTATCAGTGGGAGAACGGATTACTAAACTGTGGCATATTCATACAACAGAATATGCTGTGGTCTGAATATCTGTGTCTTCTCAAAATGTATATGTTGGGACTAGTACCCAATGTGATAGTATTAAGAGGTGGGGCCTTTGAGAAGTGAATTAGTCATGAGGGCTTCATCCTCACGCACCAGAGTAGTGCCATTTATACAAGAGGCTCAAGCAAGTTCCCTTGCCTTTTCTACCACATGACAACTCTGCAAGAAGGTGCCGCCTTTGATGAATAGAGCAAGCCCTCCCCAGACACAGAGCCTGTTGGTGCCTTGATCTTGATCTTTCCAGCCTCACGAACCATGAGCAGTAAAAGTCTATTGTTTATAAATTACCCAAGTCTAAGGTATTTTGTTATACCAGTCTGAACTAAGAGAGAATACTACTCAGCAATAAAAAAGCAAATGGACTGCTTATTTTTCAAGACGAGGATGATACTCAAAAACTTTTATGTTCATTGAAGGAAGTCAGACACAAAAGGGTACACACTATTTAATTTAATATACATAAATGTCTCAAACAAAAAAACTAATTTATCGTAGAAAAATATCAGAGCATAATCACCCCTGAAAAGAGAACTTTCTGGTGATTTTTCTACACCCAGCTGGGATTTGGGTTATACAAATGTTGCATTTGTCAAAGCTCATCTAATGTCATACTTAAGATTTGAACATCTGGTTGCATATAAATTCTACCTCAAAAAGAAATAAAAAAGAATGACACAAGGAAAAAGATAATCATAAACATAATTTTTCTCTCTATTTAGACCTTTTCAAATTTTCTCTTCAAAGTTTTAAGAATTTTTATTTTAGAATTCCTGAATATCTTTTTGTAAAACTTACTCCCATATAGTTTTATTTTTTGTTACTATAAATATACTTTTGTATTAATACTTTATTTTGAATTGTTTGTTGCTTGTTTATAATAATTCAGTCCCTTTTTATATTAACTTTTTACCCTGCAAATTACTAGATTCACTTATTAGGGGCAGTGATTTTTATATTCCTTTGAGTTTCTCTATGTAAACAGTCATATCATGTGAAAATAAGAATTTTATTTTTTCTCTTCTTGTCTTTATGTCTTTTGCTTATGTTTCTTTCCTTAATGTTATAATTTGAACCTCCACACATGTTTTATAGAAGTATTGTAACCAGCTCCATGAACAAATTTTAATAACCCCTATGCATTTTTTAATAATCCTCTCCCTTAACTAACTACTTGACCTTTTGAGTTGTTTCACAGAAATGATGGATTTCTGCAAGACAAAAGAGCTGAGGTTCTGAAGACCCCTGGGCAGACTTCCTGATGTCAAGACTCACCATTCCCCACAACCTGCCTCAATGCACTTAGCCCTTGTTAGTTACAACTTGACCTACCCTTAGGCAGATGGCCTTTCCTTTAAAAGCCCATGATCTCCATTAGTTGGAGAGATGAATTTGAGAAGGCTTCTCCCATTCTCCTGACAATACATCTTTCTTTCATTCACATTACAAAATTCCTTTCTTCCTTGGCAATCCTCATTGCCTCAATAATCGGATCTTTGGGTGACAAGAAACTGGACCTAAGCTGTAACCCCTTTGCAGTTTTGATAGCACTATTGGCAGTGGACATCCTTGCATTATTCTCAATCTACTGAAGAAATTTTCAGTTTTCCCTAATGGTGAAAAAAACTGTGATGTTAGCTATGGTTTTTCATGGATGCCTGTCCTCAGCTTAAAGAATTATTTAATTATTCATAGTTTTCTGAGGGTACTTATTTTACGTGGATATTTAGTGATTCCACATGTTTGTCTGAGACTATTGAAATGACCACATAACTTCTTTATTTTGTTAAAATGGTGAATTACATCATTGCTTTTCTTTTTTTGTTTACATAATACTTAATTAGCTTAGATAGTTATAACAACAAACACAGGTTTAGAGAGAAGCAGCTGACTTCTAGAAAGCTCAAAACTCAGCTGGGGATGAGAGGAGAGGGGCTGCTAGGAGACAAGCTCCCTTTCCTGTGGCATCGGCCAGAAGGAGAGTGGCAGTGAGCTCATCAGGTCCGCACAGCGCAAGTCGATTCAGAGCTTCTGCCACTGTATTCCTATTTTACAGGGGGTGGAACTAAGGCCTCTTAAGAGTTAAGTATCCAGAGGGACCAGTAGCCAAGACTGAGTACTGCTTAGGAAGGGGCAGACCTGTTTCATCCCAAAAGTTGTCTCTTTCCCACCACATGCTGCTCTAAAGACTTCATAGCATCAAGTAATATATTTTGTTCGTTTGTTTATTTTCACCTGTGGCCTTTGTTTTCTCTCATGAAGCCAGTGGAATGTCTGCATTAACTACACATGATTCAGACTGCAGGGAGGGACAATTAATTATTGGTATTTATATGATCCTTTTAGGACTTGAGGGTCTCATGTTCTTAGTTATACCTAAATCTACTACCACTATCCCTAAAGATGTTTTTTCAGAGTACAATGTCATCCCTGCCCAGAGTTCTCTGCTGAACAAATCCCAGCCAGTCTGCTCATATGGAACGCAAGCACCTGATCCAGTTGATTTCAGGTAGGTCCCAGGTCAAATTTGTTCTATGCTGAAGATATGAGTACACATTACCTTTTTAAGGTGTACAGAACTTCTGGCCCAAAAGTGATGTTATGTACACAGTCACTGAGAGTCTTCTCCACTTCCCTTCAACTGAGGGCTCTAGCTAATTGGATGCAGAGTCCAGGGCAATGGACAGACACTTTCAGCAGCTAGAGGGTTGAGATATATGTCAGACTGACATGCCCTGTCTATGATGCAGTGAATATTTTTAAATGAGGGACTTATTCCAAGAGGCTACATATGAGAGCTTGAAGGGATTGACTTAAGTTAAAGATGGACAAACAGATGTCATAGTCCAGGAATCAAAAATGCCTGAGTTTCCCCAATGCCCTGCCTTCAACATCCTGCATAACCCTGGACATATTTTCTTTTTTGTAAAATGAGACTCACAGTATCAGATTCAGAGACTTGTAAGGAGTAAGAGAAAATGCTTACCAAGCACATACCATAGATCTGACCCAAAGCATACCTTAAGCGTGCATGCTTAAGTCTACATACTCCAAGAATTAAGGGCCAGAGAAAAATGATTACGGGATCAAGTTCAGAGAGGCAGAAAAAAATAAAGCAAAGGGCCAGGATAGCTGTGAAACTGGTGATCCTGTAGTTGGAACCAGCTCAATGTCTTTTGGCAAAGCTGTGTGTTGGGAAGCATGCTAAGTGAAACAACAGAATACTTCTGTAGCCTTTGTTCTTTTATTTATTTATTTTTTATTGAGACAGAATCCACATACCATAAAATCTGTCATTTTAAAGTGCCACAATTCTGTGATTTTTGGTGTGTTGTAATGGCTGTGCAACTTTCTTCATTATCTAATTCCAGAATAGTTTTATCATCCTAAAAAGAAACCTGTACATATTAGTAGTTACTCCCCATTTTCATTGTTCCTCTTCCCACCCCCAGTCTTAGCAACCACTGATCTATTTTCTGTCTTTATGGGTCTTCTTTTCTGGATGTTTTATATAAATAAAGCATGCAATGTGTGACCTCTTGTTTTGGCTTTGTTTAATTCTTTTCAGTTGATTCTTCTATTAATGTAATATATTAAAGGTTCAACATGTACTATTAATATATATTGATAATTTAATTCATTTTAAGGCTGAATAATATTTTATTATATGTATATACCACATTTTATTTATCTATTCATTAGTTGATAGACATTTAGAAGGCTTACACTTTTTGGACATCATCGGCTTTCATTACAAAAGCATCATTAAAGGACTTATGTAATGTCATTTGTCATACATTTAAAATAACTCCCATTATCAGCACTTGTGTATGCTTTTTTCTTCAGTCATGTTTATTTGCAGAGCAGAAGGAATAGACAAAATGCATGCTGAGATTCAGTCAAAGATCAGTTGAGATATGATGAGAACAGATGAGGTAAAAGAGTTGAGTATAAGGCTCGTCATTAAAGTAAGATGGTCTATGAATTATGAAAGAGATAAAGGATAGTGTAAATGAGGTGAGATCAACAGATTAAATGTATCTCATTGCATCAAAGTGTTGTTGAAATAAGAATGAGGAGAAGCGAGCTAGTAAAAATATAAATAAACACGTTGGAAACAATGCTCATCAGGTATAGGATATTGATCATCTCTGGAAAGAACGTAGGAAACGCTGTTTAGGTGGAAAAGTGTGACTCAATTGCATTGATGCTTCCCTCAGGAAACAGAATGATAGGAAACATGAATTTTTAGTCATTATGCTTTATTTCTTTTTTGTATATATTTTGTTGTGAAATATATTTGGCAAAAAATGATAACTGAATATATTCCTGATTAGTACTTGGCAAACAAGTTAGTTTAAGAAGTTAGGATGCATGGTATTTTGATATTTTTAGTAAAAATATCTCCTAATGAGTTTTGATTTCTTTGACAAATATTTCTTCAGATTATTCTACGCTTTGAGAGCCATGATTAGAATTCAGGATAAAGGAATGATCATAAAGGCAATGACCATAAAGATGCAGCCCTGTTTATCACATTCAAGTACATAATCTGTGTGTAAATATGATCTTTGTAGAATTTTTAAACTTAATTTAATGTAATAGCATGCCCAACATTTATATGTGTAATGTTAATTAAAGCATTTCTTCTTGATAAAATATTGTGACATTAATGCATTTTGAATATTGTTTTACAAACTGTGAAAATAATTATAATATGAAGTAAAATTTATATATCTAATGTACCTATATTTTTAGAAAGGAAATTACTGAAAAGTCATGCACCAAAAGATTAATGTTTAACTTCGGGTGGTAGGATTATAGGTATTTTTCCCTCTTTTTTGCATTAATTAATTTTATATAATAGGAAAGTAAAAATAAAAATAGATGTATTTTAAATTAAGCTCTCTATAAAGATATTTAAGAATAGATAACTTCTTAGGATCAAGAAATTACTGAAGAAGCCTATGATCTCCTTCTCTAGGAAGGACTATCCTTCTCATCCTCTGTCTTTCTAAATAGGAAATAAATCATCAGGGCATAGCTAATTGTCTTCCCTTTTTCTTAGCAAGCCTTATTCCTTACAGGGCTTACAGTACTATAAGCCCTGTCCTGCCTACCACTCCCAAACATACTCCTGCTCCCTTGGATCACTTAAGTGCCTTCTGGAAGTCCTGGTAATCTCCATGGGATGGTCAAGAGTATAAGAGGCAGTATTAGTTCTGGTTTCAATTCCCTTTCCTTACAAAGCATAGGATCAAGTTTTCCAATTTTTCTCAGGCAAGAAATGGAGCCCCAATCTATGTACTCCCCCATTTTGTTGTCCCTTTTCTCTGTCACACAAAGAACAAGATAAATCCCAATCTCTCGTGCCCTGAGAGACACTACCCTACTGTTTGACAGAAGGACGATGTTTAAACACTGACATCTCCTGGCCACACTAGATATGCCAGCTCCCCTGAGAATTCAGCAAGAAGCTAGCCCTGAGAAATGGCACCTGTTCCTCTGGCCCTGAACCTCCACCTTATCCCTAGGGAGTAAACAGTGTCTCTCAGGATTTGACACAGGCTGATAAAAGTTTGGTCATCAGGGAAAATTATGCTACAAAATGCACATTTTCCACAGCTGGGACCATCAAACAGCAACCTTCCCCCTGTGCCAGTCACTTCCCACTGCTGCTTCTGGATACTGAGTAAGTTGTAGTTAGGGATGTGTACAAGATCAGGTGGCAGTTAAATGCTGTATCTTGAAGTACAAACACAAGTACAGCCAATTAATGTAGATGCCAGAAAAAATCCAAATCATAAAAGTGAAGAGTATAAATATATTTTTCATAGAGTCTGAATTTGAAGTTCTATGAACTACAATTCAAGAACAATAATGACACATTGGAGTATCTTCTTTGGAAGAATGAGATGTTAAGGGTAGTTAGCATCATGTCATTGGAGAAGGAATTTAAAACTTGCGAATGTTTTACTTAAAAGAAAGAAGGACTGGCCAGGCGCGGTGGCTCACGCCTGTAATCCTAGCACTTGGGAGGCCAAGGCGGGTGGATCGCTCGAGGTCAGGAGTTCGAGACCAGCCTGAACAAGAGTGAGACCCCGTCTCTACTAAAAATAGAAAGAAATTATCTGGCCAACTAAAAATATATATAGAAAAAATTAGCCAGGCATGGTGGTGCATGCCTGTAGTCCTAGCTACTCGGGAGGCTGAGGCAAAAGGATTGCTTAAGCCCAGGAGTTTGAGGTTGCTGTGAGCTAGGCTGACGCCATGGCACTCACTCTAGCCCAGGCAACAAAGCGAGACTCTGTCTCAAAAAAAAAAGAAAGAAGGACAATGAGTGTAGGGAAGTTCAAACTTTCCCTCTGAAGATTGAAGTCTAAGTCTGTTTAGATGAATTGACAATAGACAAATTAACAGGAAAAAAGGCATGCAACTTTATTAACATTCATAAGCATGGGAAATCAGAAGAGTATGATTAACCAGTGACCAGATGAGGTGCAGATTCTTATGTACCTTCATCGTAGCGGGGAGGGGAGATTGAATGGGACCTGAGAACAAACAATAGTGTCAAGTTCATCTGGATTCTGGGTGTGGTGTTTAATTCTCAGTCTCTTCCTCTGTGATATGAGTTTTAATTTTCTCTGGTTAATTAAATTTCAGGGAAGGGAATTGGAGTCAATTGTGTTCTTTGTGGGTCCAGTTTCTAGGCAGATAAGAGAAATTCAGAGAATAGCCTCATCCTGTGTTTTGGGAAACTCAGAGAACTGAAAGACAGGAAGGGATAAGGGGAAGTCAGAGAGACCTTGAGCCTGCTTCTTTAGTTCAGCAACTCAAGGCATGATATTTAGGGGTCTCATTTTTCTGAGCCCAACAGTAGAATAATCTCCAAAACACTCCAGGTTTAACATCTGTGATTATTATGGTCATAATGGAGGGGGCAAGGAAGAACTAGAATATTTGGATGTGATGACTTGAATTATGGAGAAATATTTAGAAATGCTTAGGACAATAACACTTACAACATTTATAGATCACTTTGATTTAGACAACTAATCAATTAGGGAATCTCTCTGCTCTCACTTAAAAAAATCATGAATGCATACTGTTACCAGCTCTACAATTGAACTATAGTTCTTTGCTGGTATATAGTTAATGGAAAGTGTGACCTGTCCCCAGCCACAGCCTTTACACTGCAATGGGAATTTTGTTTTGGAGGTTTCTTTTTTATCTCTGCTGCTCCCTAAGCAGTTCCACCTGAATGTACCTATCTCTTTGTCAATTATTCTCTGTGGAATGTCCTGGACAATTCTCAGAGATGTCTATCCCCTCATATTTTTCTTGTTTGAACTTTCTCAGAAAATAAAAAAAATAGAATTTTCTACTTCCCTTCAGCAGTAAGTAGCCTGATTTCTTTAAAAGGGTTATGTCTACTAACATTGCATTCATATGGAAACCTAGCTTCCAAGCTAGGCTTCCAAGCTCATTCACTTCTTACCTCTAACCACTTCAACATCATCTTCATGAATGTCCTGGTGATACCACCACCCAGCGTATCTCTTCTCCCATACAGGGATTCTTAAATCCCCTTAATTTTATTAAATAATAATTTTAAGGTCCTTAGCCTCCAGTGTGCAGAAAAGAGCATGGTACATGGGGCTTGGGCTACTTATCTTAACTGAATAATTTTTGTGAAAGACTTGTCTCCTGAGTCAGAATTACTATGATAATGTACCAAAATTATGTTTCTGCCATTGTCTACTGGGTGGAGTCTGGGTCTTGCAGCAATATCATGCTTGAAAACTTGGGAATAAAGATAGATTTTGGTGTTTTTCTGTCTAAATTATCCCTCCAAATGTGTGTGTGTATTATTTTCTGCTTTCCATGAACAGATTAGAAGATGAAAGAGAAGATGGAGTTGGGGAGGAAGGAGAGCAGCACTAAGCAGGCTGATCGTCTTGGCCCCATCACAGGAATGATGTCCAAATACTCAATTTTCACACCGTGGATATCCCTGAGTGTGGGTAGATGATTTTGCTAAAGTGCATACTGGTGAATCTTTCTAAGGGTCTCTCTATTGGCATTTTTCCTTCATTTAAAACAGTGGTAAATAAGCTGATTCTCCTAATTCTGTTATCTTTGTGACTGGATAGGCATAGGATACATAAAAGTATAGAGAATCACAGGTGGGAAAGCTCTATTCCCTTTCTAAGAAGATCCCTGAACTGCTATGCCAATTACAAATGACACCGTGTTCATGCCCTCTGTGCTGACACTTATTGGGATCCCTGGTCTGGAACCTGTACAGTGTTGGATTGGGATTCCGTTCTGTGTTATGTACATCATAGCTTTGATTGGAAATTCTCTACTTTTGATCATTATCAAATATGAGCCCAGCCTCCATGAGCCCATGTATATCTTCCTGGCCATGTTGGGAGCTACAGACATTGCACTTAGCACCAGCATTGTACCTAAGATGCTTGGAATTTTTTGGTTCCACTTGCCAGAGATCTATTTTGATGCTTGCCTCTTTCAGATGTGGCTCATCCACACATTTCAGGGTATTGAATCAGGAGTCCTGCTGGCCATGGCTCTGGACCGCTACGTAGCTATCTGTTATCCTCTCAGGCATGCCACCATATTCACGCGACAGCTAGTTACTTGCATTGGAGTTGGAGTGACATTGCGGCCTGCTATTCTGGTAATCCCATGCCTATTGCTCATAAAGTGCCGTCTGAAACTTTACCGAACCAAGTTAATATCCCACACTTACTGCGAGCACATGGCCCTTGTGAAGCTTGCCGCTGGAGATGTTTACATCAATAAGTTCTATGGTCTCCTTGTAGCTTTTATTGTTGGTGGACTTGACTTCATTTTCATCACTCTCTCTTATACACAAATATTTATCGCCGTCTTCCACCTGCCACAGAAAGAGGCACGACTTAAGGCATTTAATACATGTATTCCCCATATTTGTGTCTTCTTCCAATTCTATGTCCTTGCTTTTTTCTCATTTTTTACTCATAGATCTGGATCTTATATTCCATTATATATTCACATCATCTTGTCCAGCCTTTACCTACTGGTCCCACCATTCCTCAACCCCTTTTTCTATGGCATAAAGACCAAGCACATTCAAGATAAGGTAGTAAAAATGTTCTGTTCCAAACACCAGGCTTGACATTTGATTGAAATAGTTCTTTCTATAGATGGAATGGTTCATCTGTCAGACCTATGTAATCTGTAAATTTAGTTAATGCTTTTTGGGTATCATCATGATTGATCAATAAATTAAGGAATATACACACACGCATACATACAAAAACACATGCACATATATATATTCATAGCTGTCCAAGCATTTATTGCTGGCTATATTAATAGAGATAAAATTGTAGTATAAAAGGGTTGTTCCTGTTAATTTTTGGTAGATATTGTCATTTCATCTAAGATAATTTCACTAGTTCAAACTTCCATAGACAAAATTCAAGTACCTGTTTTTCCATGTTATATTATCAAACTTTAAAAAGAAAAATTAAAAATTATGAGTCAATAATTTCATCATTTAAAATCACATGGTTTTATTTTGAGTTATTTCTAATTCATATTCGATTTTATTTTTGTGCAAAAAGTGAATTATGCAGCTTATTTTTTGCTAAATAAAACTTGTATTAAACAATGTATTATTTTTCCATGTTATGCTAGTTTTATCACTTAATGTGTTACCAGAGCTTTGTGTGTTTATTATTCTTGTTTTTATTTTCTGACTGTTCTGGTCACTGTGCTTTACTTGTTTAATTATTAAAAGTTCATAGACTATTTTGATGTAATAAACAGCAAGTATGCCATCATTTTTGACATTTTTAAATTGCAGATAATTATTCTGGGGCCAAACAAAATTGTTTGTTTATCAATAGCTTATTTTTCCAAAATTTCCCCTGAAGAAAAATTAAAAAATTAAATAAGACAGATTAATATAAACTAATACTTCCTAGGATGTGTCTTTAGCTCTTATTAATGTTTATAGATATTTTCAGGGACTACTAAACTACTCATTTTAAACCACATTAGACCACTTTAATAAAATTTGCTCCAATAAACTTCTCTTAAGAAAAACCTATCCTCCCTTTTACACATTTTCTATAATGATGTCCCTCCACCATCATAATTCGACCCTATTTCTCTCACATCACACAAGAATGACTGACTTGGAATAAAATCATCATTTACTTATCAGAATTTGAATAATCCATTTCCCTGAGTCATTTCTTTTCTTAAAATAGAAATTATACCTTTCCTTTGTGTTTGCTTTCCACAAATACCCACCACTTGACCAGTGCAGATGGATGCTACCAGAAGAGGTAGATAAGTGAAAGCACTTTGTAACTTGCAAGCTGTGATTCAGAGATTTCTCCTATCTAAACCCATACTTCAACTGGCCATCTTTCATTTGCCGTGCTCAGTGTCCAGAATAATAAAACAAATAAGTTTTTCATGCCAAATTCAGTTGTTTGATAAACTTAGGCCACAGCCTTGGGCTTCTGCTTAATTAGTTTTCATAGTGAATTTTTAAGAATAATAAATTCTTCACATGTTTCCATATCCTTCCTTCCTTTCTTCCTTTTTTCTCTTTTTTTTAACCAAACTTTCTATTTTATTTCTATTTTTTAACATTTAAATTTCTATTTTACTTTAACAGTTCCATTTTTATGCTTCTCTTTGAAGCAGTATATATGTGTGAGTTGTTGGTTATCCACTCTGAATTTATTTATTTTATTTAAAGATACAGGGTTTTGCTCTGACTCCCAGGCTACAATGCAGTGGTGTCATCATAGCTCACTGCAGCCTCGAACTCTTGGGCTCAAGTGATTCTCCCACCTCAGCCTCTGGAGTAGCTGGAACTACAGGCATGTGCCTCCACTCCTGTGTAATTTTTTTTTAAGAGCTATGTTGCCCAGGCTGGTCTCAAACTGCTAGCCTCAACCAATCCTCCCACCTTAGCCTTCCAAAGTGCTAGGATTATAGACATGAGGCACTGGGCCTGACCTACTCTGAATTTTTTGTCTTTTAATTAGAGAATTGAATGCATTACATCTTAGATAAATCTTCCATCTATTGTTGCCTTTTTATTTCTCCACATCTTTTATCTCTTCTTTTCTTTAACTTATTTCAAATTATTATGCTTAAACTTTTTATTGAAGTACACCATACAATTAGAAAAATGTAACAATATTAAATGTTCACTTTTATACCTTGATGAATTTTCATTTAATGAGCAAAAAGGCATCCAGGTCATGAAAGATAACAAGGCCAGTAAGCCAAAAATTCCCCTTCACTTTTCTCCTTGTCTCTACCCACCGTGGGTAACTGCTATCCTGATTTCTCATACCAAAGACAAGTTTGGCTTGTTCTGAAATGTACACGAATGAAATATTACAGCAAATAGTCATTTATGTCTGGCACAACTTTATGCTTGTGAGATTCATCTATATTTTTGCCCACAAAAATAGGCTTTTCCTTCCTATTGTGTTATAATATTTAATTATGAGAATATGCCACAAATTATCTATTCTGTGCTAGTTTTGTGGGGAGCTAGGTATACCAAATGTTTTGCTATTTAAAATAGTGCTATTATGGGCATTAATTTACATAGTATTGGTAATATATTCTTGTAATTGGAAGAGTGTGTGTATGTATAGGAATAAAATTGCCAGATTATACGATATCCATATATTTGCCTTTAGTACTGCGATCCCCAACACGCTGGCCACCACCAGTACGGGTACATGGCCTGCTAGGGACCAGACCAGAGCTCCGGCATCCCCCAGGCCCCCCACGCCAGGTCTGTGGGAAAATTGTCTTCAGTGAAATTTAGGAAGTGGAGGAATGGGTAGGGGACACCGCAGGAGGTGAGCGGCTGGTGAGCGAGGGAAGCGTCATCTGCATTTATAGCCCCTCTAGGAGATCTGTCGCATCACCACCTGAGCTCTGCCAAAAATGACTTTCAGATATTTTGGTTGAGTTTGCATTGAATCTAAACATCTTTATAAGGAGAATGATATTTACAATACTGAGTCTTCAAATTCAATCATGAGTGGGGTATATTCTATCATTTATTTAGGTCTTTAATTTCTCTTAATATGTTGTAGTTTTCAGTGTAGGTGTCTTATATCATTCATTAAATAAATCCGTAGATGTTTGCTTGTTTAGTTACTTGCTTGGTTTTTGTAAGACATTGATTTGTAAAATACATTCCCAACATAAATAAAAATAAAGTATTAATACAATGATGCACATTTTGGATTATTTTCTGATTTTATTACTTTGAACATGTTTTTTTTTCCACTGAGAATGAATCAATAGGGAGAAAATGTAATTATATAATAGGTCATTTGCAGGGAAGCAAAAGGTGAGCATACATGGTAGTTTCCTTTTATCCAATGTTTTACTTTTTGTGATTTCAGTTAACCATGGTCAACTATCGTGGAAAAATAGGTGAGTAGAGTATAATAAATATTCTGAGAGAGAGAGAGAGAGAGAGAGAGAAAGAGACACTACATTTTATTTTAGTGTAACTTTTACTACATTATATTATTGTTTTATTTTATTATTAGTTATTGTAACTAATATCTTTCTGTGCCAAAATATAAATGAAATTTTAACATAGGTATCTATGCATAGGAAAAAATGTTTTATACACAGGGCTAGGTACTATTACCAGTTTCAGGTATCCACTGGGCATCTTAGAAGGTACGCACCTCAGATAAAGGGGGACTTACTCCATATAAACTGAATCTGAATCTGAAACTCTTGTATATGAGTTTTAAATTATTTTTATACTGTTGTTTATAAATTTTAAGTGCTTAAAATTATTCCTGGCAAATAAAATTAAATCAAAATATCTACTTTTGTTATTAGAAATAGTAGTAATTGGCACAAACCAATTGCTATCTCTGTTACTCACTCATACATAAAACAAATTCATACTCAGATTTACTGATGCTATTTACTGATTTGTATTGGTTATTAAACATTGAGTTAATATCTCATTCAATTTTACATGATGTAAACTTAGAAGAGTGATGAATTTATGATTTAATAAACTATAAATATTATTTTCTTCTGATTATTACTATTCTTATGCTTATTATATTCTGAAAAGAATATTGTGTGACAAAATTATGAAACTTTTTTGAGAGCAGAATTTGAAATATGATACATTGCTAAAATTGTATTACTCTTTAATGATAATAAAAGTGGTAATATTATGCAATTGTAATTGTTAATGTTTATTTAGTGTTTTTATGAGTACGGAATAAAGGAGGTAGCAGGTTATAATTGGATTTGGGCTATGTATTTCATTTTTTTCCAAATAATATTATACTCAATCCTTTTGATGATATAGGCATCTTTTGATGGTGATATAACTATAGACAAATCAAGCAGAAAAACAATTATCCCGATCTCTGGCATGGTTGGAAACATACTAGTTTTGGTAATTGGCATAAGACAGGTATAGATCTAGTAATAACTCTCTGTAGAAAGTGAATACTTCACTTGTTTATAGCATTCTTTAGTCTATAATAATTGTTTACCAATGTTCCCTTACCCACCACTGTTATGCCTACCACACAAGTGATAGGATGTGTTGGAGGCACAGGGAAGGAAAATACTTTCAAATGAATATTGGAAAAGTATGCAGCTCAATATGTGAGAATAAATGTGAGCCAAAGGAGTGTCAGTGAAGACAAAAACTTAAGACAGAGCAGAGTGGGTAAGAACATGGACACTGAAGTCCTGGGTTCAAATATTGACCATTTACTAGCTGCATATTGCTGGCAAGCTAATAACCTGTCTTAACTCAATTTACTCTCTGTAAAACACAACTCATAATAGCAGTTATTGCTTAGTGTCAGTGTGAGGATTAAATTATCTAAGATTTTTTAAATACCTGGGCTAGTACATGGCACATCTAATGGAGTAGGTGTTTGTTAAATAATACAAATGCACTGTCTGTGGATAATTTTTGATTGCGGCAAGGCAATAGTTATTTTTGTAATTCTCTTTAAAATAAGAGCAGATTGTCCCTGAGGACATGGAGTCAACTTATACTCATTAGTCTCAACTTATCCCCAGCAGTCTTCTCTCTGATGATGTAACTCACAGCCCTATAGCTCTCTTGTGATGCAAGGACTTAAAAATATATAACCTACTTTTGTAGAAACAGGGAAGCAAACGTATCCCTGAATTTCTGCAGTTGAGATTTGAGCAGGGATTGCTGGATAGAAGAGACAGCCTGAATTTCAGCATATATGAAAAGTTGATGGGTGACTATTTTTCACAATGACACTAAAAGATTAATATATATTTTAGAAATAAAATCCTATTATACTATTTGAATTACTTGAGAAAGGACAAAATCTATTTAAATCACGTTTTCCTTTCCTTGCCTTCAATGTTTTACCAGGTAGAAATAGAATAAGATTCTCAATGTGGAAAGGTACTTAGAGGATGTGAACAACAGTATGTGTGACTTTCTAATCTAACCAAAAGAACTTCATAATACATGATTCCACACCTTAGCTCACATCTGTCCATATGAAGAATAACAGTTATATGAAAGTTATCTAACAAATGGAAATAATTTCTGACTCATAGAGAAAACATCTGACATTATAAATGCCTGCTTTTCTTGCTCCTCACAGCAATTCCTCAGCCTTTCTCCTAACAGGCTTCCCTGGCCTGGAACAGGAATATCCCTGGCTCTCCATCCCTTTCTCCTGTATCTATGCGATGGTACTCTCAGGGAACTGCCTGGTGCTGCATGTGATCCACACGGAGCCAAGCCTGCATGAGCCCATGTTCTACTTCCTGGCCATGCTGGCTCTCACCGACCTGTGCATGGGGCTGTCCACGGTACACACGGTGTTGGGGATCCTATGGGGTCTCAGCCAGGAGATCAGTCTGGATGCCTGCATTGCTCAGACCTTCTTTGTTCATGGTCTGTCAGGCATGGAGTCCGGAGTCCTCCTCGCCATGGCTTTTGATCGTTTTACAGCAATCTGCAATCCTCTGAGGTATACGTCTATACTCACCAGTGCCAGGATCATCAAAATCGGCCTGGGGATTTTAGTTAGGAGTTTACTCATCATTCCTCCCATAGTCCGCCTAAAGTTTTTTCATTACTGCCATTCCCACAACCTCTCTCACTCTTTCTGCCTACACCAAGACCTGCTGAGACTAGCCTGCTCTGACATCCGCGTCAACAGTTTCTATGCCTTGGCTCTGGTGATTTGTACACTTTTGTCTGATTCTGTGCTAATTCTCATATCCTACATTCTGATCCTGCATTCTGTTTTGGCTATTGCATCCCGGGAGGAGAGGCTCAAGTCCTTGCAGACTTGTGTCTCCCACATCTGTGCAGTCCTGGTTTTCTACATCCCAATCATCGGTCTGACCATGGTGCACCGCTTTGGGAAGCACCTCTCTCCTGTAGTCCATGTCCTCATGGGCAACATCTACATCATCTTTCCACCTCTGATGAACCCCATCATCTATACTGTGAAGACCCAACAGATCCGAGGCAGGATTCGGAAGTGGTTCTCCATGAAGAGAAAGTAAAACACTTTAAATCAAATAGGGGTAAGTGTCTTAGATGCAGAAAACTATAGCAGGGAAGGAGAACAAATAAGTTTATCGAAGGAAGGTAAAAATCAAGCAATTCAGCATGAAGACTTTATACAACATGACATTAGTTGAATGATTTATAAGTATCAAGAATGGTTCTAATACCCATGCTTTTTAATTCATGTATAAGGTTGAAAGTTTTGATAGTAAAGTTATTCATCGTATGTCCCTATCATTTCTGTCCAAGAAAAAATAACATTTTTAATTGTCCATAAATGTTTATCTTGCAAGAAATTTCCATAAGGAAGTCATCTAAACCCATGTTCTCTCTCACTCTTTTTTTTTAAAGTATATCTATGAAAGGAGACACAATTTAATCACTATTTACTATGGTTGCCTTTATCAAGACAGAAGCAACAATTGGTTACCATCCTCAAATAGATGTCATTAGACTGGTTAATAGTACACTCATGAGCCATTCCAAAACATCATCACTCTTCTCTTCTCACTAATCTGTCAATAGACAACTTTGCTTTTGCTTCTTAGAGAAACTTTTATCATTATCCTTTTTTAAAATAAATTGTATTCCGTATATTTAAGGTATACAACATGATGTTACAAGATATCATATGTAACCATCAATTATAATCTAATTAGGGAAATAGTTTTTACCCCTTCTAATTTATAACCAAAGAAATGGAGTTCAAAACAGTAATGATTGTTTTGCACATAAAAATGGATTTTTCATAGATTGCTGTCATAATTCCCCTTAAGTAGGAGAAAGCAAAAAATTCTCATTATGTCATGATAATGTAATATTGTACTTATTTATTAGTCAATGAAATGAGTTAAGAAATTAAGATATTCATATGTGATGGAAGAATGTAATGGAAGAAATAAATATAATTACTTACTTCAAAGTTACTATGTAAATATGTAAATTAAAAAATTTTTTCTAACAATTTGTTAAAATTGTAAGCATTCTGCAAGTATTACATTTAAAAAAAAGCCTTTCTTTTACATTCATAAATACCATTAGAAAGTAAAATAGAATGACAAAATTTGTTCAAAAATACAGTAAGTGTATATATAAATGTGCATGAACACATGTAGAAATCACTCACTCTGATATGGGCTTGTAGGTACATACACTTGAGGAACACACAGAAATACATTCCTCACTCTATTTGCCTTCCTAAAATAATTCTACAGTTACACTGTAATTAAACAAATGACAAAATTTTTAACTTAATGCTAAATGGTTACAGCTTCCTAGGTGAGGTTAAAACTCAGGGAAACAGGAAAATTTAAAAAAAAATTAAAAGGCCTTTTCAACTAATACCTTCGACTAGATTTTAAGTTTAATAAAACATAAAGTAACATTATCTTATACTGCAGGATATGTGTATAAGGAATATCCAAACACTTCAGCATAACAGAATATTAAGTACAGAAATAACAATAGATACATAGAAAAATGGTGAATGAATTTAATGAATATTTAGTGACATTTTATATCATTTGGGAAAATATGGATTATTTAATAGCCATATGGTAAAATTTAAAGCTAAATCTATACCTAATTTCTTAACTCGAATACAAATATTCCAATATTCCAAAATAATTTGTAGCTAGGAAAATATTATATTTATAACAATTAAACTATAAAATTAAGGAAAAACTCTCACATAAAAAATGGTTTTTGCATAAGCTGTACCTTCTAAATGAGTGCAGGAAATGAGAGTTCATAAACTGAGGATCAGTACATTGACTACATACACACACAAATAATATTGAGTGTCCAACTATAAATGCTTGCAATTCGATACATGACATCAAGTAGTTTACCTAGACAAAGCATTCTTACAAATTAACATGGCAGAAGACGAAAAGAAACCCATAGAAACAAGATAGAATTGAAATTGTTTGAAATCCAAATGGTTGATAAATATTAAAAGAGGTTCAACCTCATTTAATATTAAATAACCAAAATTTTTTTTAAATGAGGCAAATAAACTTTCATATTGTGTACACAATTGGCAAAGTTAATATGATTATCAGTATCCAGTGTTGCTGAGGATGTAAGATTCTAACAGAGACTCATATGCTTTTTAATATGAATGTAAATTAGCAAAAGATTTTTGGAGGTATGTCAATGCTACACAAATATTAAATCATCACACATACTAACTCTGAAATCCTTCATTTAGGTTAGATGGGGAATTGTTAAAATAAATGCTATTATAATGCTTTTGGGGTTTGTTAGCTATTATTTACTTATTTCATTGCAGTAATAAAAATGTTTCATGGCTTCTCATAGCCTCCGAATGATAGGAAATCTTCTAACAACTAGAAAAAGATTTTAGTTCTCATCTTAAGTATTAGTATTTCCCAGAAACCTTTCTTAACCTGTCCTTATTCCAAGTCTATGTTAGAATCCTTATCTGCATTGTCGTATCATTTAACTATAATTCTAGCATTATAGTACTTATTTATTTATTTATTTTAAAATTGCAGAATATTATAGGGGTACAAACGTTTGTTACACAAATTGTTTTGTATTGTTTAAGTCAAAGTTGTAAGTATGCCCATCCCCCAGATAGTGTGCACTGTACCTGTTAGGTGTGAATTTACCCATCCCTTCCATCCCCCTCCCACCTGCTTAATTTCTGATGAATGTTATTTCCACACATGCACGTAAGTGTTGATCGTATTATAGTATTTATTGAGTTATATGGGACTTGTATATTATGTTTCTGTATTCATCTGTTTCCTACAGAGGGCAGTGTCATTTTGCTGACTATTGTATATTTTGTTTCCAGTGCAATTTTTGAAACATGATTGAAATTTGGGTAACATTTGTTAAATTAGAAATCAGTAAATAAACGATTAATTTAAAATTTTTTACTTTTATGCTGTTTTAAACTTTGATCTTTAATTGTATTGATGCGTATGTAGTTATAGATTATAATAGAAATAAAAGCAGTAGAGGAAAAAGTAAAGACCACCACTTAGGACCCCAGATTTTTAAGATGAAAATTTTACTGTAAAAGCTGTGACTTGAAGGGACACTCAGCAGTAGCTTGCTTAAAATTTTTTCCCAAAACGTTCAGATGTTTGAATTAAATATACTTTATAATTTATTTATTTTGTTTTAAATGCATTCTATGTTTCCCTGATAAAGAATGTAACAAGAAAAATAAATCAGTACATGACTTAGTAAGTTACAGAAACATTTCCAAAAATCTCTCAGTCTAGGCTGAATTAATTTAAGGTTTAAAACTCTGCTTTTCATTTATTCATTCTCAACAGGATTTCTCAAGGAAATAAGCATAAGTTGACTTTCAGGAAATAATTTGTAGAAAGAAGGCCAAGATATTTTTGTGTGATCTCTAAGATATCCAAAATTGTCTTTGTGGTAGAATGATCCCTGAACAAAGGAATAGCTTTGAAAATTGAGATAACATTACCTGTTATGGTAAACATCACAGAATATTTGGACCTGGTTAACTAGTATTCCTTTTGATGCAAATTTTAATGCTTGCTTTCATTTGCTAAAATATCAATGTAAGCTAAATGTAGTAAGCTGATTCTAGTCTAAATTTCACAAATATGAGCTCTCTGTGGCTCGCAACATAATTACATGGTGTCTTATGTAAAATCAAAATCAGGATTTAATAATAATCAAAAACAATTTCTTTCAATCAACATGATAATTGTCACAAAATTTCTTAACTCCTGTCAAAAACTAACACCTCCACATTATTTATTCAAAATAATGTCAGGGTCATGTGCATAAATTAGGTAATTATATTTATTTACAATCAAATAATAGAAGGGCCTTGAGACACATACATTTAATTTTAGAGTACATTCATATTATTGCCAGGAGGGATAAATAAGTACAACCAGATAAAAGGAGCATAACACAGTGGTGAAGAGAAGTATAGATAGTCTCTATGTACATGTCATATCTAAAATCAGGCACAATCACTTGCTGGTCATGTGTCTTTGGGTGTATTCACAACTGTTAATGTGCATCAATATTTTTATCTATCAAACTTGGAGACCAATATGACTTTATTTAAGGCCATTGCAAGGATTAAATGAGTTAGTGCATATCAAATGTTTAGAATAGTTTCTGGAGTAAACAACTGAATGAATTATTTTATTATTACCACTATTAATTATTATTATAATTATTATATCTTGAAGATGAGAGTGATATCAATTTTCCTCCAACCAAATCTCCATTCTCACTTTTAACTGTGGCCTATAAGTTCTTTCCTAATGAGCCCAGCTTCTCTTTAGACCAATAGAGCACATGTGGTGAATACCAGCACTTTTGGAACGGGCAATGCCTAAGGAAACTGTTGCTCTGAAACTGAAACTCTAAGCCTAAGGAAACTGTTGCTCCATATCAGCTTGGGTGTGTTTACTAGCGGAATTTCTCAAGAGCAAGTGAAAAAAATCAGAAAAAGGGGCACACACAAAATAACGGTTAAAATAAAATAAAAGTAGAACACAGAGAAAAGAAGAAAAAGAAGTGCCTGAAATATACCTGTACAATTTCCACTCCGTCCCCAGTCCTGTTTTGTGCCGTAAATACACAGATAATGATATAATTCAAGTTAGTAATTTCTGTAAATCTATCCAGAGTTCATCTGTCTTGCTTGGACTTCTCACAAGATAAGTCATTTTCTTTTTTCTACAAAGTTGGTTGTATAGGGGTGAGGGAAAACTTCCCCTTTCCCCCAAAATTTGTTGCAAGATCCACTCACAATAAAGCAGATTAATAAGAGAAAGAGGTTTATTTACCATGCACATGGGGAGAATCACACAGCAATTACCCAATATTCTAGTGGGGTCCAGAAATTTATATACCCTCATTTTAGAGGGGAGGAGGAGATGAGGAATATAGGTAATTCCGTTTAGGAGCAATAAATGGTTGCTAGGGAGGATGAATAGATACTTGGGAGAATGAATGGATGGGGAAAATAGATTGAATTGTAAATGACTCTCTTTGGAATTTAAATTAACCTGAGAGACAGGTATTGTATTTAAAATTATTCGGGCCAGGTCTGGTTGTGTCCTTGCTCCTCTTTCCTGCAATATATTGCCATAGCAGGGAGGGAAAGGGAAGTTGATTATTCTTTCTGCTGGGTCTGGATTTTTATGAAGAAAGAGGGAAAGCCCCTTCCAATACCTGTTCATCTCTAGGGGCCATTAACTTAAATTACTCTTTGTAGCAAGGAGTCATAGTTTGGGGTGAAATTTCCAGATGGCCTTCATAATATACCCTACAACTAAATACAATTTAATTTGTAAGTTTTTTTTTAAACAAAGATGTTAAGTTAGCAGAAGGTAATGCCGGAAAATAACTGAGATATAAATGTGGGGAAAGATTTACAAGAAAATTCCAACAGTACAAAAATATACTGTAAAATTTTAATAACTTTAAATCAAATTTGAAGATTTCTATAGAACTAAGAACATCACAAAGATAACCGATCAAGTGGAGAAAATGTTTGCAATGTCTTTGACTACCAAGATTTGGGTAGGAATATCCAGAAAACATTTCCAAATCAACAAGAAAAATGTACAATTTTCAATAGAAAACAAAAGAGTAAAATCAACCAATTTGCAGGAGAGAAAAATAGCCAAAGGACTGTCCAACACATGAATAGATGTTCAAACTCTATGGTAATGAGGGGAGTACAAATTAGAACAGCACTGAAATACCATTTAAGCCCCCATATTACATCAGAAAAAAATAGAAAGCTAAAAATTTCTAGGAATATAAGGAAATAAAGAAATATGATCAGTTATATAGAGCTTCAGGGACAATAGCTTTAGCCACAGCAAAGAGAAATCTATTGATTCATTTCCTCTGAAAAACAGAATACATAGGAACCTATAAGTGCATGTGAGCATATGTTAGTATGGGGAGAAGAAACATAGAGTGACTGAATGTATGAAAATTGTGTCTCAGTAAAACTGTACAAGGGAAAAAGCAAAACAGAATGGACATTGTGAAATATCCTATGCTCTGTTACTCTTTCAGAAGAACTGAATCTTCTCCTGAAGCAAAAGTGAGAATTCAATGATAGTCATTCTGGAATTAGAGTTTGCAATGTCCATCTTTTAATTTTCAGACAGCTTGCTCACACTAAATTGGTTTGCTCTTTGAAGTTTCCTTACAGATTTCTCCAGTGAACTACATATTTGATTGGCATCTAAGGCATCTCATTTGACAGGGCACCATGGGACAGCCTCCTAAGGCCAAGTTCCCCAGAGGAGAAACACATGAATACTAAGCATATATACACTCTGGGGAGTTTGCAGTGTTAACATGGCTGTTCCAGAGGAACATTGCTACTACTTTGTTTTTAGTCCTGGCCCAGTCCTCTTTTCCCTTATATCTTAAGGGTCCAAAGGGACCATCAGCCTTCCAGACCTGAGATGCCTCCTGAGCATTGGAATAGCCTATTACAAAGCAACATAACTATCCACCTGACACAGATACTTCACTTCAATTACACACACTATCATATTTTGTAACCATTCCTAGACATGGTCATGGACTGAGAATGCTGGAGCTGAAAATAATCATTTTCAAATGATTATTTGAAAACAAGCAGCTAGTTTGATTACCATCTGCAATACATAGTAGGTTGTAAGATAATATTCAAGATAAATTTGGTGGAAGTAAATAGGAAAGGAAGATTTGCAAACCTATAAATGATACTATACATTAATAAGAGACATGAGCATTTGAATAATGTGATTTAGTAGTGGAGAAGAGGAATGAACGAGACAACTCTAGAGGATAGATACACATACAAGTTGTGTGTGTGTATATATATATTCAATATATTACTTTATATGGAAGAATCTTGTAAATCTCTGCTAAAGGTTGATCTCTAGTTATGCAACTCTTGCTAAAAACAATTTTGAAAGTATATATTCCAAGAAGGCAGGAGAAGTGAACAGAGAGTAGACTAACTATGAATAGACAGATCACCTCTGAAGGGTCAGAAGCTTCAATAACAAGATTAAAAATCTTTGAAATTCTCAAAAGACTATAGAAGATGTGCAGAAGCATCGGATATCCCCTAAAATTTATTGTGAGTTTACTAGAATTCAGTACGTTCCTTTTGGTGATTTCTGTCTTATGAAGGAGGCTGACATGACAATAAACAAATGCAAAGACTATGGTAAGAGCTCTAACATAAATAAGAGGCTTAGTGAGTGCTTGCCTGAAGTATTAGAATTGAATGGAGGGAGGGGGCAAGGGTAGTGGGAGATTTCTAACTTTAATGGCTGGATGGTTGTTGTTGCCACCAAATAAAATACTGCCAGATGAAAAAGAATGGAAGAACTTATTGAATTTAGTTTTGGGTATTGCATTGTTATTGTAATACATTAATATCAAATATGTAGTACATTCAAAAAAAGCTGTATAGAAAATACAGTATTCTGTATTCTGATACAGTCATCTCCTCTGAAGTGACAGATTTCAGGCAAGGGGCTTTTTTGATTGACCTAGAAACAAGCAAATTATCAAAGCCCAGGTTGTCAGAAGGAATAAGGTATTTATTTGGTTCAGAAACAGATGGAATAATAATGTCAACAGAAGAGTTAGAGTGGTAGAGTGGTCTGGGCAGCTATTACAACTGTCCTGGCAGACTGTCTACTGACGATAATATTAAGCATGAGCTTATAGAAATAAATAGATGTCTCCAAAGTTTCATTCAAAACCACACTGAGAGAAGCTAGAGAAGACTTCCTAGGAGGGAGGGGTGACTGTACATGCAGATTATCATTTGAGGGTGTTCTCTGCAAATTTCTCTGTGTTTTGCTTCTAGGGCCCTGACAGGAAGCTTCTCTTATTTAAGTGGAAGTCACTTCAGTCCTTTTGTCTTGGTATAGATTTGACATGCTGCCATCTTATAAGCAAATTTATTAGAAACTATAAGAGAATGATTTTAAAATATTTATATTAATTTATCAGAACAAGTATGCTTGTTTGTAAACTTAGGCAATGATTCTTGGCTAATATATCTCTAGGTGGGTTAAGTTGCTTCTTTTATCACAACTCTCTGCTTAATTACAACCTGTCATTTTCCATTAGCTTCTTATGTGTTTGATTCTCCCAGAAACAAATATAGGGATGGAACTTGGAAACCCAAGTTTCCAAATTAAAAGCAGTCATTTAAGATTTCAAAAAGACAAAACTTAATAAATGCTTTAAAAAATTCATTCCCTGGAAGTTCAATATTTTTTGATTTTGTGTTAAGTTCTTATCTCTCTTTCGAGTGATAGGCTTCAGCTGTTATGTAGTAATTTCCATTACTCTAAGTTTCTATATTCTGGTGAAAGTTTAAGCTCTGGATTTTTCTGAAGTATTTTATGACCCATTGACTGTTTTCAATTCATTACTAGGAAACACCTCATATACTCACTTATATTGGCCCAGAGTAGCATATGTATTAATAGAATGTAGATACCATAACCAGAAACAGTATTTTCCACAAAGGCACTATTTGGACATCCAGAGAAGGAAGCATTGCTATTTCACATCAGTGGGGTTCAGAACTAGAAATTAATAAACTGGGAGAAATTATAAATAAAAATCATGTTATGAAGAATGGAGTGAATATGCCAAAAATTTGGTATGAGGGAGAAACTGAATTTTGGGAAGAAGGATAGAAAGCTTTTGTCAGAATTAAAGGATATGGTCATAGCAGCTACTCTTAGGCTGAGATCCAAAACACTGAATTGTAGTTGCTTTCCTCTTTATCTTAATTATGCAGATGGATATGAGAGCCAGAGGCAGGCCTGAGTCTACAGATGGAGCCATGGCTTCACAAAAAATAGATTGAATTTATTAACAACTAATGTTATTATATGTATTTAATAGATATTTAAAATTATTTGACAGCACAAAGAAATAAAATTTTCATTATTTTTATGTGGCTGTGTTACTCTGTCCATCTTCAAATCTTCTTAATGACTTAATCTAAAATCAGCATAAATTTACCTATGACTGATGATAAAGCATTTTATTGTCTTTAATTTTGATATTCTTTATACTTACGGTTTAGCACTTGGGGATCTTATTCTGAATTCCTGATTAAGTTTGCTGCCTAAGGAAAACAGTATTCTTAAAAAATTATTACATGTTTAAATACCTCTCTTATTTTGGGGGTATGTGTTTGTTTCTCCATATTTTATTGCAGTATCTTTGATAAAAGCAAATTATCATTTCTTCTAGGACTGTTTATACCACAGACACTGGCTTTGGCATAAAGATGAGGATATTTTATTACTAACTGCTCCTCTTATAAGAAATAAAAACTATGTAGTGGAATTGAATAAAATAGCAAAACTCAGAAAATGAACTTAAACTTCTCATTTGCAGTTGAGGATGCTGGAGCTTGGTTTACTGGTGGTTATGAGGTGGTTTACTGGATAATTTACAAAGGTGTAGGAGAAGAGTAGGCTCTTCATGTAGGCTACTATATATACATTGTGTCTGGTTCCCCCACAGGCAGGATCATGGAAGAGTCACCTTGTAATACTTCTTTTCCTGTCTACTTTGTGCTAAACATGCAACCTCTCAAGTTTTAACATGGGAGACAATGCAACATATTATCACATCTCGTCTTTCTTCCTGGTTGGTATTCCTGGTTTGCAAGATTTTCACCACTGGATTGGCATCCCTGTCTGCCTCCTGTTTTCCCTGACCTTGCTGGGGAACAGTGTAATCGTTGTTACTATCAAGCTAGAGCCAAGCCTCCACCAGCCTATGTATTTCTTCCTTTGCATGCTGGCAATGAATGACATGGCTCTTGTCTCTTCCACAGCACCCAAGATGCTTGGCATCTTCTGGTTTGATGCACATTGGATTGACTTTAATGTCTGCCTAGCACAATTGTATTTCATCCACACATTTTGCATTATTGAGTCTGCCCTCCTCGTTGCCATGGCTTTTGACCGCTATGTGGCTATTTGCATCCCACTGCATTATGCAACCATTCTGACACCACCAATGGTCATTAAAATGTTTTTAGTTGGTGCAATGCGAGCTATCCTTATGGTTTTGCCCTGTCCTCTTCTCATTAAGAGGCTACCATATTACACTAAATATGTCATCAATCATGCCTATTGTGAGCATATGGCAGTGGTGAAGTTGGCCAGTGCCAACACCCTCATTAACAGAGCATATGGAATCTCTGTGGCCCTTTCAGTGATGATATTGGACCTTGGACTCATAGCCACATCCTATGTCAAAATCCTCCAGGCTGTCTTCCGGCTCTCTTCCCAGAATGCCCGCTCTAAAGCACTGGGCACCTGTGCTGCCCATGTCTGCACTATCCTTGTCTCCTACACCCCTGCACTGTTTAGCTTCCTAACTCACCGCATTGGCAAGAAGGTACCTCCAAGTGTCCACATAATTTTTGCAAGTTCGTACCTTCTAGTGCCCCCCACAGTCAATCCCCTGGTGTATGGTGTCAAGACCAAGCAGATTCGTGACCGAGTCCTGAGTCTTTTTTTCTCAAATAAGAAAATTTCTGAAGAATAAAACATTTAAATTCAAATTCATTTTGGCAGAATCTGGCTCATGTATTCATGGTGTGTTAACAAGGTCACCAATGTTATTGTTGTTCCAAAAATGTTATTCCTCAATTTAACTACGCTTTGTAGCAGGAATTTTTGATGTTGGGCATTTTTTCTCTATTTTTTTTCATTTTTTAAATTTTTTTCTTTCATTCTTTTAGAAATAATGGAATGCCTTTTGTGGGATGTTTTCAATAAATATTAGCAATGGTTGTAATTATTATTATTATTTTATGTTCCATGTTATCAAGAATATTTTGTTTTATTCAAAAATGTAAAATGAGTAGGCCAATTACTGTAAAATTTAAAACTTCTCAATATATTGGACCCTGCAATTTATAACATTTATTTTTCCCAATTCGAACTTTGCACATCCTGATGGAAAGGTCTGGATTTAAAATCATTATTTTCAATCTGTTTTTTACAGATTATAGTGGTAACAATAATGTCATAACACTGAAATAATGATATCTGTGTGTATGGCTTTTTACTACATTTTTAAATGTATTCACTTCTTTAGTCCACAAAACTATATACTGTGAGGTTGGTGTTATAATCATTCTCATTGTACAAACTAGGATATTGAGGCACAGAGAGGTTATGTAAGTTGCACAAGGTAACTCACCTATAAAGTGGCAATGCAGAATTTGAACCCAAAGTTTCTGGGTTCAGAATGCATGGTGTTAACTTCTACTCACTATTATTTCCCATACAGAAGTCTTGAGCTTTTTATTTATTTTATAAGCAAGGAAGCTCATTCCTCTTGATAATTTTATAGTTTATTCCTCTATTTCTGCTCTACTTATTCTAGATAGTGGAGTAGATTTCTTGAGTCCTCCTCACTCTGTGTACCTGATAAATTCTATTACAATATTTTGACAGAACCCCAATGAGGATTACTGCTCCTATTTTACTAATGTTCAATCACTGCCGTGTGATAACATTAAGACTATGATTTTAAACCTAAATACAACTTGAAGAGTCTCAAAATTCTGTTTATCCACATTTAGTTTCCTTTTCTTTATCTTTAGTAAATAATATTTTTGGCTATGTGTATTAAGTGCTAAAATATAAAACAATTTACTTCTTAATTAAGAACCTTAATTTTATTTTACATGGAGCATAGAAATTGTCTTTTAGCATATCCATAAATGCTCTGTTTAAAACATGCTTTAACTTTTAGATCATTTTCATGGAGTGAGGGGTCTTTGAGTTGGAAATTATTGATTTTGTTTAATGTTGTTATAAATTTTCAAATATTTATTTATTTTTCATTTTTTTTTATATTTCAGCATATTACAGGGGTACAAATGTTTAGGTTACATATATTGCCTTTGCTCCACCCAAGACAGAGCTTCAAGCATGTCCATTCCCAGAAGGTGCACACCGTACCCATTAGGTGTGAATATATCCATCCTCTTTTCCCCCACCACCCACCTGACACCCAATGAATGTTATTACTATATGTACACATAAGTGTTGATCAATTAATACCAATTTGATGGTGAGTACATGTAGCGCTTGTTTTTCCATTCTTGTGATACTTCACTGAGTAGAATGGGCTCCAGCTTTATCCAGGATTGGACATTTTTTGTGTTCTGAAATTAACTCATTAAAACTTCAGCTTTTCATATTTGTTTCCTATGGCCTTATTCTTATTATTGATTCATTGAATATGTTTTATTAACTTTTGTATGTAATTATATAGCAAATAGTTGTGCTCTTTTTTTGTACAGTAATCATGTATTTTTTCCATTTATTCAATGAGTATGTATTGATTGGCTATATCACCTATTTAGGAGCTAGTATTCTGAGGAGAGAAAAGTCAATTTGAAATTCAGCTTCCACCACTAATAGCTGAATCAATTTTATTTTTCACTTTGTATATATCATTACTTTTATCATCTGTTAAATGAAGAAAATTATTTATATACTTCATAAGGTCAAGGTAAGAATAAAATGAGGCAATGAATGGAACACAATTATCACAATAGTCAGCAAACCAATTTACCTTAAAATTCATTCATTTAATCAGATCTTACCTCAAATAATGTAAATATGTAAAGTGCTAATAGGAAAGTTTTATTTCATTCAGTCCTCAGAAATTTCATGATTATGGTTCAAATATATGCATATCTATCTTTCCAAATATATACCTACCTATTTATCCATATCCATATCTATCTCTGGATATAGACATAAGTAGCAAACTGCCTAAATATTTATTGGAAAATTTTGGCTTAAAATGCAGATAAGAATTTCTATTTTAGTTCCAATTTATAAAAAGTTTGTAAATCATCACTCTCCTCCTTACAGCAAATAAAAATTCTTATTTTTTAAATTTCAAAATATTATGAGGATACAAATGTTTTCGTTACATGGATTGCTTTCACAATGTTTAATTCAGTACTATTAGTATGCCCATCACTCAAAAAGTGTTCATTGTACCTGTTAGGTCGGTTTTCCCCCTCCTCTTTTACTCCTCCCCGCTTCTTGATTTCCAATGACTTGTACTTCTCTCTGCTTCCATGTGTGCACATTGTTTAATTCCAAATTATTAGAGTACATGCGATCTTTGTTTTTCCATTTTTGATATATTTTACTTAGGATAATGGTCTTTAAGTCCATCCAAATTTCTCCTGAAGACATTAATTTATTTCCTTTTAGGGTTGAGTAGTACTATATGGTGTGTGTGTGTGTGTGTGTGTACACACACACACACACACACACCCCGCATTTTGTTAATCCACTCATGGATTGATGGGAACTTAGGTTGATTCCACATCTTTGCAATTGTGAATTGTGCTGCAGTAAATATTTGAGTGCAGGTGTGTTTTTGATAAAATGACTTGTTTTCCTTTGGGTAAACACCCAGTAGTGGGATTGCTGGATCCAGTGGTAGGTCTATGTCTAGTTCTTTTAGGAATCTTCATACTGTTTTCCATAGAGGTTGTACTAAGTTGCAGTCCTACCAACAGTGTATATGCATTCCTTTCTCTCTGCATCCACACAGGCACAATTATTTTTTGACTTTTTAATAATAGCCATAGTAGCCATTCTGACAGGTGTAAGGTGATATCTCATTGTGGTTTTAATTTTCATTTTTCTGATGATTAGTGATGTTGAGCATTTTTTCATATGTTTGTTGGCCATTTGTCTATCTTCTTTTGAGAAGCTTCTCTTCATGTCTTTTGTCCACTTTTTAATACGGTTGTTTTTTTTCTTGCTGATTTCTTTGAGCTCTGTGTAGGTTTTCGATATTAGCCCTTTATCAGATGTATAGTTTGTGAATATTTTCTCCCATTCTGTATGTTATCTATTTTCTCTGTTAATTATTTCCTTTGCTGTGCAGAAGCTTTTTAATTTAATCAGGTCCCATGTATTTATTTATTTTTTTGGTGCTGTAATTCCTCTTAAATGTAAGGCATGAAACCATAAAAATTCTAGAGGAAAATGTAGGAAAAATTCTTCTAGACATTGGCTTAGGCAAAGAATTTATGGCTAAGAAAAAGATTCTAAAAACAAAAAACCCGAAAACAATTTAGTTTTCTCAAACCATCAGTGAAATGAGGTTATAGGGCCAATTGCTATCCCTAAAATCTGCATAATCAGGCCAACACAGAGAATCATAGGAAATATCAGTTTACCTGAAAAAGACACCAGTGGAAACTTATACTATCCTACTCTGCAAGAATATTAGAAGAACTCTTTCAGGGAGAAGGAAAAATATATAGATCAGAGACTCAAATCTAAGAAAAAAAATCTTCGGGAAAAAAATGAAGGCAATATAAAATATTTGATATTATTTATTATTAGTTGATTTAATAGATGACTCATTGTTCAAAGCAATAGTAGTAACAAGGTACTAGGTGATTAAAGGATATGGATAAAGGAAATAAACAACAGCAATATTATAAGGAATGGGAGAGGAAGGATTGGGAGAATTCCATCATAACGTACCTGCACTATGTATGAACAGTGCAGTGTTATTTGAAAGTAGGCTTAGATTAATTCTAAATGTATACTGAAAACTCTACGGCAGCCACTAAACACTTTAAAGGAGTATAATGATATTCTAAGAAACGCGAGAAACTGGAATTGTGTCATAATCTCAATTAAATCTAGAGAAGACAGGAAAAAAATGGGAAAGAAAAAATAAAGAATGAAAAAAAGGGGAAAGGAAAAATAAAGAATGAAAAAAATCAATGCAATGAATAGAAAATAGTTATATATATTAATTCAACAATGTCAATAAACCCTTTAACTATGAATTGTCTAAATACACCAATTAAAAGGCAGATATTTTCATAATAAATTAAAAAAATCCAGGTTACACCTGCATATTGTATATAAGAAATTGACTTTAAATATAAAAACAACAAAAAAATTAAAAGTAAAGGTATAAAATATGCATGCAATGCTAACTAATCAAAAGAAAATTGGAGTATCTACATTAATTTTAGACAAAACAGACTTTAGATCATACAAAATTATCAGAAAAAAGTAGTCATGTTATAATTATAAAAGGTCTAATCCAAAAGGACATAACAATCATTAATGTGTATGAACCTAGCAACAGAGATATCAAAATATGTGGGCAAAACTGACAAAACTGCAAAGAGATGCAGAAAATTCCACTATTGTAATTGGAGACTTGAACTCCTCTCTTTAAGTAATTGATCAAGGAGGCAGAGTATCAGTAAATAGATAAGCTAAAGAGAATTATCAATCTATTTGATCTAATCATTTATAGAATACTTTATTCAATGATATCACAATGACCATTCTTTTCAAGCTCATATGAAACATTCACAAAGATAGACCACATTCTGGGCCATAACACACATCTTAACAAATGTAAAAGAATAAAAATAATCCAAAGTATGTTCACATGCCACAATTGAATTAAACTACAAATTATTAGCAGAAACATACCTAATTAATTCCCAAATATTTGGAGATTAAACAACACACTTCTAAATAATACATAGATAAAAGAAAAAGTCACAAGAAATATTTTTTAAACACTACATTTTGAGCTAACTAAAAATCAAAATAAAACTGAAGAAAATGTGTGAGATGCAGTGAAAGCAGTGTTATAGGAAATTGTATAACATTAAATGAATAATTAACATTATAAGAGAAGAGATATCTATAATCAATAATTTAAGCTTTCACTTTAGGAAACTTAAAGAAAAAAACAACTTTAACATAAAGCAAAAAGAGGAAAAGAAACAATAAAAATTCAAAAAGATATCAAATAAATTAAATAAAGGAAAAATTCAGAAATCCATAAACCAAAATATTATATCTATAAAGATAAATAAAACTAATAAAATTATAGCCAGGCAAACAAGAAAATGATAGTAAAAATAAATTGCTAATACTAGAAATGAAAGAGGGGGCTATCATGACTTATCACATGGATATTTAAAGGAAAATAAAAGAGTTCTAAACAATCCTATGCCCACAAATTTGATAACAGACTATATGGATCAATTCCTTAGAAGACACAAACTACCAAAACTTAGGAAGAAACAGAAATATGAACTGGTTGATATGTATTATAAATGAATCAGTAAATAATAACCTTTCAAATCAGAGAACAACAGGACCAGATACTTTCACTGGTGAGTTCTAGAAAACATTTAAATAAATGATATTCATTCTCTCCAATCTCTTCTACAAAAATAGAAGCAGAGGGAACACTCCCTGATTCATTCTATGAGGCTGGCATTATTCTAATATCAAAGCAGATTAAAATCATTAACAGAAAGGAAAACTTAGACCAATACCTCTCATGAATGTATGAAGCCCAAACAAGTGTTAACAAATAAAACCCAGTAATTAATAAAAATAATATTATATTAAATAAAAGGGGATTTATTCCAGGTGTTGAGGACTGGTTTAATATTTGAAAATCAATTGATGTCATCCATCATATCAACAGACTGAAAAGGAAAAGCCATATGATCATATCAATTAATGTAGTAAAAGCATTTGACAAAATCTAATACCCATTCATGAAACACACAAACAAACAAAAAACCCTTCAACTTGATAAAAGAAAAGCTACCAAAGAGCTCTACATCATATAATACTTAATGATGAAAAACTGAATGCTTTCACCCTAACATCTGGAAGAAGGCATATTTTCTCCCTCTTACAATTCCTTTTCAACAGCAGCATGATGAAATTCCTAGCTAGTGCAATAACCTAAGTAAAGGAAGTAAAAGGTATGCAGATTTGGGAAGAAGAAATAAAATTATCTTTGTCCATACTTGAATAGTGAAGTGTTTAATATGATACTGAGGTGGTGGATACATGACATTATGCATTTGTAAAAAAGAAAATAAAGGAACTTTACACCACAAAAATACTTTTAGTATATGTAAATTAAAAATAATCAGAAGGTTGGCAAATTCTCAGCGGTGCAGACTGTAAGAAAATAATCTAACTGTATAATAGATGTCTAAAACAATTTCACCAAAGGGCATGGTGGAAAAGGTACTGACCTAAGTAACTTGTGAAATGAGTGGAGTTTAGGAATAAAGGCAAAAAGAACTGCCCATAAGTGCTTTACTTTAGTTGATAAAGTTATTTCCCACAGGGGCAAAGATCAGCGATTCTCATACTGCTTTTGTCTGAACTGGAAATTACTAATGAAGTAAATGGAGGACAGAAGGTTGAAGCCAGGTTTTTTACTATTGGAGGGAGAATTTACTGATAAGCAAGGGGAAGACACTAGAAAGATCCATGCCAGAATTAAATTAATTAAAATTGCAGGCATTAATAAAAACTGAAGATTATCTTAATTTAGATACAAATAGTTACATATAGAAATATGTATAGTTATGTGCATATACCTGGGTTAGCATGTACACATATAATTTCATGCTCTGTCAGCCACGAGAGCCGGAAGAAAGACATTTAAGTAGTAACAAGCACACTTAGGGCCTACATACTGCTTTCCGATACTTGCTTTCTCCAAGAAATAAAACTTCTTGGAGAAATGGCTCGTTGTAGAACTGAGACAGGAAATATCCAGGAATAACCTGGGCCATTTTATAGTGCCATAAGTTAAGAAGTGCTAAAGTACACACACATATATATAAACACACACACATACACAAACATACATACCCACATCACACAAAGAGAAACAGAAGCCAAATGAAAGAGCTACCAATGACCAAACTGAAACAACTTAAGCATTAAAATAAATAAAAGGACACTGGATAATAATCTGACATACAATGTAAATATCCATAAATCTACACTGATATAAATAAATTATTGAATACATTAATCAGAAGGGGATAATAAAAATCTCTCATGTAGAAGAATTTGAAATGATTTATTCAATTACGTAACTATTCTGACTTTAAGGAAGAGGAACGTAAGTCTGTACTCCTTCAATGTGGACTGCATATAGTGACTTTAAAGAGTATCCTATAGAAATAGGAATTTTAAAAAAAGGAAAGAAAAGGACTTCACAGTAAAGAAATATGAAAACACTACCTAAGCCAAGTAATCAAGGTCAACATACACAGTGATAAATTATGCTTATAGTAGGTACCCTTGATACAATGTGATCAAAATGGCACTTTAACTCTGATCTTCTTTCCCTAACACATAATCAAACTCTAATTCCATGAATGGCATCAAATCAATTCCAATACAAGGGCATCATACAAAATACCTGAATAGTATTCTTCAATAGTGTCAAGGTCATTAGAATAAAGGAAAGTCTCAGACATTTTCATAGCCAAGAGGAGTCTAAGGAGATAGGACAACTAAATGTACTGTTGCATCCTGGATGAAACCTTGAGGGCAAAAAGGAAATTAGGAGAAAAAACTAAGAAAATATTCTTAAAAACCATGGATTCTGTTAATTATAAAATATAAATATCAATTTATTAATTGTAACAATATGCCACACTAATGTAACATGCTTATTTAATAAAATAAAAAAATAGGTGCCATGTGTATGGGAACTCTTTGTGCTATGTATGTAGTCTAATTTTTGTAACTCCAAATCTGTTCTAACAATAAAGGGTATAAGATGCCTTCCAATCATAATAAAGTATATGAACCTTCCTAGTGCTCAGATCATCATAAGACAAAAGTAACATAAGATGTGAACGGTGATGATAATAATAGTGATGATAGTGATCCAAATCCAAGAAGAAAAGAAGAATTGGTTCATTATCATTGGAATTATCAAGTTTAAGACTAAATTTATTCAGTGTTAAAGAACTTCATGCACTTAGTATTTTTAAATAGATGATAACACTTAAATTTAGGTGTGTGTTTAAGAAACTTTTTTATAGTGAATGACCCAGGAAAGATCTTTAGTAATTGAAAAACAATCTTAGTGATTTCTGTTTTCTTTGACATCTACCGACCAATACATTCTGTATCCCAAACAACTGAAACTGTTTAAAGATAACAGCCTTGCTATCTTCAATGCAAATCTACAAGTTTATAAATCAGCACATTAGTATGGTGATTAGTATACTTTAGTGTGACCATAAAAATATTACAAATTACTTAGTACAAATGATGTCACTTGATATTTTTAGGAACTAACTGATGAGCACACATGTGCACAAAGGGAAGTAAAACACCGTGGAAAACAACCAGAGGGGAGGAGAGAGGATGAGGTCAAAAACCTACCTAATGGGTACAATGAACACTATTTGGGTGATGGATACACCTATAGCTGGGACTCAAGCATTATAAAAGTGATCCATGTAACCTAAAATATTCCTACCCCTTAATATTTTGAAGTAAAGAAAAACCAGAGGTTAAAATATTAACATTTAATATTGTTTATAAAACAAGTCCCTCTGCCTCATGGTTCCACTTAGGATGGATAAAAATAAAATAAATAAAATAAAATATAAAACAAAATAAAATATATAATAAAATAAAATCCATTGTTTAGAACTGATAAAAATATAAAAAAATCTTTACAATTTTTGCCTTTATGTCATCAATTGATTACATTTGATTAGCCCTGTGTCCTTCACTTAATTCAGTAACCCAAACACAGGAAATTGTTTAGCAGTCAAAGTCTTATTGTCTTGAATGCAAAACTAGAACTTTATATTTTAGCACCCAGTGAACCTGAAAAAGCACAGATTTTGATCAAGAACAAGGTTGTTTCAGAGTGATTTTTTTTATGTAAATAAGATAAATTAGAAATCAAGAAGGATTTTTACGGTAGAATATCTTGGAAACTCCATCTCGAATTTGTTTGGTCTTCACTCCATAGACTATAGGATTGAGCAAAGGTGGGACAAGTAGGTAAAGGTTTGATAGAAGAATATGAATGTAGGATGGAATGTGGGACCCAAACCTATGTGTAAAGAAAGAGAAGAAAGCCAGGAGATAAAACTCAAGGAAGACCAAAATGTGGGCAATGCATGTGTTAAAGGCCTTGAGCCTAGCTTCCTTTTGAGGAAGATTGAAAACAGATATAAATATTCGAATGTAGGAGGAAATGATGAAGATTACATCAAGCCCAAGTATACTGAAAGCCACAAACAAACCATAGATCTTGTTGATTCGAACATCTTCTACTGCCAACTTCACGATGGCCATATGCTCACAGTATGAATGGGAGACCACAGTGGTCCGGTAGAATTTCAGCCGGCATTTGATGAGGATGAGACATGGAGCTGCAAGGAGGGCTGCTCTGAGTGTCACCCCAACCCCAATCTGAGTGAGAAGCTGGTGGGTAAAAATGGTTGCATGTCTCAGAGGATCACAGATTCCCACATAGCGGTCCAGGGCCATGGCCAGCAGAATACCTGACTCAATAGCCTGGAATGTGTGAATGAGCCACATCTGAAAGAGACAAGCATCAAAGTCTATCTTTGAAAGGTGGAACCAGAATATTCCTAGCATTTTGGGTAGGATACAGGTACTGAGAACAATGTCTGTTGCTCCAAGCATTGCCAGGAAGATGTACATGGGCTCATGGAGGCTGCGCTCAGTTTTGATGACAACCAGGAGCAGGGAATTCCCAAACAGAGCAATGATGTACATGGTACAAAACGGAATCCCAATCCAGAATTGCACAGATTCCAGGCCAGGGATCCCAATCAGCATCAGCACAGAGGGCCTGAAGACTGTGCCATTTTGCTTGAGCATGTTGCTTAGGGCTCCTTGGCTGGTAGCTTCTGATTTAGGCTGGCAGTATTTTTGGGGTGTCTCTGTTCTGTTTTCTGTTCTCACCTAGATTTATACAATCAGAGATTGAATGTGGTTTTACGTAGGACTTTTCAGACATACCCAGTTACTGTTGAGTTAA
The DNA here is from genome assembly GCA_028533085.1 of Varecia variegata. Lineage (NCBI taxonomy): Eukaryota > Metazoa > Chordata > Mammalia > Primates > Lemuridae > Varecia > Varecia variegata. Next base: position 140,001,246 of record CM052438.1, on the reverse strand, counting down.
CTAACGAGGTCCAGGAATGGCTACATAGACTTCTTGTGTGATTTATCTCAGATTTCAGTTCTATTTTCTTTCTTTTCTTCTCTCTCTCTTTCTGCCTCTTTATGTCTGTGTTTGTATCTGTTCCTATGTTTCTCTGTCATACACACACATACACACACAAATATATACTAACAGACATACAAACACTACTGGAGAGAAGATACATTTCTAATATTATGAGAGTATGTGGTTTGTGTATAATCAGTTAAAAACTATCCTGAAGAGCACCAGCTTTTTTTTTTTTTTCTTTGAGCCAGAGTCTCACATTATTACCCGGCTAGAGTACAGTGGCATCATCATAGCTCACTGCAACCTCAAATTCCTGGGCTAAAGAGATCCTCCGCCCTCAGCCTCCTGAGTAGCTGGGACTAAAGGCTTGTGCCATCATGCCTGACTAATTTTTCTATTTTTTGTAGAAACAGAATCTGTTACTCAGGCTTGTCTCAATCTCATGACCTCAAGTGATCCTCCCGCCTTGGACTTCCAAAATACTAGGATTATAGGCATAAGCCACCAAGCCCGGCCACCACCAGCTTGATTTTATATAATAGGTTAGGGGTGCTTAATGGATATATTACTTATATCTTCTCATTTATTTGTCAGTCAACCCATCAGGGAGAAGAAAATAAAAGGCATTATCACTATTTCAGGAACTAAACTAAATGTTGGGTAAGTAAGAAATTATAGAGTAGCATCCTTACTCTCAAGGAGACAATGCCATATTACAAGTGTCATTTTAAAAATATATATATGAGGCATACAGATGTGATGTAGTATGTTTTTTAAACCATCTTTATCCAAAGGTAGATGTTAAGGACATTTTATATGGAAACATGGATGAAAATAGAGATCTTAGACCTAAGCAATGAAAATGACACATTAAGCAAACCGTTTTATGAGAATTTAGAATTGCAAATTTTGTGCTGGGAAAAATTTGATTTGTTAAAATAATGGCCAAAAGGTAAAAGTTGTTATGCAGTTTATTTTTCTAGGAAAATTTTCTTTATCAAATTCAGATCAATAAATATCTTTAGTAGAACTAAAAGTAGAACTACCATTTAATCCAGCAGTATCACTAAGGGGCATCTACTCTAAGGGGAAACAGACATTATATAAAAAAAGACATCTGCACTTGAATGTTTATAGCAGCACAATTCATAATTGCAAAGATGTGGAAACAACTCAAGTGCCCATCAATACATGAATGGATTAATAAAATGTAGTATATGTAGACCATGGAGTTCTACTCAGCCACAAAAAAACAATGGTGAACTAATACCTCTTGTATTATCCTGGATGAAGCTGAAGCCCATTCTTCTAAGTGAAGTATCACAAGAATGGAAAAACAAGCACCGCATAGACTCACCATCAAATTGATACTAACTGATCAACACTTATGTGCACATATGAAAGTCACATTCATTGGGTGTCCACAGGTAGCAGGGGAAAGGAGGAGATCGGTATACTCACACCTAGTGGATGAGGTGCACACTGTCTGGGGGTGAGGCACACGTGTAGCTCTGACTCTGGTGGTTCAAAGGCAATATATGTAACTTAAACGTTTGTACCCCCATAATATTCTGAAATAAAAACAAGAAAGAAAAAAAATAAAATGTATACAAGAAAAAAACTGTACTTAATCAACATTATGTTATAAAATACGTCTGACATTCTATAAAAAAGACATCTGCACTCGAATGTTTATAGCAACACAATTCACAATTGCAAAGATGTGGAAACAACCCAAGTGCCCCTCAATACATGAGTGGATTAATAAAATGTGGTATATGTATACCATGGAGTACTACTCAGCTATAAGAAACAATGGTGATATAACAACTCTTGTATTTTCCTGGATAGAGCTGGAACCCATTCTATTAAGTGAAGTATCCCAAGAATGGAAAAATAAGCACCATATGCACTCACCATCAAATTGGTTTCATTGATCATCACCTAAGAGCACATTTAGGAATAACATTGATCAGGTGTCGGGCAGATGTGGGGGGGGAGGGGATGGGTGTATACATATATAATGAGTGCGATGCTCACCATCTAGGGGATGGACACGCTTGAAGCTCTGCCTCGGGGCGGGGGGACGGCAACATACATAACCTAAACGTTTGTACCCCCATAATATGCAGAAATAAACATAAAAAATAAAAAACGTCTGAAATTATCAACACAAGCAATAAAAATACTTAAATACATTACACAATATTGAATAGGTGATTATATTTGTTCAGTGGGATTCAATTTAGGACATACTTTTTTTTTTTTTTTTTTTTTAATTTTTAAATTTGAGACAGAGTCTCACTCTGTTGCCCGGGCTAGAGTGCCGTGGCGTCAGCCTAGCTCACAGCAACCTCAAACTCCTGGGCTCAAGCGATCCTACTGCCTCAGCCTCCTGAGTAGCTGGGACGACAGGCATGCGCCACCATGCCCGGCTAATTTTTTCTATATATATTTTTTAGCTGTCCAAATAATTTCTTTCTATTTTTAGTAGAGACGAGGTCTCACTCTTGCTCAGGCTGGTCTCGAACTCCTGACCTCGAGCGATCCACCCGCCTCGGCCTCCCAGAGTGCTAGGATTACAGGCGTGAGCCACCGCGCCCGGCCAAGGACATACTTTTTAAATTAAAAAATAACCAGTTTTATTTTTTCTTATTGATATGATTCATAACAAAAAGTCTAATTATTCTTAATTTCAGTAGAGTAGGATAAACTGTCTTGAAATGCTCATCTAACTGAACTTGGGAGAGAATGAAGAATAAAGTTTTCTTGGCCAGATAATACATAAATGGATTGAAACAATGAAGTAGCAGCCAGCCATGAGGTTCTCCCGAGATTCGCCTCCTCAATAGCAAGCGCCTGTGTCTGGCAGAGCCGGTGTGAGAGGAGACAATCCTTCTGCGTCGCCCGGATAATCAAGAGTTTTGGCCCAACATTTGAGCACACACCGAGATACAGTGAGGAGTCAAATGAAAAGCACAGACTATGGCGCTGAAACGGATTAATAAGGAACTTAGTGATTTGGCCCCTGACCCTCCAGCACAATGTTCTGCAGGTTCAATTGGGGATGATACGTTTCATTGGCAAGCCGCAATGATGGGACCTAATGACAGCCCATATCAAGGCAGTGTATTCTTTCTGACAATTCATTTTCCTACAGACTACCCCTTCAAACCACCTAAGGTTGCATTTACAACAATAATTTATCATCAAAATATTAACAGTAATGGCAGCATTTGTCTCGATATTCTAAGATCACAGTGGTCTCCTGCTTTAACTATTTCTAAAGTTCTTTTATCCATTTGTTCACTGCTATGTGATCCAAACCCAGATGACCCCCTAGTGCCAGAGATTGCACGGATCTATAAAACACACAAAGTACAACAGAATATCTCGGGAATGGACTCAGAAGCGTGCCATGTGATGTTTATTCCAGTTATAGCTGGAATAAACTTTAAATTACTGTTCCTTTTTTGATTTTCTTATCCAGCTGCTCCCCTATCAGACCTCATCTTTTTTAATTTTATTTTTTGTTTACCTCCCTCCATTCATTCACATGCTCATCTGAGAAGACTTAAGTTCTTCCAGCTTTGGACAATAACTGCTTTTAGAAACTGTAAAGTAGTTACAAAAGAACAGTTGCCCAAGACTCAGAATTTTTTAAAAAAATGGAGCATGTGTATTATGTGGCCAATGTCTTCACTCTAATTTGGTTATGAGACTAAAACATTCCTCACTGCTCTAACATGCTGAAGAAACCATCTGAGGGGGAGGGAGATGGATGCTCAGTTGTCACATCCAGGAAGCAGCATTATTCTAGCAGCATCCATTCTTGTTTGAGCTTTCCACTGTTAGAGATTTGAGGTTACATGATATACTTTATGCTCATAATTGATATGGCTGGAGAATTGGTGTTGAATTTATAGCATCAGCAGAACAGAAAATGTGATGTATTTTATGCATGTCAATAAAGAAGGAATGACCTATTCTTGTTCTACAGAGAATGGAAATTGGAAGTCAAACACCCTTTGTATTCCAAAATAGGGTCTCAAACATTCTGTAATTTTCATTTAAATTGTTAGGAGGCTTGGAGCTATTAGTTAATCTATCTTCCAGTACACTGTTTAATATAGCACTGAATAAATGATGCAAGTTGTCAATGGATGAGTGATCAACTAATAGCTCTGCTAGTAATTGATTTATTTTTCTTCAATAAAGTTGCATAAACCAATGAGTTAGCTGCCTGGATTCATCAGT
>CM052438.1:139977715-139996441 GCA_028533085.1 Varecia variegata | reverse complement strand
GTTCTGACTTGGGGGGGACGGGGGTGGGGGAGGGGATGGGTGTATACCTACAGGAAGAGTGCGATGTGCACTGTCTGGGGAATGGACACGCTTGAGGCTCGGACTCGGGGGATTGGGAGGGACATGGGCAATATATCTATGCAGAACTTTTGTACCCCCATAATAAGCTGAAATAAAAAAAAAATTAAAAAAAAAAAAAGAATAAAGGTCTTAAAAGTGATACATAGGTAGGCTGAAAGATCATTAAATATTGCAAAGAATTCACATGTAATAAAGCTCAGTTTTAAGTCCTTCAAAAAAAAAAAATAAGTTGTTGGTGGGATTGCAATTTAGCACAACCTCTATGGAAAAGAGTACGGATATTCCTCAAAAACTAAAAGTAGACCTACAATTCGAGCCAGCAATCCCACTACCACTATTGGGTATTTACCAAACGAAAAGAAGCCTTTTCATCAAAAAGACACTGGCACTCGAATGTTAATTGCAGCATAATACGTATTTGCAAAGATGTGGAATCAACCATATTGCCCATAAACTTATGAGTGGATTAATAAAATATGTTATGTGTATACCATTGAGTAATACTCAGCTATAAAAAATGATGAATTAATATGTTTTGCAACAATCCGGATGGAACTGGAGATGATTCTCCTAAGTGAAGTATTGCAGGAATGGAAAAACAAACACTGCATGTGCTCACTATTAAATTGGAACTAACCAATGAGCACACATGTGCACAGAAGGAAGTAAAACTCAGTGAAACTCAGTGAAAATGAACCACAGGGGACAGGGAAAGAGGGGAGGGGCAGAAACCTACCTAATCGGTATAATGAACACTATTTGGATGACAGGGACATCTATAGCCATGACTGAAGTAATTACAAAAGTGACTGATGTAACCTAAAACATTTGTAACCCCTTAATATTTTGAAATTTAAAAAAATCACTAAGATAGAGCACATTGGGAAAAACAGGAATGATTTTGAGCTTGGGTATTGATTCTTGGGTTTCTAATTTTTTTCTGTAACTACAAATTTATTTTTTCTTTAATCTCTCTGTGTGGTGTGTTACATTGATTGATATGTGAATGTTAAAATACCTGAATTGTATTTGCTGAGTTTTTTATTTTATATTTTAGCAGCTATGTTTTTGAGGTATGTTTGTCTGCAGTTTAACCTTATCTTAATACATTCACCTAAACTTGAAGCTGTCCTCATGGTTGGAAAGTTTCTTTCCAACCACATTAATTATCTGGAAGACTTTATGTAGAATTGATATTACTTTCTCCTTAAATTTTTGGTAAGAATCACAAATGAAGCCATCTGCACCTGTAGTGTTCTTTGCTTGAATGTTTATTTGTAACTGAAAATTTAAGGGCTTTAATATATTAGTTCTTCTCAGTTTGTCTATTTCTTCTTGAGTTCAAAAGCAGTTTGTGTCTTTAATGAATTTCTCTATTTCTTCTAAGTTTTTTAATTTATTGGGAAAGGATTGCTCACAGTACTTATTATTCTTTTAGTATGAGGGGAATCTTCAGTGATATTACTTCTCTAATTTCTGATATTGAAAATGTGTATATGTTTACCTTTTTCATAATCAGTCTTGCAGAATGTACATAAACTTTATTGATATTCTCACAATTGTCTTTTCTATCATTGATTTTTTTCTATTTTCAGTGTCCTGTTTATGTCTGCTGTGAAATTTTTTATTACGTTTCTTCTGTATCTTATATATTTAATTTGCTCATTTTATCATCTTTTATCTCCATATTTATCTCTTGGTTCCTTTTAATTGTTACATATTCAACTTCACTGATCTTCAATGTCTAATATGTTTTTAATCTTATTCAGATATTTCAACTAAGACGTTTTAGTTTTCATTTCTAGAAGTATAAACTAGGTCTTTTTATATCTTTCAGGCTTCTACTCAAACATTTCAGTATATAAAATACCTTTATCATTATCATTTTCATGTTTTATTTTTTGCTATTTCTAAAATTAGTGCTAACTCTGTATTGATAGATTTTTCTCCTCATTAAGTGTCATATTTACTGCTACTTTGCATGCATGCTAATGTTTTGACTGGAAGCTCTTAAAAGATATTGTGAAATTTGCTTTTGTGGCTGCTAGATAATTTTACTTCCTGATACACCTTTTTGACATTTGTTTTACAAGAAAGTTATGTTAAATGGAAACAGATTGATCATTTCTGGTCTTGAATTCAAGGTTTCTTAGATTGAACTTACTGGAGTAATGTTTAATCCAGTACTAATTTTCCTCAGGCAACAGTCTTCTGATTATTCTACCAAACACTCTTAGAATTGTAAGGTTTCCCATTCTGACATACAGGAATAAGCTCTATTCATGCTTCTGTGTAAGTATTAGTCACAGTTATTTATACAACTCTAGGGTGGTATTTTCCCCACCCTCAAGCAGTTGTTTCACATCACATGTAAATACCCACCAGTACTATGCTGAATATTTAGGTATGGACTCTCTGCATGTCCCCAAATATCTCATGATATGTAGCTGTCTCTTTTGGGGTATTCTTTTCTTCAAAATGTACACATTTTGGTATTCCCAACACTCAGTTTCTTTTCATGTTCAGAGAATTCACCGTGCTCCTTTTCAGTTGCCTTTCCCTATTGTAGCATTGTAAATTCTTTAATGTTATGTTGGAAACGGTATCTCAGAATTGCAACTGACCTCTTCCCAGTAATGATGCATTCAATTTTAGGAGTCATTCAGAGCCAGAATAAGTATTCTATGGTTTTTAGTGTTATTTTTTGATCTTTCTTTTTTCCATTCTAATGCTAAGAAGAGCCCAAGACTGAGATTTACTCTCCTAAAACTTTATGGGGAGAATTGGAGTCACTGAGATTTAGGGAAGGAATAACATGAAGCCTTGTAATCCTTCATATAGGTTCCTCATAAAGATAATAATAACAATAATAATGGGTGATTGGTTAAAATTTTTGGCCTGTGAAAAAGATGATTTCATCCCTGTTCTTTCTTCAGGAGAAGGGTACCATAGCACTTCCCCAAGTGCTAATACAGTTTGCATTCTCTATTTTCCTCTGGAGACGGATGGATTTCTTTATCTGTAGGGAATACCACATTAGCATAAGTAAGTGTATAGGAGATGTACATAAGAATGTTGGAAAATTAACCTTGTGAGTATGTGTTTCTACAGGTGCCTATGAGAATTAGAGAGATATATTTAGATACGATCCAAAGGGAGTATGGGGAATTGAACATGTAATTGTATATAAGGGGTTAGCTCTAATTGTCATCTCTAAGTAGGCATCCTGAAAAGGAAATTAATATCTTATATGGAATTTGACATGGGGCATGAGGGGTGTTAAAAAGTAGTATTGATTTCCCCTTGATCTAGGGGATATTTTCCCTCTCTTTTCTTCCCTCATCAATAGTAAAATTCTTCAAATCTTCAAATAAGGTAGGTATGTATCCTTGCTCTGGTCAACAAAGCAGTAATATTATAAAAACAGATGATACTTAAACAGCAAGATGCTAAGACTCATAGCATTACTTCTAGATTTGTTCTTTGCTTTTCCCAGTTCTAGTCCTGCATTCCTCTTGCAAATATATACCTGGCAACAGGGCAAGTGGATTAGCATTTGCATTAAAATTTGTATAATATTGATATGTAACAAACCGAGGGAGATTTAAACTCCAGTTGATTCATTAGTTTCCAATGGGTTGTATTTCTTAAATAGTCAATCTCTTATTGAGATTGAACCAAAAGGAGGAATGTCAATTTCTATTTAACGATATGAGCAGTTGTTTCATGGAGATGATGTTGCGGTGACAGTTGAATATTAAACACATTGGGAGGTAAAAAAAAAACCTTAATAGGCAGGTAGTGAGCATACGAAAGTATAAAAGACTATGTTGAAGCATTTAAAAATATTTTATAGAATTTCAAAGTATAGTTTCTAATGACTGGTAAGAAGGTTATAAAGAGGGTTGAAGTGAATGACAACAAAAATATGGCTCATTTTCACATGGAACACCATGATGTCTTTGAAAAGAGCTTTGCACAAACTGTTGAAAGGCAAATCCTATGAACATTCACCACCTGGGAAAATGACAATCGTCAAACATGAGTGAAAAGTAAACACCTCTGTGCAGGTATGGAAAGTTGAAAATGAAAACTAGTTATGGAGATATAAACCACCAGTCAGATGGGCAGCTTACTTAGTCACAAGGGTATGTGGTAATTTTTAAAAACACAGCAAAATCCATTAGTAAATATGGTAAACATTTGACTAAATCAATTTTTCAAATAATAATTTTACGGGTCTGGGAGTGTGTGTTTCTGTGTGTGGTGTTTGTGATGGGATGGTAACGGAGTTAAGGAGGTGAGGATGAGTGGAAGGAAACATAAGAACTAAGAAAAAATAATTGGATCAGTCTTGAGAGTCAATACAGGGTTCCTATCTATGAAGATTCAAAGAAGATCTGAGAGCTAAATTGATGACATAGATGCTTCTCAGTGATTATAGATTTATTACAGTTCTAGATTACTAAGTAAAGAAACTAAGAAAATGGTTAGATTATCAGAGAAGTGAGGTTTTCAAATAATTAATTCTTTGATAAAGGAAATCTTGGAGGAAGCCATCCAATTTTACAAAAGCAAGGACTGTCTGGAAAGTATCCAGCCATGTAATATGTTCTTGTTATAGTAAAAATGGCTGGGTACTTTCCAGACAGCCCTGTGTGAGCAATTTGTGTCATTCCACAGGAATATGCATTGTGTTTTCCCTTGAACAAATGACGGGATAATGTGTGTTGAGAGCACCATATAACTACATCTGGCCCTGAGCCTCTTGGGGTAAAATTAAATCGATTTAGAAAAATGACTAAAACTAGTTAACAAATGTGAAAAGAATAAAACTAGCATTTTGTATTTATGTCAGAAGCAATAGCACTATTAATTTGAAGACATATTATCTGGATTCATGAAAGAGTCAAATTATATGCACAATTATTCTGATGTGAAATTTAAATGTAAAGTAAAAGAGTGAAAAAAGTGTAGTGTTGTTTTGTGCTGGAAGTTCTGCAATTTTATTTTTGTTGACCCAGCCCTGAAAAGTGCCTCCATCTATAAAAGATACTCAATAAATGGGTTCTTATATTAACTAAATTCTGTATTAGTGGTGTATCTCTATCAATATGCAAGAAAAAAAAAACTTCAAAAACTTCTCAGGGATCACAATGGCATCTTTTAAATGAGTTTCAAGCCAATGTAAAAATTGGAATATATAGTAACACTTCTATAGTAGAATGAATGAAATTGAGGAACAGGAGATTGAGCAGTGTTCTAATTTCCATGGGTGTATGGCATAAGAAAAAATAATTGAAAGAGACAAAAAATTAAAAATAGGTGCATTAGAACTATGAACAACTACAACACTTTTATTAAAGAGAAAACTTTAAATGATTTAAATTTACTTCATTGTTTTAATCCATTTGTGTATTCACGTGCCAAAGAGAACTTTATTCTTCATTCTCTCTCAACTTTGGTTAGATGAGAATTTAAAAACACTTTATCTCACTCTATTGAAGTAAAGAATGATTAGAATTTTTATTATGAATCATATAAATAAGAAATATATAAAAGCTGTTTTTCTAAATTTAAAAATATATCCTCAATTGAATTGCACTGAACAGATATAATTACCTATTCAATATTGTGTAATGTATTTAAGTATTTTTATTCATTGTGTTAATAATTTCTGATGTATTTTATGAAATAATATTAAGAACAGTTTTTTCCTGTATATATTTTAAATTAAATATGTGTATTGGTCATATTTTGATAACAGAAAATTTTCCTAGAAAAATAAACTGCATAACAACTTTTCCTGTTGGCCATTATTTTAAAAATCAAATTTTTCCCAGCATAAAATTTGCAATTCTAAATTTTTTAAAAAGGTTTGATTCATGTGTTAATTTTATTGCTTACCTGTAAGAGCTCTAGTTTCATACAAATTTCCATAGAAAATTTCCTTAACATCCACCTTTACAATAAAGACAAGGTTTAAAAAACATACCATATCACATCTCTATGCCTCTTATGTACACTTTTAAAATAAAATTTGTAATATGGCATTGTGTCCTTGAGAGTAAGGATGCTACTCTCTAACTTCTTATTTACCCCTTGCTTAGTATACAGTTCCTGAAATAGGGAAAAATTCCTCACCTGTTGACTGACTAAATAAATGCTTCTCATAAGTACACAAATCAGAATATATAAGTAATATACCATTTAAGTATCCCTAGCCTATTATCGTATACTATCAAGCTGATGTACTACAGCATAGTTTTTAACTGATTATGCACAAACCACATGCCCTCACATTATTAGATGTGCGTCTTCTCTCCAGCATGAGTATGAGTATGCCTGTTAGTATGTATTTGTATGTGTACACGTGTGTGTGACAGAGAGAAAGACAGAGACACATAGACACAGATACAGACACAGAGAGACATTGAAAGAAGCAGACAGCGAGAGAGAGAGACAAGAAAAGAGAACGAAAAATCTATATAGGCATTCCTGGAACTCCTTAGTTAATGCAGTAGTAACTGGGTATGTCTGAAAAGTTCCATGTAAAACCACATTGAATCTCTAATTGTATAAATCTAGGTGAGAACAGAAAACAGAACAGAGACACCCCAAAAATACTGCCAGCCTAAATCAGAAGCTACCAGCCAAGGAGCCCTAAGCAACATGCTCAAGCAAAATGGCACAGTCTTCAGGCCCTCTGTGCTGATGCTGATTGGGATCCCTGGCCTGGAATCTGTGCAATTCTGGATTGGGATTCCGTTCTGTACCATGTACATCATTGCTCTGTTTGGGAATTCCCTGCTCCTGGTTGTCATCAAAACTGAGCGCAGCCTCCATGAGCCCATGTACATCTTCCTGGCAATGCTTGGAGCAACAGACATTGTTCTCAGTACCTGTATCCTACCCAAAATGCTAGGAATATTCTGGTTTCATCTGTCAAAGATAAACTTTGATGCTTGCCTCTTGCAGATGTGGCTCATCCACACATTCCAGGCTATTGAGTCAGGTATTTTGCTGGCCATGGCCCTGGACCGCTACGTGGCAATCTGTGATCCTCTGAGACATGCAACCATTTTTACCCACCAGCTTCTCACTCAGATTGGGGTTGGGGTGACACTCAGAGCAGCCCTCCTGGTAGCTCCATGTCTCATCCTCATCAAATGCCGGCTGAAATTCTACAGGACCACTGTGGTCTCCCATTCATACTGTGAGCATATGGCCATCGTGAAGTTGGCAGCAGAAGATGTTCGAATCAACAAGATCTATGGTTTGTTTGTGGCTTTCAGTATACTTGGGCTTGATGTAATCTTCATCACTTTCTCCTACATTCTAATATTTATATCTGTCTTCAATCTTCCCCAGAAGGAAGCTAGACTCAAGGCTTTTAACACCTGCATTGCCCACATTTTGGTTTTCCTTGAGTTTTATCTCCTGGCTTTCTTCTCTTTCTTTACACATAGGTTTGGGTCCCACATTCCATCCTACATTCATATTCTTCTATCAAACCTTTACCTACTTGTCCCACCTTCGCTCAATCCTATAGTGTATGGAGTAAAGACCAAACAAATTCGACATGGAGTGTCTAAGATATTATACCATAAGGATCCTTCTTGAATTTTCATTTACCTTATTTACATAACAAAAAGTCAGTCTGTAACAACCTTGCCCTTTGTGAGACTCTGTGCTTTCTCAGGTTCACTGAATGCTAAACTATAAATTCTAGTTTTGCATTCAGGTCAATAAGACTTTGACTCCTAAACAGTTTCCTTTTTTTGGTCACAGAAATAATTGAAGCACACAGAGCTAATCAAATGTAATCAATTGGTGATATAAGGGCAAAAATGGTAAAGATTTAGTTATAGTTTTATCAGCTTTCTGTAATGGATATGTTTTATAAGCAACACTAAATGTTAATATTTTGGCTTGTGGCTTTTCTACATTTTGAAATATTAATGGAATACCAATGTTTTGGGTTATATGGATTGTTTTTGTAATGCTTCAATCCTGGCTATAGGTGTGTTCTTCACCCAAATAGTGTTCATTGTACCCACTAGGTGTGAATTTCCCAACCCGTCCTCCCACCTCCCTCTTGCTTGATTTTGGATGAATGTTATTTCCATATCTGCACAGAGGTGTTGACGGATTTGTTCCAATTTATTTGTGAACGCAGGTAGTGTTTGTTTTTTCATTCTTCTGATACTTCACTTAAAAGAATGGTCTCCAGTTCCATCCAGGTTAATAGAGGAGATATTAATTTACCATTATTTTATGGCTGCGTAGTACTCCATGGTGTATATATACCACATATTATCAATCCACTTGCTTATTGATGGGTACTTGGGTTGTTGCCCCATCTTTGCAATTGTGAATTGTGGTATTATAAACATTTAAGTGGAGGTGTTTATATATATATATAAAATGTCTTTTTTTTATTTTGGGTAAATATTCAGTAGTGGGATTGCTCTATCAAATGGCAGTTCTACTTATAGTTGTTTGGGGGTATGTCCATACTCCTTTCCATAGAGTTTGCACTAGTTCGCAGTCCAACCAGCAGTACATGAGTGTTCCTATCTCTCCGCATCCATGCCAACATTTGTTGTTTGGGGACTTTTTGATAAATGTCATTCTCTCTGGGTTAAGTTATATCTCACTGTGGTTTTGATTTGTATGTCCCTGATGATTAAAGATTTTGAGAATTTTTTATATATTTTTTGGCCATTAGTCTATATTTCTTTGGAAAGTTATGCATACTTCTCCATGACATTTTGAGATAATTGTAGATTAGTATCCAGTCAAGAAGAGTGAAGAGATTCACTACAGTAAACTCAAATTAAAGTTTAAAAAGCAAATATAACTGGATAAATGGTACACAGGATCTCTCTGTAGCATTTCTGATAACTAGATGCAAATCTACAATTATGTCAAAGTAAATAGCTTAATATTTTATTTCAGAATATTATGGCAGTACAAACGTTTTTGGTTAGAAGTAATGCTTTAAAAAGGGCCACATTTATTTTCTCTTGTGTCTTTGACTATCCAACTTTTTGGTCATATTTATCCATTGGTTTTTCTAAGTCTTATTACTGAACACTCATTGCATTAGTCACTGATGTTTATTTTGACTGAATCCTTATCAAGGAGAAATAGCCACTTTGAATGTAATTCCATTTCAATGCCATTTTCATCTTATTAGATTTATTAATTCCCCTTTTCCAAGGCTCCTATTCAGATACTTAATTACATGGTGAGGATAATCTCTAGATGCTCATATAATTCAAATATTTTCTTTGTATTTTTAACTGTGGTATTCTTCCCCCCAAATCAAATCACTCCTTCTTAGAAATATTTTCAGTAACCAAACTATACAAATCATTTTTGTACCTCTGTATAGACCTCCGTGTGTATTCTGAAACATTAAAATTAATCCTACACAATCTAATAATTCATAGACTTTCTTAACCAAAAAAATTCACATCATGTGGCCTGATCTGCTTAATGTGGAAGAGATCCTGAAAGTTCTGGGTTGTAGACATTGACCTACAAAAGGCTAGATCCACATTGCCATTTTTATGAGTCTTTGGTTATTACAAAAATTTTCCATCCTTTACTAATTAATTTTATTTTATCTATAAATAGCTAGCAAAATTATAGGTAAAACTGATATTTTGAAATATTTGTTTAGTACCTCTAAGTCAAAAATGCATGCCAATTATGTTATCTTAAGACAAAAAAGAAAACAATACTGTGAGATTCAGGAAAGGCAGAAATCTTCTACACTATGAAGAGGTCCATGAAAAACAGAAGACAAGTAAAGTCCAATTTAAATAGATAAATAATTTTCAGAGGTGCTAAACAATGTGAAATGTGCAAACAAGTTCAGATTCCACTTAGTTTGCATATTGTCTCTTGGCTAAATTTTATGTTCTGCAAGGTTAGGTTACTTTAAGTAGTCCAGTTATTTTGGAATCTTATGACCCCAAAAAAGTAAAAGGAACAGCTGCAGTACCCAAGAAAAAATTACTTAATTTCACATTCTCCTGAGAGTGATGCCATCCATGCAAGCAGTATACACCTATGATCACAGAGTCTCACTTTAGGGATGAACAAATATTCCCAGAAGTTCAACCTGAAATCTAAATCCCATGTGCCCACTAACATTACTGTTTCTGCATAAAACTCTCTGGTCTTCTGTCTTCCCTAGTCACTAGCACTGGAAATTTCATGTCTAGAGAAAAGATTTTTTTTGCCCTAAAGTGTAAGGAATTGGATCTCTATTTTGCTTAGTTTATGCTTAGTTTTTGCTTAGAAATATTTCCCATCCTTTATTAATGTCTGCTATCTCTGTCTCAAACTTCAATAGTTCTAGATTTGTTCTCACTGGTTTTCCTGGTCTGGAACCTGACTATCTCTGGCTCTCCATCCCTTTCTCCTCCATCTATGCCATGGTGTTCCTGGGAAACTGCATGGTGCTCCATGTGATCCGGACTGAGTCAAGCCTGCACCAGCCCATGTTCTACTTTCTGGCCATGTTGGCCCTCACTGATCTATGCATGGGGATGTCCACTGTGCACACGGTGCTGGGGATCCTGTGGGGGTTCATTGGTGAGATCAGCCTGGATACCTGCATTGCCCAGTCCTATTTTATCCATGGTCTGTCCTTCATGGAATCCTCTGTCCTCCTTGCTATGTCTTTTGATCGCTACATTGCCATTTGCAACCCTCTACGCTACTCCTCCATCCTGACAAATGACAAAATCATGAAAATTGGGGTGGCAATCTTATGCAGAAGTTCTTTACTCATACCTCCCGTCATCATCCGTTTGAAGTTCTTAAATTATTGCCTACCTCACATCCTTTCTCACTCTTTCTGCCTGCACCAAGACCTAATTCGAATGGCCTGTTCAGACATCCGCTTCAACAGCATCTATGGTCTATTCCTGGTAATCAGCAACCTGTTGTTGGATGCGGTGCTCATACTTATCTCCTATATCATGATCCTGCATACTGTGCTAGCCATTGCATCCCAGGAGGAGAGACTCAAGTCCTTGCAGACCTGTGTATCTCACATCTGTGCTGTTTTGGTTTTCTACATCCCAATCATTGGTCTGACCATGGTGCACCGTTTTGGGAAACACCTCTCACCATTGGTTCATGTCCTCATGGGCAACATCTACATCCTTTTTCCACCCTTGATGAACCCTATTATTTATAGTATCAAGACCCAACAGATACGAAGGAGAGTCCAGAGATTGTTCTGCTTGAAAGGAGCCTAATTTGAGATCAAACGTGAATGCATTTAAAATTCAACAAGTGGTGTTAAAAAGAGTGGAAGTCAGTAAGTATTTAAAGTAGGTTTAATAACTTCTGTTTTAATAATGTTTTACACATTACAAATACCTTCCTCTTTATTTTTCCATAACATCATAAGTCAGTGAAATTGACATGTGTAATATTGTGATCAATTTTATAAATCAGAAAATGCATGTAAAGTAAGCTGAGCACCACCTTCATGCATGAAGTAGATTAGCTACTACAATCCATACCTTATCATGGCCAGGTGATTGAGAGTATTTTTTAATCCACCTATTATGGAAAAAATAAATTTTGCTGACCTTAGTCTCTCAAGTAATTATTAATACTAAATAATCAACCATTATCTTATTTCATTTTTTTCATTCTAAACAATATTATTTTTTGTTTATTTATGGACCCTGCTATGGACTTAGCCACATGACCATACAGTAGAGTCAACATCATAGGGAGATTGCACTATTTGGATCATTTAAAAAGTAGTGAAACAAACAACAAAAAAGGTAATCCTGATGCTAGGTTGTCCACCCAACCAATCAATCTTTACCCTATAAACAGTAATTGAAATGAAGAAATAGACATCCATTAATCGCCACAATAGAGAGTTTTGTGATTAGTTCATTTATCCAAATACTAATACCAATAGCAGTTACCATTTGAAAACCATCTGAATCATTTTAAAATATTTACTTTGAGTCTATAGTTTTATTTGTCTTATCTCATTTAAGTAACCTTTGTCCCAGTTAAAAAAAAAAAACAACTTAAGATTGTTACTATAACCAAGTAATGTAAATATGTTTTTAATTTAATCTCCCCATCAAGATTCTGAGGGAGGTATTTTTTATTATATAAATTGATTTTTTTTTTTTTGAGACAGAGTCTCGCTTTTGTTGCCCGGGCTAGAGTGAGTGCCGTGGCGTCAGCCTAGCTCACAGCAACCTCAAACTCCTGGGCTCAAGTGATCCTACTGCCTCAGCCTCCCGAGTAGCTGGGACTACAGGCATGCGCCACCATGCCCGGCTAATTTTTTCTATATATATTTTTAGTTGGCCAGATAATTTCTTTCTATTTTTTAGTAGAGACAGGGTCTCGCTCTTGCTCAGGCTGGTCTCGAACTCCTGAGCTCAAACAATCCGCCCGCCTCGGCCTCCCAGAGTGCTAGGATTACAGGCGTGAGCCACCGCGCCCGGCCTATAAATTGATTTTTTTAAGCCCACAAAGGCTATATAATATGTCAAGTTTTTAGGAGGTAGTGAATGATAGGATTTGGAAAGATTCTGTATTTTAGTTAGTTTCAAATCACATGACAGCTCTTCCTTTCCTACCATCCTTCTGTACTTCTTTTCAACATGAAGTTCTTAAGTGGCTATGCAACCATCATAAAACATTTATATGAAAAATAAAGTAGAAAATAACCACCAAAGTAAATAATGAATAATAATAAACTGTACATATTTGAACTCTTCTTGGTATGTGTAAATTTCCTCAAAATATTATTTCTACAATTATATATATGTATATAAAATTTACTTAATATTTTAAGGCAGGTTTACTGATGCATAATTAAAAATATTAATTTACCCTTTTTGGATGTGTATGGATAGTTTTGATAAGCTTTTTGAAAATATTTACAGTCATGTAACCACCATCACAATCAAGATATAGAATTTTTCAACAACCTGTTTTCTGTTTACTCATATCTCCCATCATCATCCATTTGAAGTTCTTAAATTATTGCCAACCTCATGTTGTTTCTCACTCTTTCTGCCTGGATCAAGACTTGATTTCAATGGCCTGTTCAGATAGGACCCTAAGTTTCTGGCAGCCGAGAATCTGATTTCCATCAAATAGTTTGCCTTTAAGAGAAGGTCGTGTAAATTAAATTGGAACTATTGTCATCTTTTCTCTCTGGATTCTATTAACAATGCTTGTGAGATTAATTCCTATTGTTGCCTGTATTCATAAATTAATTTTATCGTTGAATACTATTTTATTGTATTATATACACTAAACTATCTATTCATCAATTGATCAACATTTTACTATTTTGTGGTTTTGATTTTGAATAAAGCTGCTATAAACTGCACACCATATAAGAGCATTTATCCCAAATTGATAGAGCTTATTTTTAATGTTTATATTTTTACCATGAATAAAGCAACCACTACCATTGTAATAATAGTAATAATCAGGAAAATAATACTTATTTTATATTTATCAGATGCCATCAAAACAAATGATAGAGTAAGAGCAGTAAGAAAATGGGTCCTGGTTTAGGGTTTCTTGGGTAAGAGCCAAGGTTATGGGCAGGTCACTAAGTAGATCCAAGAGAAATTAATAGTCAGAATTCAGCAGGAAGGATAGAGTTCCACACAGATTGGTGAGGCAAGATGAGATCTTTCAACATGGGTCGGCCAAGTAATACAGCAGTTAAAGGCTCACCCAGTTCACTCACCCAATCCTTAGAGGGACATGTCAGCTTCCCTTTAATGCAAGTGACAGGGGATAGGGTAGGAATGAGTGGGAAGGGACCTATGGAGGAAAAATTAGTCAAGCAGAGATTTTAAACCTCCAATTGACAGAAAAGTTATTCAAATTAAGTTACAACACAGCAACGATATTTTTTTTAAATACAAAAGCATTAATTGACCTTTAAGTGGGAGGTTGGTTGAGACAACCATTCATATAAATAGGAACTCTTGGAGCAAAAAAACACTATAAAAACAAACAAACAAACAAACAAACAAAAAAACTCACCACACCTGACTTTAGCATATATAGTACAAAACCTATTATATAGGAATTTGGTATATCATAATATTGACTGGGAAAAGGAAGGTCTATTAAATAATTTTTTTCAGTTGGTAGCTCACTTGAAAATATATATTTACATCAATGTGGAACTTAAAATTCTTAACTCAAACCGTTAACGTCACAAACAGCAAACAAAAGAATAGGGAAATAGCTGTGACATAAAATGAAACAGTAAGTTTTCACAGTTCTGGTGAAAGTGCTAACTGTGAAATTAACTTGCCCCATCACTACTTTCTAGTTATTTAAAATCCCTTTACCCCAATTTTCCCATCTACAAAGTTGAATGATTATGATTTACCTCATAGATTTGCTCTGAGGATTAATAGTGAGAATCACTACCTGGTGCTTCCAAAGTGCCTCGCATATAGTATAGGCATCTGATAAATATAAAATAAGTTATTAATAAGCAAATGACTTAATTTCTATGCAAATATGATATTTGCATGATTTCATGTATAAATGTGTACCCATCCATATAATTAAGATCACATTATATGTATAATTATGGAACCTATAATTTCTCTTCAAAATATTTCTTAGTTTATTTCCACATAAGCATTTAGTTATTTAGTTATAATTTGTGGTATAATAATTATACTATATTGTATTTTTAGTATGTATATAATACTTTCATCCTGGGCATTTATACTATTTTAGATTTTCACTGTCAACAATGCTGTAAACATATATACACGTTTGTGAGTTTACATGCATGCTTATACTAGTAAACATGAAGTACCTTTATTATTTAACTATTAATAATAATTAGTTCATTAGTTTATTATATTCTCTGACATCAAATTCTTGCTTTTATTTCCCACTGAATATCTTTTACTATTGCCAATAACACTAATAATTATTGCCCCATGTTGATAAAATGCTGTCCATAGTGACATCATACAATGACCAAGAGAATAATTGCTACTTTTACATTTATTTGGGGAGCTGGTATAGATTTTTGGTCCATTTAAATGGTTTTAATTAAAATGTATGCTAATAATTTTGAAATCTATCTCTGGTGAAATCTTTTTCCTATCTCCACACTGAAAAATTAAGGTTATTTCACACCCCAAGATTACCAAAATCATTATATTCCATAATGTCTGACATCATGTGTAGGAAGAAAGAAATAAAGAAGTCTTCATTCTCTCTCCTGTAGGTGCAGCGTTTAGGGGATGCAGGCTGATTGTAAAACTGTTAAAATAACAACAATAAACAATGTCCTTTCCTTTACATTTTACTCTAGGCACTGCTTTAGAAGCTTGATATAGAACATCTCATTTAATCCTTTCAATCACCTTGCAAATATATAATATTTTATGCCCTTATAAAGATAAATATACAGAACATCAGAAAAAGTAAATACTCTCGAACAAGGCCAAACATCTGGAATTCAAAACTTGAACTCAGAGCCCAAATTCTCAGTCACTAGATCATAATGATAAATATGTAGGTGCTATTTTCTTTAAAGTGCAAATGTAATATGATAGGAAAATAAGATAAAAATATGTCAGGTTGATTTGGGATTTTGTCTTTCATTTGTTTAGTATGTGAGGATGGGCTGTATATTTAGTTCTTCTTTTTTTGTGTGTCAATAAAAACTTGAAATTAACTATTGAATTATTGTGCATTAAAACTGTTACAACAAAGCTGAATATTACATAGACAATAAGGTGTCCTTGATCTAATATTGTCTTAAACAAAAGCAGCATAAACAGTAAGATTTTAATATTGTCTCACACAAAAATTTTCTGTTATTGTCATAACTAATATTGGCATGATACAAGATGCCCACTATAACTTTAGGTTCTCTTCAGTTGTGGAGTTACTTAAAAAAATGAAGAACTAAGCTATTTGGTCTATATCAGCAAAATGTCTTCTCATGGGAAAGAACAGGGTAACTCTCTCCTGAATTTGTTTGGCCTTAACTCCATAAATGGTAGGGTTCAGAGTGGGTGGTACCACTATGTAAAGATTAGCAAGGAGGATATGTATGTGGAGTGGTAGCTGTGACCCCCAAATCAGTGAGCAAAGAAAGAAAAGAAAGCGGTGTGTTGAACAGGAGATGACACACACACATGAACAGCAAGTACCCAGAGCCTTGATTCAGGGATCTCGAGAAGGAATTCTAAACACAGCACAAAGTGTAAGGGATATAGGAGATGACGATAGCACCACATCCAGGCATGTGGAAAAGAGGGCCACAGTCACCCCACAGCAGATGTTGCCTTTGATGCTATAACAAGCCAGCATGGCAATGCCCATATGCTCACAACACGAATGAAGAATAACATTCTTTCCACAGTATGTAAGTAAATAAACCAGAAAAACCAAGGGGGAACAGATGAAGAAACTCTTGGTCACAGATGTAGTTCCCATTTTTCCAGTGACTGAGGGGGTCAGAATGGCCATGTGTCTTAGCAGATACAGACAGAATGGTCAAATGCCATGGCCAGCCTTATGGAAGACTCTGCCACAAAGATGAAGTGTAGGAAAAATATCTGAGACACACGGCTACCAAAAGAAATACCGCAGTCAGAAACCAGATGATTGCTAGCATCATTGGTGTGGTGACTGCAAAGAGAAATATATTTGCTAGGGCCAACATGGAAAGAAAAAGGTTCATGAAGACTGCACTCAGTGAAGATCAGGAATAATGGGACTCATGAGGATATTGCCTACAACAGCTACTATGTACATGTGCAGATGGAGATGAACAGTCATGTATGTACATCTTCCATTCCTGGGATAAGAGTCTTGGTGTACCAGATGTTTCTGAGGTTGGCATGACTTGAAGAGGACATCATCTTTTACTCTGTCCTCTTTTACTAGACCCTATAATGGAAAAAAAGGAAGGAGAGAAGAAAAAAGAACCAGGATTATTTAATCAGGTTGAATGTGAATTTTGGCATTATAGCGAAGTAATTGCCTTAAAAAGGATTGTTGATCACTCATGATTCAATGATGGTAAGACAGATAGACCCCATTGACATAAAATTTACCATCATTTGTAGAGCTAATAGTACTGGTAACAATGATAATGGCAACAACAATAACAATAATAAACTTTCATAGTGTTAAATGCGGTCTGGGTACTATACTCAGTACTGTATGCTTATTGAATTAGTATCAAACATGAAAGTCTCTTGCAGGCTCTTACACATCATAGTAATTTCCTTTGTCTGACTGGTTATCTCTGGTGATCAATCACATTCTCTTTTGGTAGCTCCAGAAGCATGTTCAGAATGCTGATGTGATCTTTTTAGGAGCTCAAGACAACTAAATCAGTGACAACTATTATCCCTAAAATTTAATAGGAAGGGTTTCATGAAGAAGCTGCCTTTTTTCTTTCCCAAGTAATATACTTGAAGAGAACTGGAAGTGTAAGTAGTCTTTGCTTTGCACAGAGCTGCATTAACTTAATGCTTTTCTTTACACAGTTAAAATATGCACGTGTTCCAGTGAAACCAGCACTATGCTAAGTGAGAACTCACGAAGGATTATTCTCAGGAGACAGTGTCCACTTGTCTTCCATCCACTCTACATTCCTTGCTCCATTCCCTTCAGCCTACTCTGACTTTTCCCCCATTTCTTCCTTCTATCTTGTGTTTGTATATTTTTCTTTCCTTCCCTTCTTCTTCAATTCCTTTTGTACTCGAATAATATTACTGAGAAAGGAAAAGGCAGCTTATACATAACAAAGTAATGGAAGTAATGAGTTGCAAACACATGCAAGAATTAAACAAGATAATGAACACTTCTTTAAGTTCACTTTGTGTGTAGTACTATGCTAAAGAAGGAATCAAATAGAAACCATAAATATTCTGTTTCAAGAATCTTGTACTATTTAAGAACCATGAAACATGGACACAAATAACCACCCCTCAAAACAGATTAGGGTTGGAATGATGGGAGATATTAACCCACATGAGTATAGCAACACCAAATAGAGATTTCTTTTATCAAGGAGAATGGGGCAAAGATTCATAGAAGTGTTGTCACTAGATATTTTTATCAGAAAAACTGTAGGCTTTCAAGAGACTAATATCAAATCCAACAAACAAGTAAAAAACTCAAATTAGGAATGTAAATCACTATAAATATCAAGTCATCTAGTATATTGAGAGCTTAGAGACATGAGAAATATGCTTGGACAAGTGAGTTGTGACTTAAAAATTCAGAGCTTTGAAAGTCAAGCAAAAGCTTTAGATTTAGTTCTCTATACTAATAATAATTGACTTACTTACTCAAAAATATTTACTGCATTTCTAATTATTTCCTAAAGTTTTTAGGAGAATATAATTTCAAAATTTGAGCTTTATCTTTTCAGAGAACTCTTTGTAATGAAGAATATGCTTATTTTTTCATTTTCTTTTTCTCAATTGTGTACCAATGCAATTCCTAATTACATATTTTTTATTATTCTTCTCCAATAAACTTTAAGTTCCATGTCAGCTATGAGCATATTTTGAACATCTTGCATAGTAGATTTTTGTTGAGTAAATATGGCAG
>CM052438.1:139923398-139977215 GCA_028533085.1 Varecia variegata | reverse complement strand
CCTGGGCTTAAGCAATCCTCCTGCCTCAGCCTCCCGAGTAGCTGGGACTACAGGCATGCGCCACCATGCCCAGCTAATTTTTTCTATATATATTTTTAGTTGGCCAGACAATTTCTTTCTATTTTTAGTAGAGACGGGGTCTCACTCTTGCTCAGGCTGGTCTCGAACCCCTGACCTTGAGCGATCCACCGGCCTCAGCCTCCCAGAGGGCTAGGATTACAGGCATGAGCCACTGTGCCCGGCCTCATTTATCAGTTTTAATCTTTACTTTTATTTCTTTCCATAACCTGAAGTACTACTTTAAAGCTGATGTACTTCCTAGTCTTTTTTTTTTTTTTTTTTCCTACAACTTCCATTTCCACAGGCTCCTCATCATCCATTTAATCTTTTCAAGCATTTTTGTCTTTCCTATGGTAAATTCCTTATCATGGCAGAAACTGAGTTAATTTTTTTCTGAATTATTTACACATTAAATGTAATACAGATTGTTTACAAAAGTTATACTTATCCTCTCCTATGAAAGTGCAACAGAATCTCACATATTTTATTTTGTAGGGATTCTTGAGGAAAACATAAGAGATGAGACTTACTAGATAATTTAGTCTTATTGCCTCTTATGCCAGATCCGTGGCATATTTTCCCCTTATTAACAGCAACTAGGGAAGATTTTCCTCTCCACACACACCCAAGAATAATTCAGAGGAACCATTACCCTACACATCTAAGTTCCTAAACTGACTTGTGAAAAAATATGGTTCCATAGATTAGTATACTCTTTTTAGTCAGGCTCTGTCACATCAAATATGTGACACTCTATGTATTTTTTGAACATGAAGGTGTACTTTAGAAGAGAAAATATTTCCTTTGTGTGTATAGTGACCAAAAAAAGTTAGCAATGTGATTATTCTCTTATAATCCTCAACAGAAGGGCTTTCTAGAATTAGGACTTGGAAGAGAGCAAGTGTCTTTTCCCCTCTTTTTCCCTGAATTACTTTACTCTTTACTTATACTTCCCTACTCCCAATAGTGCAAACTCTGCTTGCTTTTTTAATTCAGTCTTCCCCTAGGGACAGTGCACCAGAACCCAGCTGATCTGTTTACAGCAGAGGATACAGAGAAGCAGTGGGGTAAGCAGCTAGTCCAGGATCACCATCTTGTATACTGGAGGGGACAGGGAAGGAAGGTACTGATTTGCGTATCTCTGACTTCAGAGCTTAAGCTCTCAATCTCAAATTGTCTTTCTTATCTCTGCTATCTTATAAAAAACCTACAACTATGTTTTCTGTAACTTATATTTTAGAGTTTATATTTTTCTCCTACTAGTTCCTCACTACCCACTTCATTCTTGCCTCTGGTGCAATATTCTCCTGCAATCACTTTTACCAACAACATTTCTAATCACCAAGTACAACACAAGGGGAGAGGTTACTTAGTTCTCCAGCTTTAATTATAGAACATTTACTTCCATTGACTATCTCTCTATCGAAATCCTCTCTTTTTTTTTTTTTTTATGTCTAGGACATTCCACTATTCAGTTATCTTTTTTTTTCTCAATTTCCTATTGTGTATCCTCTGCTTCACTGCTTTTCCCTACTCCAAATACCTGCATGTGGGCCTCTACTGAACATCATTAGCCATAACCCTGTTGACTATCCTTTTCGTTATTCACATCACCTATTCTGAATTATAATTAATACCACCATGTGAGTTATGTCCTCTTTGCCATAACTAACTTCTACCTCTCTGTCCAATCCAGTGCTTCCAACTATCAGCGATCCATTAGAGATAATGCTAGCAAATAGATTAAAATGTTTTCAAAATGGATTTTCTTTTTCCTAACCCTCTTTTTCGAAAAACATAGCTCCTGTTTTGAATTGTCTAAAATGCTCTTCCATGTCATTCCATAAATCAAGAAACCAGGCTCAAAATCTTGGTGTAGAATGAGAGGAGGGGAAACTTCTTCCTCTTTATCTAGTTAATTCTGTGTGGTTATTTGTTTTTTTTCTTAAAAATGACCATATCTATGTCTCTCCCTAGTGGATGAAACATTCTTGTTTAGATTCTTACCATTTGACGTCTTAGTTACTGTAAGAGTTACCAAGGAGTTTGTGCTGAATCCAAACTCCCTTTCATGTTAGCGAGTCTGCATTGTGATACTTGGTAGAATCTTCACTGAACCACATCCTCATTACCCTTGACTTTCTGGTCTCCAACAAGACTTCATACTACCTATTCCATCTTATTTTACCATTTTACCCTTTTACACCTCTTCATTCCATCAGGAGAATATCCTTAGTGCCCTTCCCTAATGAGTCTTATCCTGATCTTCATACTTTTGCTCTTATGATGGAATTATCCCTGATTTTTGCTCTTCAAAGTAAAGTTATTTTATCACCCAATTTCTAGCTCATGTTTCATGTTCTTGAATTCTTTTTTGACTGTTCAAGTTTTCATTTCCTGTCCTTTCACTGTATGCCTACTATTTACATATTTATTTTTATATTAATTAACAAATCAGTATCTTTGAAAGAAAATAAGCAGAACAGAAATAAAAATTAAGTTTTAATACTGGCTAATTCAAATGCTTCTAAGCTTGGAAATTTGTTTACCATTTCTAAATGTTGGCTCATTTTGGTTTTTGCTAGCTTTGTTTTGTTTTTATTTTTGTTTGGGCTTTGATATAATAAATCTTGTTTTCTCCTTGATGGTTGAAGTCATGATCAAATGAAATAATGTTTGAGGGAAAAATAATTAGTAAAGTTCTGTAATTTGTCAGAGGCCATTATATAATGTCTTTCCTTGTTCACACTTTTTAACTGATGCTTCTTCTACACAAAATAGCGTACACTATTTGGAATTTTAGAGCAGGGATAAGAAGTCACATGTCATCTGTATCACCCCACAAATCGTATTACAATGTTTGGTACATATTTAGTGCTCAGTAAATATCTGGTAACTCTTAAGTTTCTTAACTTTCCATTCTGTCTTTCATTGTACTTATATGAAAGAGTTCTGGGTCACAAGCAATTTCTACTCTTTATTTCTCCTTTATCAATTTTGTCTGTATCAGTCTTATTGTTTCTTTCATTTAGGTATTCTGCTTCTATTTCTTTAAGAAAATTCATGTGCTTTTATATATATATATATAAGAGTTGGGGAAAAAGTCCTAAAGTGTGATAATATCATATCTAAGATGACAGCTATGGTATACTAACTAAGTTGCCCATTAATGACACCCACTGTGGTTTTATTCTGATCCCACATGTTTTCAGCACAATAGGTGTCCAGAAGTCTTATTGATGACTTGGAGCTGTGGCCATTCACATGTAATGCTCTGTGCCTGATAGAGCAAGTGTGAGTGTTGGCTTCAGGTACCTGGCTGGGATCCTCTTGCTCTAACCTCAACTCTGGTGCTTCTAATCACACTATCAGCACAAAGACAAAGCCTATGGATATTGCAAAATCTAGGATTTAGATACTATGGGTCGTCTTACCCACTTGTACACTATTCTAAGTGTGTTAACCAATGTTAACACACTTTCTCTCTGCTTCTCACTGTTTTAAACTGAATAAATTAACACGTGATTTGTGAATCTTAATTTGTTATTTGAGGCCATCTGTTAAAAATCCTTTGGCATAATTTATCCACTAGTGTATTTGGTGGTTACCATTGCATCTACAAAATTGCCTACAAGATAGTGGTTATAAATCACCTAAAATTTACCTATATAAGATTTTTAATTAAACTGATTTTAACTCTATTCAATTTTCTCTGGATACAACAGATATTTTAGTTTGTCTCCATGTCTACATTCTAAAAACCATTGGATGAACTTGAATTAACTTTATTGCTTCATGTTCCCACCCATGTTCTTTCTTATTTAGGTTTAACCATCATGTCTGTGCTCAATGGCAGCCACTACCAGCCACCCTTCTTCCTTCTTTCAGGAATTCCAGGGCTGGAGGATGCTCATGTCTGGATCTCCATCCCATTGAGCGTCATGTATGTGATTTCCATCTTGGGGAACAGCATCATCATTCACATAATACACAAGAATCCCAGCCTTCACGAGCCTCAATATATATTCTTGTCCATGTTGGCAGCGACCGACACAGGCATGTCGGCCTCTACACTGCCCACTGTACTTAACGTCTTTCTTCTCAACCACCGAGAGATTGAATTCCATGGCTGCTTGGCACAGATGTTCTTTATCCACACCTTCTCTTCCATGGAGTCAGCCATCCTGCTAGCCATGGCCTTTGACCGCTTCATGGCTATACGAAACCCACTGCGCTATACTGCAATCCTGACCTGTTCCCGCATTGCTCAGATGGGCCTGGCTGCTACAGCTCGGGGAGTGGCGCTGATGGCCCCCTTGCCCATCCTGCTCAAACGGCTTCCCTTCTGTAAAAACATCATCCTGTCCCACTCTTTCTGCTTCCACCCTGATGTGATGAAGGTAGCTTGTGGGTCTATTCGCATCAATATCATCTATGGACTGGCTTTGGTCCTCTGTTCCTTTGGTGTTGACTCTGTCTTTATTGTTCTGTCTTATGCTCTGATCTTGAAGACAGTCCTAGGCATTGCTTCCAGGGAGGGACGTCTTAAGGCACTCAACACTTGCGTCTCCCATATTCTCACTGTCCTCATTTTCTATGTTCCACTTATTGCCTTAGCGCTAATCCACAGGATAGGCAAGTACCATTCCTCTCTCCCACATGTCACCATGTCCAATATTTTCCTCTTCCTCACACCAGTCCTCAACCCATTGGTTTATAGTGTGAAAACAAAACAGATCAGAAGTGTGCTGTGCAGACTGTTTGCACTTAAGGTAGCATGAAAGAAAGAGTGGATCTCTTGGAGGAACTGATTCAAAGGTACTGGGAACACTGGAAAAAAAAAAAAAGAGGAGGAACAGACATTATTTTCCTATGTGCTGAAGTAGTTCTTTGGTACATCTCTGCATAGTTTTACTACTACCTTTCTGGAAATAGGAGATTCTCTTCCAGCATTAGATCAGGAAAAATATCTATAAACCTTTATGTATCTTCATTTTATGTTTCTTATTTCTAGAGTTCATACTATATACCTGTGGGTCCCCCTTTCAATCCAAATACTCCTACAAAAATTTCTTACATGAGAACCCGTCATGTATAGCTATATGGCTAAAATCTGATTTAAAATAACATATTTATATTGTTATATAGACATTTGTTACTATTGGGAAGTTGAAATATTGTAGAGGAAGATATTTCAAATGAAAGAAAAAGGAATTTTTTCATAATTTTTATTTAAATCTGTTTACATTTTATAGTTCTTACTATGAAATAATCATAATCTAACCCTCATCTAACATGAAAAGTGAGAGATTAAGGCAGAAATATAAGCAGTGCATCTAAAATTTACCATCTAAGTAATATGTACTTGATTTTCTCATTGTATTAAACTGGGTTTTAATTTGAAGGTAAGCATGTACTGATTAAACTAAAAACAGGACTCTGTTACTTCTTTTCTATGCTGTCTGGGAAAAAATAGTGACCCAGGATCTGTGTGCCTCAGTGTAGCCATCAGTGAAAAGGAGTTAATAATGATGTCTGTTTTCCAAGGACCTTGTAATAAGAAATGTGATAATTTATGTGATGTATTTATAACAATGTCTGGCATACAGCAAAGGCTCAATAAATATTAAACTTTTTATTCTAAGCCAAAAATATGATAGAGAACGAGGGCCAAGTCAGCATTTACAGATAAGTACAAAACAATGGCTTCAGTCACTAAGATATCAAAGGTGAGCAGAGAATAATAATTTTCCTGCAATTCAAAGATACATTTAGAGTGTCCTTGTGAATTTTTTTCTAAAATGTGTGTACCTGAAAAATGTAAAAGGGTTCAGACTAGGTTTACCTGTTTTGTAATTGTATATATTATATATTTATCTGTTCAATATTATCACTGAAGACCAGGGACACACATCACATTCTTTATACACACTGGTGATACTCCCAAATTGACTATCACAGTGCAGAGCCAGACACTATTATTCTATACATTTTAATCAAGTTATATAGGTATTAAGTTATTAATCATGAATCTACTTATTTAATAGTCATGTATAATCCTTCTTGTTATTACTCATGGTCCTTTGTTTCTCACATTTTTTTCATTTCCCCTTCTTTTACATCTTTACACAACTATTCTGAGCATTAACTACATGCCATTCTTTAGGAGACATTGAGTCAGACAAAAATGCTACCAGTTAGGGAATTACTGCTTACTGAGTGAGATAAGAAAATATGTTTATTTTATTTAAGGTGAAATTAAATAAATGATCCAATTCACCTAAACAGAAGCTGCCCTTAAACTGCTTCATTATTTCATTTATAAGTAAAGAAATGCAAATTAAAACACCAGACCTGGTCACAGAATGAAAGGAAATATCTCAGGGACCCCAATACAGTATTAAGGATTCAATACTATTTTGTCTCTTTTTCTTTTCTGAAGCTGTTTCTCCTATTTGCTTCTCATTTGTCTCATAATTTAAATAGGTATTAGCTTTCATGCAACTAGAAAAGATGATGACTGTAAGTGGTTTGGTATCTTCCCAGTGATATAATACAAATAGAAAGGGAAATCTTTTGAGTTCTAGCATAAAAAACAGTTCTAGCATAAAACATGAAGGGAGAAATATATTATTCAGTTTTTAATCTCTGTAGCTGAAACATCTGGGAGAGATTTATTAGAATATTATTATTGGTCTCACGCAAACTATACAGAGAAGTGAGGCGTTCTTCAAAGGAAAATTGTCTGCTGTCTTCAAAAAACAGAACAATTGCCTAGTAATGGCCCCCAGTTCGCTATAGTCATCCTTGGGAAAGTCAGTCAAGATCAGAAAGACTCACCATAAAGAAAATAATTAAATTGGATCTTAAAAGATGGAGGAACAGTTTAAGAGCCAGAATTTTATTTTACTTTTTGAGAGGGTTCACTATTCTTCTGAAATGATTTATCACTGAGAGCAAAACATACTTAAAAAAAAAAATTAATCCCCTCCATTCTGTTAATAGCCAATAGATCACAGCTAAGAGCTTGCTTTTGAAATTGAGATAGATTTCAAGCTTTCACAATTTTTGTTCATGGACTTTTCAGTCTTCCAGGAAATACTTAACGGTCCCAGCCCTCTCTGTTTTACTTTTCTTTACATTCATATAGCAATTCAAATCAAACCCAATCCCACTGATTATATTCCGTTACATAGTTTGATGCTGTTCTATGATTTCCAATAGTAAAATGTAAGCTATGTGAATATTATAATTATGTCTTTTGTATGACTCTGATGCCTACTAAATGTGTCAGACAGATTTTAAAAATATTTTTTCTGATTGATTACTTGAGGAAGGAATTTAGGAATTCCTTCAGAACTTTCTTAAAACAGCTTCAAATTCTTGCTAATGCTACCACTTGTTTATTTATTAACATAAGCAATTAAGTCTTTGTCTTTCACTTGTCTCCAAACTTGATCTTAGCAGGACAATTCTTAATTTGCTTGTGACTCTAAATTTTAAAGAATTGGCCCCCAAAGAGAACAAACTAATTCATTTTTCCTCTTTGCAAAGTTAAAGATAGGAGATGCATTCTTGTTTCAGAAGTCAGCACATAACCATATCTATTCCCAATATAAAATTGAAAACAAAACAAAATCTGAATGTAGTATGAATTCTGAATGAAGAAATAAGTTGGGCAAGAATAACTATTTCTCAGATCCTTATATACTATTTCTTTTCAGACAACTCCTTTATCTTTTGTTAATATTTAGAATGTTCAGTATATCACCCAATATCCAAATATAAGAAACAGAAATATCAGACATATAGTCATAAATTTATTGTCCATCTTGGATTTTTAATGCCCCAACCTAAGTAATATTGGAAATCAAGAATCAGGTGACATCTTAGTTTCTCTATAAAATCAGTCCCTCATTGATCCTTTATAGTCTAGAATCAGACCCCTCAACTTAGCAGCTGGGGTAATGTGATTTTCATCCAACTTGTACACCAGCAACACTGAGTTTGGTCTCCTATTTCCATTTCTCCTCATTGCTACCAAGCAGCCATCTTTCATGATCACAGTTATGGTCACATAAGCATTCAGCCTCTCTTTTATTCCGTTGTTAGATAGATTGTGTGCTTCTTGAGGAAAGGACCTGAGCATTTTTTCATTTTTACATTCATAGAGCCTACCATACTACTTGACACATAGTAGATCCTCAATAGCACTTTTATAATTGATTCCACCTTTTAATACATAGAAAATCTCATCCTCCAGCAACCACACGTTGCACCCAAAATCGCTTGCGCAGGGCAGCCTGGATCTGCCGGGATTTGAGACTGTAGATGATAGGGTTTAGCAGTGGTGTCATGAGGAGGTAGGCATTGCTCATAGTGGTGTATAAAATTGGGGAAGTTTCCCAGGTATAACGATGTAGTACTGCAAGGCTGATGAGGGGCAGGTAAAACACAAGCACTGTGCACAGGTGACAGATACAGGTTTGCAGTGATCTCCACTTTCTGTCGTGGATCCCCAATTTCATAATAGCACTCAGAATCTTTATATATGAAGCTAGGATGAAGACAACATCCACTGCAAACGTGCATAGCACACAGACCAATCCATAGACACTGCTGAAAGTGACATCGCCACAGGCCAGATTCAGCATATCTGGGTAGTAACAATAAGAGTGTGAGAGGATGTTGACCCCACAGAAAGGAAAGGTCCTGAGGAAAAAAGGCAGAGGGGCCAGGAGAGTGGCGCCCTGTATGAAAGCTGCTGCACTAAGGCAGACAACAGTATGGTGGGTTAGGATCCTGGGGTAGTTTAGCGGAGCACAGATGGCAACCAAGCGGTCAAAAGCCATGGCTACCAGGACACCTGATTCTACTGAGGAGAGGGTGTGGATGAAGAACATTTGGGTCAGGCAGGCATCCAGGGTGATGTGGTGGATATCAAACCAGAAGATAGCCAAGACACTAGGCATTGTGCACGATGAAAGGCCTAGGTCAGTAAGGGCTAGCATAGCCAAAAAATAGAACTGGGGCTCATGAAGATTCTGTTCTGCTCTAACTAGGATGAGGAGAAGAACATTACCCACAATGGCCACCAGGTACAGGAGACAGAAGGGGATGGAGATCCATATATGTGCAGTCTCCAGACCAGGAATACCAATGAAGGAAAAAGTGGGCCAATTAGAAAAGGTGTCATTAAATGCCAACATGGTGAGATGTAGGTGAGATTTAGTCCAGGAAGCTTGCAAACCTACAAAAGAAATATCAAATGTCAGGGAAGTTGTAAACAAAATTAGAAGTAAAAATTTTGTTCATACCTGGGATTATAAAATTAGGATATGAAGAACTCAAAATTGAGTTTATACTTTTAATTTTATAATAGTTTCTTTTGACATATGGACAGCAACTAAGTACATGAAAAGAGGTTCAACATCATTATTCAGTAGAAAAATGTAAATGGGAACTACAATAAGATGCCATTAGGATGGCTAGAATTTAAAAAGACCAAACATATCAGGTTTTGGTGAGCATGTGGGACAACTGGAAATCTCACACAGGCATAGCTCAGAGATATTACAGGTTTGAATCTAGACCACCACAATTAAGTGTATATCACAATAAAATGAGTCACACAGATTTTTTGGTTTCACAAGGCATATAAAAGTTACATTTACATTATATTTTAGTCTATTAAGTGTGCACTAGCATTATGTCTAAAAGATAATGCACATACATTAATTTAAAATACTTTTTTTGCTAAAAACTGCTAATGATCATCTGAGCCTTCAGTAAGTTATGCATTTCTGCCGGTGAAGGGTCTTGCTGATGGTTGATTGGGATAGTGGTTGCTAAAAGTTAGGATGGCTGTAGCAATTTCTTAAAATAATACAACAATGAAGTTCACCACATCCGTTGACTCTTCCTTTTATGACAAATTTCTCTGTACCATGCAATGTTGCTTGATAGTATTTTACCCACAGTAGAGCTTTCAAAATTGGAGCCAATCTTCTAAAATCCTGCTGCAGCTTTATTAACTAAGTTCGTGTAATATTCTAAATCTTTTGTTTACATTTAAACAAAGTTCACAGCATCGAGTAGTTTCCTCCTTAAGAAAGTACTTTGTTTGCTAATCCATAAGAAGCAACTCCTCATCCATTCAAGTTTTATCATGAGACTGCGGCAATTAAGACACATATTAACGTTCCACTTCTAATTCTAGTTCTCTTGCTATTTCCACCACATCTTTAGTTATATCCTGCATGCAGCCTTGAACCCCTTAAAGTCACCCATGAGGGTTGGAATCAATTTTTTCCAAACTCCTGTTCATATTGATATTTTCACCTCTTCCTATGAATCGTGAATTTTTTTTTTTTTTTTTTGAGACAGTCTTGCTCTGTTGCCCAGGCTACAGTGCCCTGGTGTCAGCCTAGCTCACAGCAACCTCAAACTGCTGAGCTCAAACAATCCGCTCACCTCGGCCTCCCAAAGTGCTAGGATTACAGGTATGAGCCACCACGCCCGGCCAGTGAATATTCTTAATGGCATCTAGAATGGTTAATCATTTCCAGCAGGTTTCAACTTACTTTGCCCAGATCCATCAGAGAAATCACTCTTTATGGCAGCTATAATAGCCTTACAAAATGTATTTCTTAAATGATAAAACTTGAAAGTCAAAATTACTCCTTGACCAACTGCATGGAGAATGGATGTTGTGTTAGCAGGCATGAATCTCCTTGTAATCTCTATCAGAGCTCTTGAGTGACTAGGTGCATTGTCAATGCACAGTAATTTTTTGGAAGAAATTTTTTTTCAGAGATGTAGGGCTCAACATCAGTCTTAAAATATTCAGCAAACCATGCTATAAACAGATGTACTGTTATCCAGGTTTGTTGTTCCATTTACAGAGCACAAGCAGGGTAGATTTAGCATAATTCTTATGGAGGCTAGGATTTTCAGAATGGTAAATGAGCATTGGCTTCAACTTAAGGTTACCAGATGCATTAGCCCCTAACAAGAGAGTCACTCTGTTCTTTAAAATTTTAACTTCTCCTCTCTAGCTATGAAAGTCCTAGCTGGAGTCTTCTTCCAGTAAAAGGCTGTTTTATCAACATGAAAAATCTGCTGTTTAGTGTAACCACGTTTATTAGTTCTCTTAGCTAGATCTTCTGGATAACTAGCTTCAGCTTCTACATTAGCATTTGCTGCTTCACTTTGCACTTTCATGTTATGGAAATGGCTTCTCTCCTTAAACACCATGAACCAACCTCTGCTAACTTCATACTTTCTTCATTTCTCTCAGTCTTCATAGAAGTGAAAAGAGTTAGGCCCTTGCTGTGGATGAGGCTTTGGCTTAAGGGAATGTTATGGCTGGTTTGATTTATCCAGACCACTAAAATTTTCCACGTCAGCAATAAGACTGTTTTTCTTTCTTATCATTCACTGTTCACTAGAATAGCACTTTTAAATTTTCTTCAAGAACATGTGCTTTGCATTCACAACTTGGCTAACTGTTTGATGCAAAAATGACCAGCTTGGCTATTTTGACTTTTGACATGAATCTTCAATAAACTGAATTATTTTATAATTTGATTAAGGTGAGAGATGTGCAACTCATCCTTGTACCTGAACACTTAAAGCCATTGTAGGGTTATTAATTTCTAATAATAATTTCAATACTATTGTGTTTCAGGGAATAGGGAAGCCCATGGAGAGAGAGAGAGAGATGAGGGAATGGCTGGTTGGTGGAGCAGAACATACACAACTTTATCTAATAAGTTTGCCACCTTATATGGGTGTGGTTTGTGGCACCCCAAAGCAATTACAATAGTAACATCAAAGATACTGATCACAGATCACCACAACAGATATAATAACAATGAAAAATTTGAACCATTGCAAGAATTACCAAAATGTGACACAGAGATATGATGTCAGCTCAGGCTGTTGGAAAATGGTGCCCCTAGACTTGCTTGCCACAGTTAACACAAACCTTCCATTTATAAAAAATGCAATATCTATTAAGCACAATAAAGCAAAGTACAGTACAATGAGATATACCTGTACATTGAGGATGAAATAGAAAATTATACAGCCTCATTTGAAAACAGATTTGCAGTTTTAAAGTTAAATATGGATTTATCATGCTGTTGTTATTACCCAGCAACAAATAATTTTTGTACAGGTAAATGATTGACTTAGTTAAGAATGATTGAAGTACGTTACTTGATTTCACTAAATCCCATTTTATTTTAAATAAATTTGTAATAGTACTACATTTAAATTTTGCTGTGAAGATTAATTCCATCAGATAAGAGAACAAAAGCACATAGCACACTGCCTAAAAGTTAATAAATTAGCATTTGTTTCTGAGCTTTCATAGT
Organism: Varecia variegata; assembly: GCA_028533085.1. NCBI lineage: Eukaryota > Metazoa > Chordata > Mammalia > Primates > Lemuridae > Varecia > Varecia variegata. The sequence goes on along the minus strand of CM052438.1, from coordinate 139,964,775 downwards.
ATTCATTTCAATACAAATATATCCCTAAGTGAATTGTAGACATAATAAAATAAAATCTCATATTAACTTCACTAGAAAACACACTAATCATTAAGGAAATAGAAATTATTTTTGTAAAACAGTAAAATTTCACATTGTATAGTCTGTGAGATTTCATATTAAAACTGTATGAATAATTTTACTAAAATCATAGTATAAAAATAATAGATTATTTTTTCATATTATATAAATGATATAAAACTTGTATAAATTATATAAATATCTATTTACCTACCTATTTATCTTAGCCCTTTTATGTATTATTTATATTTTTGACAGCATTATAAAAATGTAAGATCGTATTTTATGAAGTCAGTGTCCCTGGTGAATAACAGTAGCTTAAATATGTTATAAAATGGAATGGGACAGCATAAATAAACCAACATATCAGAAGTCAGAAACAGATGGCGATAGTAGGGGGAAAAAAAGGGAAGAAAGGAATGGAAGGAGGGAGGAAGATGGGAAGGAGAAAGGAAGGAAGGAAGAAAAGTTTCAGGAAAAATTAATTAAAGAGCACTTTGGTGCCTGGCGCATTTTCATATATTAGTGGTGAAGTAAGCACATATGTACTTATCCTAGTACTTGAATTTCTAAGAGTGAACAGATTAAATAATATATAAAAATATTAAACATAAAATAATATACATCTAAATAATATATGGATATTGAGTACATTATGTTAATATATGTGTGTATATTTATATAGGCCTGTATGTATGTGCATTTTTTCCCTCAAAGTCCGACCAGAAGACAAGTTCTTACACAAATTTTTAAAAGGGTGTGACTCATTTTGATTTACTAAAGGTTCTCTGTTATACTTCTTTAAGTGACAGTGCTCCGGTAGAGGTAGATTAAAACCACAAAACAAATCTTGATATAAAAATACCCTGCACTTACATGTAAGAATATATGTACATATACACACATGTAAACACACTCATTCATATATACATACATCAGTTATGCTTGCCTTTTAGTTAACAGCATGAAGTTTCTTGCTTTAACCATAACTTTAGTCTTTAGTTTCAAGTATCAAATTGAATATAATGGCTTTGATTCTAGCTTATTAGCATTGATTTTTTTTTTTTTTTGGTCAAGGCAAAGACCTAGCTCTACACTCATTTTTGTGTTATCTGCTGGCTGCAAGGAAAGTACCATTTCCACTATTTCTCCTGCTTCTCTTTTTAGTTTATGTTATATTATACCAGCTTCTGTCAATTATGCAGATTTTAATGAGAACGTTGTTTGTGTCAGGCACCATTCTAAGCACTGGAGACTCAATCATGAGTGAGAAATAAAACAGCACTATGAAAGAACACCTAATTGTTATGGCTTAAATATTGGCTTTACCACTTACAAAAGTTACTGTATTAAGATCTGATCAGAGGTATAGAGCAAATTTATATCTGTATGCTGACCACTCTATATATTTTAACTTCAGAACATAAGAGAAAGCTTCACTGATAAGTTGGAATTTAAGAAGAATTCTGAGAAACATCAGGTGGAGAAAGGCAAATATATTTTCTATATAAAGGAACACCTGTAAAATTGTAGTGACATTAATTAGAATATGCATTAAAAATATAGCCATCTAGTATTATTAATTCAAGGTTGAAGTAGTCTTAGAATACTAGCTGAAAACTTCCTCACCCAGGTCAATTTTACATTTTTTTAATCTGACAATTTAAATTTGGTTTTGAATGGTCATGGTTCCAAAATACAAACCCCCATTGAATATCTTGGAATTTCTACATGATATGACAAATAGCACTAGTAGGCATAAGCTCAAGGTTTAGATTGTGTAAAACTCTTTTGTTTAATGGGAAAAGAAAAAAAAAACCTCTCCAACTTTGCAAAAGCATATGGTATTCTTCATGGTTCTACACCTAATAACAGAACATGCTAATTTACTCAAATCTAATGCATGTTTGCAAAGTATATTTATGGTATGCTGGTTTCAGGACTCAGGGAAAAGCTGTTAAAACAAAAACACAATCCATTAAATTTGGGTATCTGAAATTTAGCTATGTAAGCACAATATGGACCTATAGACTAACAAATAGTCTTAAAATTGTTGATCAGTACAATAATTATTACTTAGAAGAGAATATACATAAAATTAACCATTTAACCATCAACGTCAAATAATTTAATCTCCACATCTCACACATCCTAACTCACCAACACTGGACATCTGTGTTAGGCCCTTTAGCTTGGGAAACTGGTTATTACTACACCAATTTCTTTGAATGGACTTTCTCAGGGTTACAATGGTAGTTGCTATTACTTATCTCCAAAATACTTCACTCACTGCACACTGAATGGCTTTTTCACTTTCAGATGTCTCTGTTGGCAGGACCGTTGTTTCCTTGTAAGGCAAACTCCTCAGCTCAGTGTTCTAGGACTTGGTTTAAGATGCTTCACAGACCAACAAAAGAGGGTCTCCCAGGTGCCTGGAAAGTTCCACTGAGATTAAAACAGCCTTGGGAGTTCCCAACTATCATAGCCAAGAAGCTTAAATACATTTTTGTCCCAAGGAATCTGAGAAGGGAGCGAGCATATCTTAGTCATTATACATCTTAGAGTGTCCTTTTATACAGGAGAGACAAATCGCTATCGTCTCATCAGAACACAGTGGGTCTGAGGGATTTCTTCCTTTATTGTATGGAAAGCAAGCTGCAGTGAAAACATATAAATAGGAGCTATGCTTAGATAAGATCAACTTTTTAGAAAGTATTAAGCTATTTAACAAATAAAATAACTTTAAAAGTATTTACTACACATATGTGAAAACATGTTGTCAAAATGTAAAATATACAGAACTGTTTCATGTAATTTTGGCACAAAGATACCAGTTCTTTTCCTCATAGGTAACATAAAGAAATTGTGTCTTAATTTATCTTTCCTAATAGAAAATAAAATATATTAAGATAACTTAGTATATTACATCAGACTATTATTCTCTACTTTGTGTTTTTCTCTAAATAATTTATTAAAGGCATTTTTCCATGGCAATATAAAAATTTGCCCTCTCAGTTTTCAAAAGCTACTTTAGGCTGTATAATGGGAATGTAATATAATTATTAATTATCCCTCTAATGAGTTTTTAGATTTTTTATATTTTCATTTGTGCACTTGTGAGTGTGCTTCAATCAGAGAGAAAGCTCAAATTAAATTGCTGAGCCAAAGTATATTCATTTTATATAATTAATTGCTTTCAAACTTCCTTTCAAAACTGTTTAAATAAGTTTATATCCACAAAGGGATAAAGATTTGTCTGTTTTTCTTTCATATTTGCCAATCTTAAATTTTCTAACAAAATTCAGACAAAAAGTACACATTGTTTTTTCTTTAATTTACATTGTTATATTGATTATTAATGAGGGTGAGAATATTTTTTATGAATTGGTGGACATTTGTGCATTTTATTTGCAAATTATCTAACCGGGCATTTAAAAGCATTCTAACAGATAGTTTTAGAGTCAATCCTAACTCAGGTCTACCTTCATATTGTAAAATAGAGACAAGATGATTATTTTTCAAAAATATAGTCCATGCAGGTACTTGGTAGGGGAACATTATTAAATCCAAACTTCTAAAACAGGACACCATTCACAATAGCCCTCAAAACCATTTCTTTTCTTTATATCCTTGTACTGTTTCAGCCTCCAGTGTGACAAAATATTTTGCATCTAAAGACACTATGGAGAATACTAGATGATAAAACTCATAGTTATTTATCTTTTTTCAGGGATCAGTTTTAAGGTTTAACTTAAATACTATTAATCTCGCCATTTTCAAGTGCACAATTTTATGAGTTGTACTAAATAGGTATACATATCTTCACATAAACACCACTAAAATAAGAATGTATATATTTTAATCACTCCCAGAATGTCCCATGGGCTGCTCTGAAGAAAACCCTTTCCTCCCAATTACTCTAGGCCCTGGGAACCACTTTTCTGATTTCTGAACCTATAGATTTAGCTTTTAAAGAATGTCATAACCGTGTACTTATATAGTATATTTCTATTTGTGTTTTGATTCATTCACTTAGAATTATCCTCTTGAGAGTCATCCATGTTGTTGCTTTGATGATTATATTGATTAGCTCTTTGAAATCATTATTCCTCTTGGATAACACATTTACACTTATTTTATTAATTTTTTAATTATTATTTCCTTCTTTCTGCTGAAATTACCCATTTGCTTATACTTGTTGTACACCTTTTTGGCTAGAGTCTCTACCATATTAATCACAGATATTTTAAAATTCTCTGACTGATAATTCCAGCATCTGTCTCATAGCTGCATTTGGTTTTATTGATGGATGTGTCACATAACAGGGTGGTGTTTATTTGTTTCTTCTTTGTACATCTCATAATTATTGGTTGAATGTCATAATCTTGTACTGGATAACAGAGGCTTAGGCAAACAGTATTTATACTGTAAGATGTTTATGTCTCATCTTTTACTTTGTCTTTAGTATGCCGGTTTAGTCTTGAAAATGGACACTCTCAGTGGCCTTGGCTCCCCCAACCCCACTTCTATGAGACCTTAAGTGGCTCAGGATATTTTTATGACCCTTCCCAAAGGCTAGAGGATTTTTAAAAAATATTATTTCCTTTCCCAATTTTCAATATTTCTTTCCTTACATACTGAAGACAATAGTGGTTCTTTTCATTTTCCAAGCATCTTAAGCTTTGTTTCTTAGGGAACACAGGAAAGAATAATCCAGTTAGGGCTTTGTGCCATTCCAGAGTGGTTTTTGTTCCGGTCTATATGTGGAAGTACTAGATAATATTTTCATGAGGTGTTCTAAATTTCTCTGTAAAGTTTTGCCTATGAATATAGGCAGTATAATAATGTATTCTAACAATAGAATATGAATTTTTAAATGAAGTTTACTCATACAATTTAAGAAGTAATACTTTTCCTCCTTTTAAGGTACTTCTCAAATAGATAACTCATATTGAGAATCTCTCAAAGACACCAATATAATTATAAATTATGTTTGATATACTTATGCAATTTAGAAAGATAATCTCATAAATTAGAGTTGTAGTACACCTACTAGTAAGATGCATAAATCTCTCATGGAGGGACCACATACTTGGATTGAGACAAACCAATGAATATCTGATAACACTTGGGAAATTAAATTGCTGTGCAACTAGACAAAGCTAAGACAAGTTATGTATTTTTTTTTAAGTACTAGAATTACAGACATGAGCCATCACACCTAGCTGGCTAAGACAAGTTTATATACTTTTAGTAGGCTACTCAGAGCAAAATTTGTCCTTTCAGGTTGCTGTACTGTGGAGAACTTCTGACGTCATCAGTCCTTGGAGCCATTTCAAGGACAGACTTATTAGTCCTATGTTTCCCCTCTTCCTTATGAAATTATGCTTATATACTCACAAAAATTATCAATGACAACAGAGAGAAAGAAAATTAAAAATTGTTTTTATTGTGAACTAAAATAAAATCTTAAGCTTCCCAGCTAACTGAATAGACCCCCCTCTTGACCCTTGATCATGGAGACCCCAGAAAAACCCTAAAGCTGAGTTTCTGGCCATGCGAACAGAGGTCAGACACACCTCTTCATGCCACCCTGCCCTCTTGAAGGTATCTTTTGTAACAGATGCTAAATCATTAACAAGCTAAGGCTATACAAGACAAAGCTTAAGTCAAACCTTCAGGCCATCAATTTACTCAACAGATCACTTGAGATTTGGTAAATGTCTGGTGGCTTGTCTCCGATTGACAGACATCTTTAGCTTCAGTTAAAACATTCCAAGGCTTTAAACAAAGCTTCCTTTCTTTAACCAATTATAAATCAAAGAATCTTTAAGCCCACCTATATCCTATATGCCCCCACTTTGAGATGTCCTCCCTTTTTGGGCCAAGCCAATGTACACTCTCCCCATATTGACTTATGATTGTGCATGTAATTCCTGTCTCCATGAATGTATAAAACCAAACTGAAACACAGCTACCACAGGTACATTTTCTCAGGATCTTTTGAGGCCAGGTGCTCTGGGCTGGTCACACACATTTGGCTCAGAATAAACCTCTTTAAATTATTTTATAGATTTGTTTTGTTGTTGTTGTTGTTGTTATCGTTGTTAACATTATTACGAAGACAAATTTTCACCAAGGGAGAGCTTTCTAATCCAACTGGATATGAAAGTATTAATGAGTGTTTCTCATTAATAATGAATCACAAATAAACTCAGCATTTGGGAGATCAGTGAAAAACAAATTTGAGTTTGGATCCAATCTCATGGTGGTTACAGTTACTGAGACCCCTAAGCAGGAGACTTAAGAGTTATGGGTCTTGAACTATGGTGGGAAGGTGAATATAAATTAGATCCATATTTTATCACTTGTACCAAGGGAGAACACTCCTTTGACATAGTTTTAATAGTGTTTCTGATGAAGGTTATCAGGTTGGAATATTTATAGGATTTGGGGATCTGGCCTCAAGGAGTCTAAGGTATCTCTTTGACAGTGGAAACTGAATAGCAATGGATAAAGTTTATGGCCTAAGTAGTAAGTGAAGTGAAGGTAGTCTTGATAAGAAAACTGTTGTTTGATAAGTGAACTAAGCTGTTTTACCATGTGAGCAATTAATTATTAACAAAAAATTTCCATTTTCCCAGAGAAGCATGCTGATTGCTTGAATAAATTTTTGTTAAGAATTTAATGAAATAAATGGTGAAGTTATTTATTGTTTTATATCTTTATCTCCTTGTGAAAGAATTTCTCTGAACAGATAAGAAAATTGGCAGGTTTTGTTCATAGTCCAGATATAATTCATCTGTGAAGATCTAGGTGTTTTCAATTCTGTTGACTATTTCACAAATAAAAATAGAAGAAATTTTTGCATTTAGTAAGGTGGATTTGGATGGTGTGTTTTGTCTGGTCCACATATGAAATTCTATATAATTTTTAGTTATTCCCAAAGGCCCTGAGGGGTTAAATTTATTGATGAATTCTGAAGTACTATTTCATATGGTCATTGTTTACTTCTGTGTCTCAAGTACAGCTGCAGTTGTTAATACACAGAATTGTTCAGTACCTATTTTGAAAAAATGGTAAATTTTTGGATTTGTAAACATTGATACAACATTTACTTAATGTCCTATATTTACTAGGTCTTGATATGTTTTATATACCAACAGAACAATAAAAAATGATAAGAAGTACTCTTTTCTGGAGGTGATCAAACTATGAATTGGAATGCCTCATCTAAGATCTGCTTTCACATTTCAAAATCACATATATGGGAACATCGTCCCCTTCTTTTCTGTCTACATATATATATATATATATACATACACACACACACATATATATATGAGGAAATTTATTTATGCACTGGATCATGAATGACCTTTGAGTCTTAGATTGCTTACATATTAATTGTCTTACATATGGGTGTTAATAAAATTTCAGTTTCTTCAAGGAAAACAATGATTTTCTGGGTTGATGTAAGGAGAAAAATATGATTTTATATGTGAAGAAGTAAACAATGACAGATACATGAAAATGCTTTTTAATCCCCAAGCATGAGTCACCATTAGGAGTGTCTACTGCTACAGTAACAATATTCTTAGCTGAATTCATTGAATTTTGACCTGGGAATGTCAATGAATTTGTGGATTTGTCTAACCTCAAAGATCATGTTCATTTTTTATTTGAAACTAAACAACAAGAAAGGTCCCTTGATATATAAGTATGTGTGTGTGTTTGTGTAAAGTGAGTAGTGTGTGTGTGTGTGTGTGAATAGAGTGGAGAATGATAAAAGGAAAACAGATATCGTTTATCATTTTGAGTTCTAAGGTAATTTCTACATACATGCAACAGTGTTTCACATCTGAAATATATCATATGAATTAAATATTAGCAGAGTTCAAAGGGATGCCTGTGAAGCAATGAACTTTTGAGAAGTCCTGAGATACATTATATAAAATAGGTATAATCCCAAAATGTCGATAAATTTTTTTTTGCAAATTGATTTTAGAGTGAATTGTGATGACACCAATACTTAATGCAGAACAGTATCCAGTACTTGGGCCATTTGTGGAGCATTCCTAGAAAGCAATGAAAGGCGGACTTCAAATTAAGAAGAGAATGTGGTTTCCAGGAGACTACAATCCTCAAGAGGGAGCTGCATACATAATAAGGAAGCACAAACCAGATCATAGGCATTCTTGGTTTTGAGCATGGAAGAAAAAGCGTTCCCTGTAGTACTTTAGCAAACACTCTGCCTTAAAATGCCAGGTGAGAGAGAAAACACGGCTTACCCATTTTTGGAAAAGAACTAAGATCAAGGAGACTCTGGATAAGTTAGTGAGTAGAGAAACTCTAGCCGGTAATACGAAGAATCACAGGAGTCTAGGAGATGTTTCTTTCTGTGAAACTATCCCCAACTTATCTTCTTCAAGAACCTGAGGTATTTGGACAATGGTATTGAGCCGAATAAAAGGAAGGGAGCTTAACGTACTACTGATCTGGAAAAGGACAGAACTATCCTTGCCTTTGGAAACACTGACCATGAAGTTTACCCTCATTCTTAAGCATGAATAACCTTTGAGACCAAAGCGTATAGATTCTGAAAATGCTTAAAAGCCCACAAATGAGAAAACACATTGAGAAGAAATCTGGAACCAAACCCTTAAGGCTAGAAGGCACAATGATTTGGACTAAGCAGAGAGTGGGTTCTTATCAAACAGAGAGTGAGTTTCCTAGACCCCTTCCCACTTCTTGGTGCTTAAAACAAAATTTCAAGATTAAAAAATGTCAATAAATCTTCTGAAGCTAATATCAATTTCCTTTTTTCTAAGATAATGTGTAGAATTTTATTTAATCTCTTCTTATTCTTCTGAAAGTCTCATCCAAATTGATTCTTATTGAGATTGTGAAAAATTTAAAAACATGCCAAATGAAAGGAGAAACAAGTAGACAGGATCCTTAATTATTCTTGTTCAGATTACCAGGCCAAGGCAGAGAGACTTTAAAGAAAAGTCCTTCATTGTTATTGTTATTGTTTTTATTGTTATTATGATTGCCTTTCTCTAAGAATCTTCCCCTGAACAAAGATTAGACTAAGGTGGAATTTAAATAGGAGTAGCTGGGAAATACTCAGGCCACCACAACTAGGGTCTGTATGCCCCATGCAGGGAATACAAGTTTTCAGGTGCATATCTTCACCAAGACCTGCTAACAATACCTGACTGACCTTGGTGAGTAAGAATAGGTGAGGAATTGGAATGCTTAACATCTGCAGACATATGTATGGCTTACAGATATGAACAGTGTATATATAGAATACCAATTTAGTTTTATAAATACAGAATGCAATTGATGGGTGGACTAAGAAAAATTGTGTGCTTTACTATTTATGGGAAGGAGAATCTGCATCCACAGCTGATTTTATCTGGATAAATAAGTTTTGGCAACATACTGTGCAAAAATTGTTTTATCACTCACTTATAGAACATTACAATTGATTATTTTACAGGCTTCTTACCTCTTCAGTTAAAGCAGCTAACTGTGCTAGCTTAAATCTTTGCTACAATGAGAAACAGAGTGTAGAGCCAGGCACACAGAGAAACATAATTAATATTTAATGACTAATTGGATGAATAAATAGCAATACTCATATATTGAATTACATCAATAATATTGACATCATATGCTCATTAGAAATTAACTTGTTAACCCAAATATACACATATACAATGTAACTTTGTAAAAGGTCCATAGATCATATTCAAATTAAAAATATTTAGCCCTATAACTAAAAGAGCTCTCATGAACATATTTAAAAAAAAATAAAAAATCTATTCAATATTTTGGTATTTTTAATTATGAAGAACAACCTTCTTTCTATGTACAATTTCAGAAAAATATGTTTACATTCAACAATGAATTATCATGAAATAGTGCTTCATAAAGTATGTAGTAAAGGGTCATTAAAATTTTTCAATCTATAATAAAATATGTTTTTCAAATAAAACAAAAATGGTTTTCTACAAAAATGAAAAGTACATCCAAATAAAATAATAATTGTGTATTCTACACTAAGAGCAATTATTATTATTACATTAAAGAAGCAGAGAAGTAGTATATCAAATTTGTATGAAAGTTTCTATATGCTTATTTTCAATTTCCGTATTCATTTCATGCATAAAATAAAGCATATTAAAATGTGGCCATGAACTGCATTTTGAATAGGACTATCTAATAGATATTGTTATTGGCCACTGCAATAAGAAATACACTGGTCATGATCTACTACTATAATTACCATGAGGAGTATAAATTTGGATGTATTTTAAAAGAACTTCATTTAAAGCATTTTATTTACTCTGAATTTTTTATTTTAAAATATGTTTATATCAATTAAGGGACTTAGATAAATTAAATATCAAGACTTTGTTTTTTTCTTATTTTTCGTGCAATAAACTATAATACGTAGGGAATCTGATCCAGAAAGAAGGTCTTCTTTTCCAGTCTAAAGGCTCAGGTGGTATATGTTGGGTAAGAACATTCAATATCATATTAGACACATATCACGGGCAGTTTAAAAGAAGAGGTATGATGAGTAGTCAATTAAATGTTCAAGTCATGTTATCATCTGTGTCTGAGAAAAATGCATTTCATTCTAGGAAAGGTATGCAGCCTTGGCACCATGCTTCCTGTCAATAGCACCACATCCTTCTTCTCCACCTTCCTGGTGACAGGCATTCCTGGGCTGGAGGCTGTGCACATCTGGATCTCCATACCCTTCTGTGCCATGTTCCTCATTTCCTTGGTGGGTAACGTGACCATCATGACAGTTATCTGGAGGGAGCAGACCCTCCATGTGCCTATGTACCTCTTCCTGGCCATGCTAGCTGCCTCTGATCTGGGCCTGACCCTCTTCACCTTCCCCACAATGCTGAGGATCTTCTGGCTGGATGCTCAAGAGCTGACCTTTTCTGCTTGCTTCACCCAAATGTTCTTTATTCACACCTTCCAGGATTTTGAGTCAGCCATCATACTGGCAATGGCCTTTGACCGCTATGTGGCCATTTCTCATCCACTGCACTATTCTTCCATCCTCACAAATAGTGTGATCGCCAGAATAGGTTTGGCTATTGTAGTGCGAGCCATGATTGCACAGGTGCCCCTCCCCATTCTCTTGAGAAGGCTGTGCTTCTGTCGCTCCAATGTGCTTTCTCATTCCTACTGCCTGCACCCTGACATTTTAAAGCTCTCTTGCTCCAACACTAGGATCAATAGCATCTTTGGACTCTTTATGGTGCTTTCCAACATGGGACTTGATTTTCTCCTTATTCTCCTTTCTTATGTGTTGATTCTGAAAACTGTACTGAGCATTGCTTCTCATGGTGGCCGCCTGAAGGCTCTTAACACCTGTATTTCCCACCTCTGTGCTGTGGTCCTCTTCTTCACACCCATGATCTGCCTTTCTATACTTTATCGCTTTGGCCGAAAGTTTCCCCCAATCCTCTATGTACTCTTGGCCAATATGCATTTTCTCATTCCTCCTGTGATGAATCCCATTGTGTATGTAGTTAAAACCAAGCAGATAAGAGACAAAATTCTAAAACTCTTTATCAAAAAAGGAACTGAAGAGTCCTGAGTGGCATTTATAACATAAACCTTGAGAAAGCGATGTACAGTGAATAGTTACTGTTCCAACTCTCACAACTGAAATGACTTTTCTTTGTCAAAGACAAAGAAGTGAAACATCCTAATATATTTGTTTTCTCGACTTGCACTGACCATGATTTTCTGTTTCATTTATAGCCTTTGCTTAATTTATTAGGCTAATTTTCTTCATATAATTACTTTTCAGACTGACAATTACTTTTACCTCAAATTTTCAAGGTTGTTTGTAGCTGGTTGTGTTATTCTTCAGTTGTCTAAACGACATACTATTTTTCCTATTAGACTTTGGCCCATGTTTATTCATCACAATAAATTTTTAAGAGTCCCATTAAATACTTCAGTATTCAGGTTGAGATTGTCTGCACATGCAAGGTTCTCTCTTCCCTGAAGTTTCATTATTTTGAATGTTAAATAAGTTTGAGACATTTTGCAATGAAGCAACTTTGATTAGTTACATCAGGTTAGCAGGAGGTTAGGGCATTCCTAGTTCAGTTAGGTGTAATAGAGTTGGGACGGTTAATTCGGATGTGAACACTTTAAAAAAAAAGACAAGATAAAACTAACACAGAACTCAGAGAACAGAAAAATCTTTTCTAAAGTGCTAATAAACTCAAATAATTTTTTGTAGTCTGAATCATCTCTTATTGCATGATGACAGTAATAGTAGCATCTTTGACCTGCATTTAAGAGAGCCCATGTCAAGACGTTAAACCATATAAATAAATAAAGACTATTCAATTTTTTATCCCCAAACTGACTTCTTTTACTTAAAGACAGAAATTATCCTTTTCCATACTAGATGGCTCATGTGACACTTTAAAGGCAAAGATGTATTTGGCTATATTTAATATAATGATATACTACTGTGTTTTAAATAATTGTATTATTCAAATAGTGATCTCCACATTTGATCCATATTCATATATCATAATAGATTATAAACACTCTTCACTTTCCCATGAGTTGATTTCCCTATGTGTCACAAACCACTGTCTTCATTACCATTTACTTGTATTTATCAAAACCATTCTGTTTTTACTTAATAATTCCCTTTTTTAAGCAAATTTGAGAATATTTTCCTTAAAAAAAAATCTGTCTTCACTATTCATTGGCACTATATGTTATCCATCTACTGTATATACTTCTGGGTAAATAGTCAAATCTCTTTAGCTAAAATGGAAAACAAACAAAATAAAAAAAAGCACTTCCTGGCTTATATTGTGATATAAGTCACAGAAAAACAAAAACTTTGGGTAAAAATCTGGGCAGGATTTTTATTTTCTCATTTAATTATCATCAATCTTATCATATTTATAATTATCATCATCACTGTTATTTTGTTTGGTATCATCACCATTAACATTGTGTCTGTGGTGGTCCACTTTATCCCCAATAATATTATTGTCAGAATAATTTATTTTATATGTCAAATATAACATATTATTTTTTTGGAGATGACCTAAAAAACACAGGCAACAAAAGCAAAAATGAACAAATGAGATTACACCAAACTGAAAGCTTCTGCACAGGAAAAGAAAGAATCAACAGAGTGAAGAGACAACCTATGCAACGGTAGAAAATATTTGCAAACCACACATTCTGATTAAAAAGCTATTAGTAATATCCAACATATATAAGAAACTCAAACAACTCAATGGTAAAAATAAATAACGCTATTAAAAGATGGGCAAGAACCCTGAACAGACGTTTTTTCAAAAGAAGACATGCAGATTGCCAGTAGGTATATGAAAAATTGCTCCATCTCACTAATTATCAGGGAAATACAAGTTAAAATCACAGTGAGATATCACCTCACATCTGTTAGAAGGGCTACTATCAAAAAGACAAAAGCTAACAAGTACGGAGGAGATGTGGAGAAAAGGGAACACATGTACACTGTTGGTGAAAATGTAAATTAATAAGGCCATTATGGAAAACATTGTAGATATTCTTCAAAAAATTAAAAATTGAACTACTATGTGATACAGCAATCCAATTTCTGGCTGTAGTACATCCAAAAGACTTGAAATCAGTTTATGAAAGAGGTATCTGCACTTTCACATTCATTGCAGCATTATCCACAATAGCCAAGATATGGAATCATCTCCATTGTCTGTCATCAATGGATTAAGGAATAAAGAAATGTGGTATATATACAAAACAGAATACTATTAAGCCTTAGAAAAAGGAAATCCTGCAATTTGTGACAACATGGATGAATCTGGAGGACTTTATGTTAAATGAAATAAGCCAAACACAGAAAAATATATGCTACATACTTTTACATTTATGCTACATGTGAAAATTGCAAAGAGTAGTTTTTTATGTGTTCTCACCACACACACACACAAAATGTGAAGTAATGTACATGTTAATTACCTTGATTCAGCCAATCCAGAATGTATGCATATCTTAAAACATCATGTTGTATACCATAAATACATTCAATTTTTATTTGTTAATCAAAAAAAACTAGTTTGCTTTTATGTTGTGATAAATTCAGTTAAAAATGTAAATAATAATAATACTTTTTAAGATTGCCTTGATCAGCTCTATTAAAGAGATTCTACTGACAGAGTCACATTTTTTGCTACTTTAATTTTTATTGAAATTATTACTGTGAACACTTTAAATTCACATGTAGCTGTAAGAAGTAACACAGTGAGATGCCATGCACCATTTATCTAGTTTTTCCAATGATAACATTTTGCAAAACTATAGTTAAATATCACAGCCACAATATTGCCATAGATGCATCTACTTATTCATGTTTTGCCAGTTCTACTTGTACTTTTTGTGTGCCTGTATTTAATTCTATATGAATTTTTCTTTCATCGAATTGTAACCAGTACTGTAAATGTCCTAGATTTCCAGATTATGATTTCCTAAAATATTATATTCTTATTGCCATTTAAAATTTCACGTCAAAAAAAGTCAACTCACATACATTTATACGTTTGTGTAAGTGTATTAGAATGGTTGAAGAGTAATGGCAGGAAAGCAGATATAGTTGATCATTTCTGAACACTAAGGTAATTTCTACATACACTGAATACTGTTCTATGTCTGAAACACTTCATATGAATTGAAGTGATATTAGAGTTCAATGAGGAGCTTTTGAAGAAATACACTTTTCAGAGTTCCCCAAATATATTACAGAGAATAATAATGATCCTAAAATGCATGTAATTCATTTATAAATTGACTTGGAATAGAATTAAATTCATACCAACACTTAATTGATATGTACCATGTGAAATTCTATGCTGGTTGGTTTGATTTCCAACTTATCTGAAAGAAAAAAAGGTACACAGAGCTTAGATCATTTTTGTTGCATTCTTAGAAGTATAAAAGGTTAATGTTGGCTCTCAGATCAAGAAGAAAGGAGATCCCCGGAGATTTCTATTCTTAAGGGAGGTCTGCACAAATAATACAGTAACTTAAATACAGGCATATTTGGTCTTAAACTTGGAAGAGAAATCTTTCCTTGCAGGGCTTTAGCAACTGAGCTACCTTGAGATGCCAGGTGAGAGAACAAGACAAGGTTTACCTGAACTGAGTTTGGAAATATAAAGATCAAAGAAACTTCGGATAAGTTAGCGAGTGGAGAAACTCCAGCCTGTAGTACAAGGATCTCAGACATCTGGGGAATGCTCCTTTCTGTGAAACCGTATCTGATTTGTTTTTCTCAAAAACATGAGATTTTTGGGCAATGGTACTGAAACACATAGAAGAGTACTCCTAAACTGGAACGTGGAGTGCTTATCCATGCCTATGGTAACACTGACTTTGAGGGTCAACCTCATCCCTGAACATAAATATCCCTTGAAAACAGAGTATAGATTCTGAAAATGCCAAAGAACCCATGAATGGGAAAAGGCATTGAGAAGAAACTCGGCTGCAGACACTGTACACCAGGTGGCACAAAGATTAGACTATGCAGAATGTGCTCTCCTCAAATAGAAGGTGAGTTTTCTAGACTTCTTACACTTCCCCTGATCCAGCAAAATTCTAAATTAAAGGGAAAAAATGCCCATAAAGCTTCTGGGACTGATTTTATTTTTCTGTCTCTCATTCTTTTGTTTTTTAAATATAATATGTAGGATATAAGTTAATCACTTTGGTCATTCTGTAAGTCTCATCTAAATTGACCCAGATAGTGATTTTGACAAATTGAACCGTATTCCAAGTGGAAGCTGAAAGAAAGGAGCAGTGTCCTTATGCCCCTTATACTTGATACCAGAGCAAGTGGTTGAGACTTTGAGGAAGAGTCTTTTATCTTAGTTGTTTTCTCTAGGACTTTTCCTTCATCAAAAACTGGATTCAAGGGGCGTCTTAATTGAATTAATTGGAAAGTACGTAGATTCCCACAGCTAGAGTCTCTATGCTTCCACGCAGGATTTTAAAGTGCATATCATCACAAAGGTCCACAAAAAATAGCAGCAATGACATTAGTGAGGGGAGAAATCAGGATGATTATTATATGCAAATATTTTAAAGTTTATTGTCTGTGGGGATGATTGCAAATGATGTGAAGAGTATATATGTAACGTGTGTTTAGTTTCATAAACACAGGAAGTAGTGAGAGATGAACTTAGAGAATATGTGTGTTTTGAAATGTGTGGGAAAGAGACACACATGTGTTGACAACATATATAAGTTATGGTAAAAAAGCTCATAAAGATGACCTCATCTCTGACATCTTGAACATTATAGTTAGGTATTTGCCAGATATCTGTCATTTATAATTATAGTACTTAATTGTGCTAACTTTGATCTTTGCTGTAACCTTAAAACCTATTTAAGAATAAAGCACATGGACAAAAGTATTTATCAAATATTTCATTGAATAATACAAAAGCAAATGAACAATACCGAATCAATTCCATAAAATAGTCATAGTATAATGTTTTTGCTATATTGCAGTTAGAATTAAGCTAGTTACTATCACAAATACATAGTCACTGTAAAAATATCTTTATACATTATTGGTTAAAAATTTAAAAATTATCCCCATAAAATTGGACAGAGCCTACACACTATTTAAATGACTATTAAACAATTTATAATGATGACTTTTATAGTCTGAACTATATAGAAATATTATTTTTATTTTCCTACATGTGTAATTGATGAAAAAATTGTTTATGTTCAACAACGAGTTGTCACGTAACATAGTGCTTCTTAAGTTACGTGATGGTAAAGTTCTAATTGAAAAGGAATCTCAATACATCACAAACCATTTTGTGCATTTTGTAAATGTTGTATAAATTATAAGTAAATATGAATTGTTATAAAATAATAAAATTGCATCCAAAAAACAGAGCTAGAAATTTTATTATTAAAGCAAAGAAACAGAATTATATCAAGCTCATATAAAATTTTCTAAATGATTATTTTCAATCTCTGCTCTCATCTCTTTGTAGGAAAAAAAAATTAAAACATGCTATGAACAATTGGTATAACACGGTTTAACTGGTCTAACATTATTTTTGACCAAGTTAGAAAGGAATTCTATATTATTCTATAGAATAATGTAGCAGTACTACTCCATTATATGCTGCTAATCTACATTATTTTATTGAAGATTTCAATTAAAATGATTTATTTTGAATTTTGCATTTTAAAATATTATATCAATTTTGTGACTTAGATAAATTATAAATCAAAATTTTTTTTACTTTCGATTAGCTAACATATTTGGAGAATTTATTCAATAGAAAAGGTATTGTTTTCTAGTTTGGGGTCAGAAGTATATGAGGAAACAGTATTTAATCTTATACAGAGAGTCAGGATCAGTTTTAAAAGAAATGTTTTAATGAGGTTAGTAATGATTTATCCTAGTGTATATACACTCACAGTCTGAAAACTATGCAAAATTTTAACATGTTTCTGGGATGATGTAAAGTGTCTGTATGGTTATTTTCCATTTCTGTACACATCTGAACCAGAAAACGTAGCATATTAAAATGTGTCCATGAACTACATTTGAGTAGGACGGTCTAATATTGACCAAGGCAGTAAGAAATACCCTGGTCATGATCTACTACCATAATTACAGTAACAGGCATGAATTGGATGAATTTCTAAAAGAATTTTATTTAAAGAACATTATTTATTCTAGATTTTTTATTCTAAAATATCTTTATATCAATTAAGTGACTTAGGTAAATTAAATATCAAGACTTTGTTTTTTCTTATTTTTCATGCAATAAGCTACACTATCTAGGGAATCTGATCAAGGAAAAAGGTCTTGTTTTCTAATTCAAAAGCTCAGGTGTTACATGCTGGGTAAGAACATTGAATTTTACATTAGATGCATTATTGTGAGCAACTTAAAAGAAGTATGATGAGTAGTCAATTAAACGCTCAAGTCAAATTTTATCATCTTGTCTGAGAAAATGCATTTCATTCTAGGAAAGGTATGCAGCCCTGGCACCATGCTTCCTGTCAATAGTACCACATCCTTCTTCTCCACCTTCCTGGTGACAGGCATTCCTGGGCTGGAGGCTGTGCACATCTGGATCTCCATACCCTTCTGTGCCATGTTCCTCATTACCTTGGTGGGTAACGTGACCATCATGACAGTTATCTGGAGGGAGCAGACCCTCCATGTGCCTATGTACCTCTTCCTGGCCATGCTAGCTGCCTCTGATCTGGGCCTGTCCCTCTTCACCTTCCCCACAATGCTGAGGATCTTCTGGCTGGATGCTCAAGAGCTGACCTTTTCTGCTTGCTTCACCCAAATGTTCTTTATTCACACCTTCCAGGATTTTGAATCTGCTGTTATTCTGGCAATGGCCTTTGACCGCTATGTGGCCATTTCTCATCCACTGCACTATTCGTCCATACTCACCAATAGTGTGATTGCCAGGATAGGTTTGGCCATTGTTTCACGAACCTTGACTGTACAGGTGCCCCCTCCCATTCTGTTGAGAAGGCTGTGCTTCTGTTGCTCCAATGTACTTTCTCATTCCTACTGCCTGCACCCTGACATTTTAAGGCTCTCCTGCTCCAATACCAGGATAAATAGTATCTTTGGACTGTTTGTGGTGCTATCCACTATGGGACTTGATTTTCTCCTCATTATTCTTTCTTATGTGTTGATTTTGAAAACTGTATTAAGCATTGCTTCCCATGGTGGCCGGCTCAAGGCCCTCAACACCTGCGTCTCGCATGTCTCTGCTGTGGTCGTCTTCTTCACACCCATGATCTGCCTGTCCATGCTGCACCGCTTTGGCCCAAGACTTCCCTCACATGTCTACGTGACCTTGGCCAACACGCACTTCCTTATTCCTCCTGTGATGAACCCCATTGTTTATGTTGTAAAAACTAAGCAGATGAGGGATAAAATATTTAAATTTTTCATCAAAAGACGAGCTGGAGAATCAAGGTAACATTTATAAAATATTTTATAGAGGGATAGTTTGGAATAACATTAAACCAACACTTTATGATTGGCTAGAAATGGCAGAAAGGTAGGAAGATCTTAATATTAATATATTTTCTCAATCATGTCTTTTTCTTTTTCTGCTGTAGTTCTCCTACAATTTAGTCATGGAAGTTTTATTTGTGAAAATCATTTTCTACAGTCTGGGCAGTAATTAAAAATATAGCATGGTATTGTTGTTAACACTCTCAAACTCCTGGCCTCCAAAAGTTCTGGGATTATAGACATGAACCACTGCACCTGGCTGTTCTTAACACTCGAACATATAAACTTAACATTGGAGTATGTTTTATTTTATGTTTATTTATAATTGTAATTCAATTCCTATACCTCTTACTATATAATATTTTGTTTGATTTTATTCTATGCCCCCAAGTCTTTCTCTAAATCTGAGTTTTCAAATCAGCCAATTTGGATTAATCCAGATTAAGAGAAGGTGGTTCAGAAATTCTTAAGCATGTTTAGTGTAGTGATGATGGTGTCTTGACTCTGGTAAGACAACCATCCAGACATCAAAAAAATACGATTTTTTTTATCTGTTTGGTATCAACTTCAGGACTTCAAGAAAAAAAAAATTCTAAGAAAACCTTGTTGTTACTTGCCAGTCTGAGTTTTACCTAACTCTGTAGATAAGGTAGCAGTGTCATCTTGTGCTTGTTATCAGAAAGGAACCTGAAAAGATTTGCAATTAAAATAAACAGCACCGTTTTATAACCATATAAACTAATGGAACTTTCCCTGTTCCATTTCTAAGTTAGAAATTTATAAAAAAGTTTTAAAATTAGAATAATTTTAATTTTGCAATTAAACTTTTAACTAAAATAATTTGATAAGAAAAAGCCAAAGAATTTTCCAACATGACAGTACTGTTTTACATTCCTAGTAGAAAAAAATAACAGTTCCATTTCTTCATATCTTTGACAACATTTGATATTTTGTTTTTTTTTACTTTTTCTTTTATTTTTAGCCAAACCAGAATGTGTGCACTAAAAGTTCATTTTTGCTTTACTTCACATTTCCTTAAAGAGCAATGATGCTAAGCATTTTTTTCCCTATTTGCATATTTTCTTTCGTTAAGAGTCTTCAGGTCTTTTCCATATCTTATTTTTTCTCTTTTAAAATTGGTTGTTAGGACATCTTTATACATTCTACTATGAGACCTTTCTTAGAATGTCATGAATATTTTCTCATGGATTGTGCCTTGCTTTCATTTTCTTAGGGGTATCTTCTGATAATCAGAATTTTTAAAAAAAATTTAGATGAGGACACATTTATTTTATTTTTCTCATGACTAGTGAACTCAGTGTCCTATCTTTAAAAAAAAATAAAGCCTAATCTAGGGTTATGAGAACACTCTCCTATGTTTTCTTATATAAATTTTAGCTTTTATATTTAGGTCTAGGTTCCATCTCAAATTTTTGTTTATTATGTAAGTAGGAGTCAAAATTCACTTTGTTTTTCAATTGTTATTCAGTTGTTCCAACATTATTCATTGCAAATATTTTCCATTCCCATTCAACTAGTTTGACAAAAGTTGATTAATCATATGCATGTGGATACTGGAGATTCCCTTGCATTGACTGATTGTTCACTTTCTCCCTGTGCTCATACCATACTGTCTTAATTACTGTAGCTCTATAATAAGGCTTGCAATCCTGTAGTGGGAATCCTCCAATGTTTTAATACTTTTTAGAATTTATTTGATTCTTCAATTCTTCTAATTAGTTTTTTTCTGTATAAATTTTAGAATTAGAATGTAAATTTCTAAAAAGAACCTGCTGAGATTTGGATTGATATTGAATTAAATCTATAGATAAATTTGGGAAAGAAATCTTATATTAAAAATAATAATATAAGCTGCATATAACCAAATAGACCAAATAAACAAGCAAAATAAAAATGTTGACTAAAATTAGTTTTATTAAATATATATTTTTATGCTAATGCCATTATTACCTAGGTCTCCATGCCTGAGCCTATTCCTTATATATTCATAGACCTATTCAGAAACAGATAATCTGATCTATACTTGATAAATTATCTAAATTACATAAATATTTTATGTAAGGAGTTGTCTTAGTTGAGATGCTATAACAAAAAAAATCTTGGACTGGGTAGCTTATAAACAACAGAAATTTATTTCTCATAGTTCTGGAGATTGAAAAGTTCAAGATCAAGGCACCTACAGCTTCAGTGTCTGGTGGGAGCCCATTTGCTGGCTCATGGTACCTTTTTGCTGTGTCCTCACATGGTAGAAGGGGTGAGAATCTCTTTAGGGCTGTGGTCCTCAACCCCCAGGCCACCACCCAGTACCATTTCATGCCCTTTTAGGAACCAGGCTGCACTTTACCGCCTCAGCTCTTCCTTCTCCCCCACCCCCGTCTGTGGAAAAATTGTCTTCCATGAAACCAGTCTCTGGTGCCAAAAATGTTGGGGACCGCTGCTCTGGGGCATTAATTCCATTAATGAGGCTCTGCTCTCATGGCCTAATCACTTCCCAATGGCTGACCTTCTAACCTAATCTCATTGGTGATTAGGTTTTAACATATGAATTTGAGGGCTCATAAACATTCAGATCACACCAGGAGTATTTCTTGTTAAATATAAATTAATCAAAAATGTCTGAATAAATTGAGGACTATAAATAGATTATATGTATATTACATCTAATATATGATATTATATGAGATACAACTAAAGTTTTTTCTTTCAGTATTAAGGCACAGTGCAAAATAACATTGAACACAGAATATTAATACATTTCATATATTTCCATGATACATTACTTGAGATAATTTGTCTCTCATTTTTACCAAAAAACCTTAACCCTTAGCATATATCAGAAGAAGTATAAAAGGGGGTCAATCTGCAAATAATAATAGTAATAATAATGATAACAAACATCGGTTTCTGCACATCATAACCACCAAATAGGATCTTCACTGCAATGTAAATTTTAAGTGCACTGTGTCATTTTTAGATCCAGTTTCTTCTTCTCATTTTTAACCATAGCTACTTTCCTTTGGGACCGTCTACCAATTTTAATAATCCAGACCCTTTTCAGATCACAGGTTCGATTAGTTGACTTCACAAACATATATATTTTTTAATTTCCTGAATTATTTCTTATATTCCTTACTCCCCATCTGGAGCCAGTCTCACTATTTTTCTAAATTTCCAGTTGAACTGCAGTTTAGCCCAGATGAAACTCTAGTTTATGAGTCTGGAAGCTTATATTTGGGGTCTATAAAGAAGACAAAACCCATAGAATATATTCTATTTTGTTATCTATGAGATTCATTATAAGAAATTGGCTCACGTGACTATGCAGGGTGGGAAGTCCCAAGATCTGTAGTCGGTAAGCTGGAGACCCAAGGACAGCTGATGAGGTAGTTCCAGTCCATGTCCGAAGGCCTGATACCCAGGGGAGCTGATGGTGTAAGTTCCAATCCAAAAGCCCAGAGCTGTGAGAGCAGGTTTTTCAGATTGAGCCTGAAGGCAGGAAAAGATCTATGTTTTAGAACAAGCCGGCAAGCAGAAGGAGTTCCCTCTCACTCAGCCTTTTTGTTTTCCTCAGGTCTTCAACTGATTGGATGAGGGCCATTTAATTAGAGAGGGCAATCTGCTTTACTCAGTCTACCAATTCAAATGTGAATCTCACCCAGAAACATTCTCACAGACCTACAGAAGAATGGCTGGGAACCAGTTGGGCCAGTCAAGTTGGCAAGAAATTAACCATCATGAAGCTGAACTGCTTTTAATTCTCCAGGAACAGATATTATTTTCAGGATATCAAGAAATTGTCTCCAGGACCAAGAAAACTAGATATTTCTCAGAATAGACTCTCTTGTAGACTTGGAAAATTCATTCTGTCAAAGGCACATAATGACATAAATTGCATCCCTTAAGGGAGTAATCATCACCATTAATGCCACCATTACCAAGACTTTCTTTGGCTATGATTCCAGGAGCAAAAAGGAACATCATGATTATTCATTAATCTTTCTAGGCACCTTTCTCAAGAAAATTTATTTTTCTGGAAATCAAAAATACATATTTTGGTATTCAAAAATGTAGCATTTCCCATTATATACAATAGGTTAGCATTTCGTTCTACAAATATAATATGCGATTACATATTTAGCATGAGTCTTCTTGACTCTAACTATTTTAGGCCTGGATTTAGACCTATAAATTAAAGTAATATATTCTAAACTTTACGGATCTAAGCAAAGAAATGGTGAAGTGCCTGTTATGGGTTGGTGTAAGAGTGGAAAACTCAGTAAGTATTCACAGTGCAGGGTGGCGGAGGGGGGGATTTCTCACACAGAGATCACAGAGATATACAAAAGTAAAATGTTTATTTTATTATCTCTGGAATATGGGCAAGTTGTTCTAGTGAGACAGCCTTATCGCTGGGGGTGTGATTTTATGATGATTTCACCCCTGAGATACGGTTTTAGGCGCTCACTGAGGCCTGAAGCTTGTGTCACCTGCTGTCCACTCAGGAACTATTCAAGGTTGTAAAAAGCAAATTCTAAAAGGCAATTTTTAATCAATAGGTCTAGCGATTGTAAAAAAAAAAAAAATTACATTTCCTTATTGTCTGCTGGCTCATTTTAGATGTTTTGAAAACAGAGGCCCGCTGTTTTCAGTGAGAGGGAGACAGTGAGAGGGAGAGGGAGAGGGAGAGGGATAGTGAGAGGGAGAGAGAGTGAGAAAGCTCATCTGATTGACTTTAGCCCTTACTAAAAAACTGTGAGTTAGATAATTTTTCTGTTATTGATATTATTTTTTTGTTATTTTGCTAGCACAGCTGTCCTTTCAGTGGGTTCAATCTAATTTCCTAAACTAGAAATGCATTTTTATCTAAAGTCTTAGAGATCACAGTTTTACAGCTTGGTCACCCCAAAGACTAAAACAAATAAAAAAATAAAAAGGGCAGACAATTCAGTGAATAAAGACCCGTCTTTTCAACAAATATTACTGAAACAGCTGGACATCCAGATGCAGAAAGATGAGTCTAGATATATACCTTACACATTTTGAAAAATTTAACTGAAAATGGATTACGTACCTAAATGTAAAACACAAAACTATGAAATTCCTAGTAGATAAAATATGAGAAAATCTAGGTGACCTTGAGTTTGGCAATGGCTTTTTAGATACAGGACCAAAAACAGGATCTAGGAAAGAAAAAATGGTAAGTTGGACTTTATTAAAATTAAAAAATTCTGTCTGTGAAAGACACTATTAAGAGAATAAAAGACAAACCACAGACTGGCTTTTCTGCTAAAGTACTTGTATCCAAAATAAATAAAGAAACATTAGAACTCAACAAGAAATCAATTTAATTTTAAAAAAGAGGAAGGGATATGAATAGATACCTAACCAAAGAACATATATGAATGACAGAGAAGCATATGCAAAGATATTCAACATCATATATGTCAGGGAATTGCAAATTAGAATGACAATATAATCCCACTATACTTACATTATAATGGCTTAAATCCAAAACATTGACAACGGTAAATGAACTCTCATTCACTGATGCTGAGAAGGCAAAATGGTAAAGACACTTTGGAAGACAGATAATCAGTTTTTTATAAAACTAAACATACCGTTATCATACAACCCAGCAGCCATGATCCTCTGTATTTTCCAAATGAGTTGAAACTTATTTTTAAAAAATCTGCACATTTATTTATTTATAATTGTCAAACTTGGAAGCAACCAAAAGGTCCTTCAATAAGTGAATAAACAAACAAAACAGCAGCCGCCTGAGAGGAGCTGGCGGCGGACGGTGGCCCGCGAGGCTCTTCGCAGACAACATGGCGGCGATGTCCGCGAGCCAGGCCAGAGCCGCGGCGGCAGCGGCGGGGCCTCGCGCGCGTCAGGGCGGCCTGGGCTTCGGCCTCCCTCCGGTTCCCTGGAAGCGGCTAGCGGCCAGCGGCCAGCGCGGGAGTAGCAGCAGAGGCGGAGGCTCCAGCGCGTCCCTCTCCTCCCCCTCAGCCTGAGCTAGGGGAGACCAGGCCAGGAGGCCGAGTGGCTGGAGTGAGGGGGTCCGCTGGCCTAGAATGGGAATTCCCTTCACCAGGATATAGAGACTGTTCAATCACCAGGAGCGCAAAGTTATCATTGTCGGGCTACATAATGCAGGGAAAACTATACTTTACCAATTTTCTGTGAATGAAGTTGTGCAGACATCCCCTGCAATAGGAAGTAATGCAGAAGAGGTAGTGATCAATAATACACGTTTCCTAATGTGGGATATTGGTGGCCAAGAATCTCTTCGTTCCTCCTGGAACACTTAACTATACTAACACGGAGGACCTACGGAAAGCTGGATTGCTGAGTTTTGCTAATAAACAAGATGTCATAGAATGGATGACTGTAGCAGAAATCTCCCAGTTTGAAGCTGCCTTCTATCAAAGATCACCAGTGGCATATCCAGGCATGCTGTGCTCCTACTGGCTGGCGAAGGATTGTGCCAAGGGCTTGAATGGATGATGTCACGATTTAAGATTAGATGGTCTCTACTGACCTCTTCTTATAGACTTTGTATAAACAAAGTGCTGGACTTTGCCTGAAAGCTGCAAAAATTAATGGTTTAGATATATTTATAATAAACTGATTTAAACTTTTTCTGTAAGAAGAAAAATCAAGACCACTTATTTGAAATCAAAGATGAAGTCTCATCTTCCAATTTGCTTTCTCATTAGTTCCTTCCAAAGTAAGTTATTAAAGTTGTGATTGACATTTTTCTCATAATGAATCCTCTCAGGACATTGTGTAGCCAGTGGTAAGTACAAAGGGAGAGGAAGACATTTTGAACTTTAAGAGCTTTAATATCAGTATCACCCTCCCTAGTTGAATGTTCTCTTCTTGTTCCATTAAGTCAACATACAAATCAGCACAGATATTCAGTTTCCAATATTTTAAAATGTAATGTTACTTATGAAAAGTATTTTGTATAAGGTTGTGTATGTATTGTGTCTATGCCTCACATTCCAGTTAATGGCTTTGATTTACGTTCTGAAGAAAAGCAAATAACACAAAAATTAATAATATCCTTAGTTATAAACATAATGAGATAAGTACTGGCATTGGTATTAAGTGCCATTTTGTACTCTTACCTTATGTTCTCTGTATTGTATTAACCAACCCCCAAAATCATTGAGCTGCTCTTAAAAAAAAAAAAAGGAAAAGAAAAGAAAAGGAAAAAGCTTGGAAAAAAAAAAGTGGTACATCTACACAGTGAAAAATTATTCAGCAATTAAAATAAGTGAGCTATCAACCCACAAAAAGGAGGCTTAAATGCATATTAAGTGTACAAAGCCAATCTGAAAGGGCTACAATACTGTATGATTTCAACTACATGATACTGTAAAAAAAGTAAAATATGGAAACAGTGAAAAGATCAGCATTTCCCAGGGGGCTAAAGAGAGAGATGAATAGGTGAGTACAGGGTATTTTTAGGGCAGTGAAGCTATTGACTATGATACTGTGATGGTTGCTTTATGTCATTATACCTATGATTCTGTAATGGTTGCTAAACATCATAAGATATTGTATGGGTTCTGATAAATGTATAATGAGATGTAGCAACCATGACAGTGTCATACACAATAGTTTCACTAATGCAAGCTGTTCATACTAGGGGAAACTGGGTGAGGGAAGTAAGGAGATGGATGTACTTAATTTTTCTGTAAACCCAAAACTGCTCTTTGAAGTAAAATTTATTAACTAAAAAAAAGATGCATTTGAAAAGTGGGAGTTCTTTAAATATCCCATCACACTTCTCCCTCAGTAACCTCAAAATACACACTAAAAGATATCTGGTACTTATTAAAATATATTAAAATTTTCTCAAGAATTTTGCCTTGTCATAAAAGATGTCCATGTTCCAGAAGAGTCATGCATTAGAAAAATCTTCTTATTTTTAATACTATTCTGTAAGAACTAAGTACTGAGCTGGCAAAAATGTGTAGCTATGTTGTTCAGAGACTTGGTCTGGGATGGAAAATCATCAAATGCAGTTCAAAATTGGAAAATACTTCACAAGTGTGAAAGACAGCATTTAATGAGCTAATCCAAATGCTGACTATGGGGTCTCAGGTGTAAAAGCAGTTACTCAGCATAAAAATACCCAAAAGACTTCTCATCCAGAGTTTATTCCCTGGGTTGTTATTCTAGCTATCAGTGTACAGTACATATATATATGTATATATATCTCCTCTGAGTTCTTATAAGCTAGGCATGACTGTTTTGCCTAAGACCTAGGAATATCAATACAGGAGGTACAAAGTGGAAATTCAAGGTCTGACTTTTTATGTTCCCAATGATTTAGAAAAATCATGCCTCTAAAAGGTAAAATTTAGAATAGTTTGTGGCAAAAATTATAGGTTCTGCAATAGGATCCTTGGATGTGATAACAGATTTTACACACTCATAGTAATATGACCTTGGGAAAGTTAATCCTTTAGTGCCTGAGTTTCCTCTCCTGTAAAACTGGAAGAATAGCAGTAGCTATCTAATACTGTATGTGTGACACGTAAATTGGATAATACATGTAAAGTGCTTAAAACAGTTTTTAGGAAAACATTGAGTACATTGTAAGCATTGATAAATATTTCCAGTTGTTATTATCATTTGCTATTACTGCTATATTGCCAATACTTGTGCTGATATGTGATAAGACTTCTATTTAAATATTCTGATATTTACTATGTGGTTGATACAGCAAAGTCAGGCACTCCTGGGAGAAAACTAAGCAAATGAAGCAAAGTCTCAGTCTTAAGTGGCTAATAAAATTATGGTTGCACCTGCCTATTTTAAACAAAATAACCATTGAAATAAATCTCTGTCTTGTAGTTTTCAAAAACCACTTCATCTATTTTATGTATTTGCCTTTGGGCCAGAACTTTTGTATTTTCTTCCTCATCTGAATTAGAGAGAGAGAGAGAGACAGACAGAGAGAGAGAGAGACAGAACAGTGAAACAGTGTGAGGGAGAATAAGACAAATATGTGTTTATAATGTGATGTTGTGCCCTACTTCCCTGTTAAAAGCTTGGGGAAATCTGAAAGGAGAATTTCAGTTACCATAAGGATGATTGATAGATATCTTGAAATACAGGGTAGTTTTTCATCTGCTTTGTGTTGTGATAGCCCAGTTGCAAGTTGGAGACTGTGGAGATTTCAGATTTTGGTAGTTCTTTTAAAACTGAATAACATTTATTATTCATAACTTCAAAGCTTCTAAGAGTTGCAGTCCAAAAGTGCTGATAAACATATATGGAGAGAGAAAGACTTTGCTAAAGGTACTACTTTTAATTATCATCTTGACCAACTGAATTAATGCATTTTAGTAATGGAAAATTAATAATTTTATAATTTGAGACATCTTTTTAGAGAAAAGCTATTTTTATTTTAAACTTTTATTTGATGTGCTAAAAATAAAAAAATAAAATGTGTTATTTATTTTATTTTATTTTATTTTTTTTGACACAGAGGTTCATTCTGTTGCCCGCACTAGAGTCCTGTGGCATTAGCCTAGCTCACAGCAATCTCAAACTCCTGGGCTCAAGCAATCCTTCTGCCTCAGCCTCCTGAGTAGTTGGGACTACAGGCATGTGGCACCATGCCTGGATAATTTTTTCTATATATTTTTAGTTGTCCAGCTAATTTCTTTCTATTTTTAGCAGAGACAGGGTCTCGCACTTGGTCTCGAATTCCTGATCTCAAAAGATCCTCCCGCCTCGGCCTCCCAGAGTGCCAGGATTACAGGTGTGAGCCACCGTACCTGGCCAACACCTGTTATTTTTAAAAGGTTGCTGTAATTTGATCTCGTTCTTTTGGTGGTAGATATGAAAATGTCAGTCACTCTACTAAGTGGAAGATGCTCTCAAGTATTAAATAATTATGGGCCTTGACATTTTTCAGTGATTTTCCAGTTCTAAAAGAGAATACACTATACTCTGAATATTTGTTTGTCTTCTTTGACTCTATGCTATTGATCCTTGTGAGTTAGTGTTTATTAGAGTATGAATAATATAACAACTTCTGACCAGCACTTAAATTTCATGCTAACTCAGTCATTCTCTTCAAGGGTATAGATGAGAGACAGATGAGTGAATTTGTGTGTGTGTGTGTGTGTGTGTAAGAAAAATTAGACCAATAGAACATATTTCACAACTTAGGATAGAAAACAAGAATTTGAATCTTCATGCTGCCTCCAGTTATGTATTAATTTGTAGTCCAACCCATCTCCTCCACAACAATTTCTGTCCACTGAAAAAGGAAACATTCTCTCCAGTCTTCTTTTCCGTATTTAGAGAGAAAAGAGAAAGGAAATTATTTTTTTTGTAGTTAGGAATTTATTATCAAGTTAACAAAGCAAAAGCTATATACACAGAACAAAGTCCAAAAGACATGTACATAAATTATGTGGTTAGAACAACTGGCATTAAAAAAGGATTCAACTCTTAATTTTTCTTATTCATGAATTTATTTTCCTAAGAAAATAGTGTATCCTATAAAAAGAGAATGAGTTTCCCACAATCATTCAGTTATTTATAACTTATCTCAGGCTATTTTACACATGGTCCTTGTTCCTTTCACTTCATCATGTCAAAATAGTTTGTTAGGACTTGAATAAGATGAAGGAATAAATACACATTTTTCACTACCATGTATTCTGATTATCTCTGTTTTCCATTTAATAGACTTTGGCCACTTCTCTGCAACAACATCCAACTATACATCTACTCACTTCACTGCCTTTCTGCTGATGGGTGTCCCAGGATTAGAAGATTTCCAGATTTGGATTTCTATTCCTTTCAGCTTCATGTACCTCTTGGCTGTGATAGGCAATGGCCTGGTTATGGCGGTGGTGGCCTGGGACAGGAACCTCCATAAACCCATGTATCTCTTCCTGGCCATGTTGGCACTCAACGATGTCCTCCTTTGTACTGTCACAGTCCCCAAAATGCTTCTCATCTTCTGGCAAGGCCCTTCTCTGTCAACATTTCCTGCCTGCCTCACACAGATGTTTTTTGTTCATGCTCTATTCCTTTCTGAATCTGCTATTCTGCTGGCCATGGCTTTTGATCGTTATGTGGCTATCTGTGCACCACTTCATTACACAACCCTACTTACAGGTTCTCTCATTGGCAAGGTGGGCCTGGCTCTGGTGGCTCGAAGTGTGGCTGTAGTCATCCCTGGTGTCCTTCTTATCCTCCGGCTGCATTTCTGCAGGAGCAACATCATCCGCCATACCTACTGTGAGAACATGGGCATTGCCAAGTTGGCCTGTAATAGCATCACCCTTAACAGCATTTATGGGCTCACTGCTGCTCTTCTCACCACAGGGCTGGACTTTGTCCTCATCTCCCTCTCCTACTGGCTAATCTTGAGAACAGTCTTCCAAATACCTTCTAGGAAGGCCCAGACAAAGGCCTTTGGAACCTGTGGAGCTCATATATGTGTCATCTTGATATTTTATATTCTGGCCTTCTTTTCTTTCTTTACTCATCGCTTTGGGCACCATGTGTCTAGGCAAACCCTTATCCTCCTGGCCAACCTCTACCTACTGGTACCACCTACCATGAACCCCATTGTTTATGGGGTAAAGACCAAAGAGATAAGGATGCGAGTACTAGGGCTCTGTAGCCAACCAAAATGAAACAACAAGATATAGGGGAATCCAGGGTTGGATTGACAGGTTTAAATATCAAGTCTGAATCAATCTGGGCAGATCTATCCCCAGAACACCTAACATTTCAATAGAGCTTAAAATATTCATATTTCCAAGTGCTGTCTTCCCAACATGGTGTAAACAGGGAATTGACTGGGAATTTAGACACTATCAGCAGGTGTTTCAACATATTAAGGTAATAATCAGTGGGATATCAGCATAACAATGTAGGTAATTTAAATATGCTTTTTGTAATACAGGACCTCTCTTCTATATCAATTTTCTAGGGACAGGACAAAATGTAAACTCCATGAGGTCAGGGATTACTTCTGATCCTAGTCGCACCACTAAATCTGCAAGAACCAGAATATACAAGTAATTTAACAAGTACTTATTAAATAGATAAATAGTTTAATTAATTATATAATAAACATTAATTGTTTATGTAATAAACTCCCTATATGTCCTTATGTGTAAGACCTATAGGTAAAATACTTCTTTTTCTTTCCTCTCAAAAGCCTTTCCCTTAGTTTCCAGAAAACATCTGTTTCTCATTCCTTTAATACCTTATTGTAATATTATTTTAGTTACTCCTGTTAGAAATTCACTTTGGTTAGATTGTTACCAAAAAAGCAAGATATTCCATGAAAATATTCTGAGTTATATCATGACACCAAGAATAAGTTGAATAACTATGACTCAGGAAGGACAAAAACCAGGCTGCTATAATATCTCAAAAGCAGGAGAGCATGAACTTCTCTAATGCAGGTGGTGACACCAACCTGTCTTAGCTGCAATGATTTGGGGATAGTAAGTATAATTTCCCCAGATTGGGTCTGATTGCTAAACTTGAATCAATCTGTAATATCCCTTAGTATTCTGATTTAATAGGCATAAAAGTGTGTCAGTGCAGTTCTTAAGAAGAGGAAATTATGGGAAACGATCGGGATTATGTTCACTGGACTCATTTGGGTTTTTTTGATACCCACATGCAATTGTCCTGGTTCAGCTCCTCTCATACCAAGTGTTCTTGCTAATTATATTTTATAGTACCTGGGACATACTTTATCATCTGTAAACTTATCTGCCATATTTTCTGCAATGTAATCCTTTACCACTAGAAAATATTCACTTCTAGATTAATAAAAGAAATCTTAATAAACTATTTCCCAGCCATCAAGATAATAAAATGTGTGTCATGAACATAATATTAACATATACATGGTCAGGTGGTTGAATTAATTGGATTGAGTGTCTTGAAAAAACTATAATGGTGTCATTCACTTTACAAATGCATATGGATATTTCTAGATTTTTTGTGTAACCAGGTGGCTATCCATGCTGCCTTTTAATGATTTTTTTTATTGTTCAAGTTATTATATTGAATGACTACATGGCAAAGTGGGATAATGAAGTGTTTTTCAACAATGCTTTATATAGAAAAAATGCCAAGCATTTAGTTGGTGAAGGGGATAATAGTGTTCTCTGATATTGTTTTTTACTGCTATCATGTTTTGCCACAGAGTGCCTTTTGCAGCATAAAGATAATGAGTGCATAATCCAAAGGATAGCAATTGATATTATGAAAATAATTGCATTGCCTTTTTACCTAATGATAGAAGAGTAGAACACAAAATTGAAAATTATTATTTGAGCTTCTGTATACATTTTACGGATTCTGCAGAAATACAGAGAATGCTTTCAGAACTCATGATGTTATCTAACAAGGTAATATGAGTAAGAAATCTCCTAATTTTTAAACTTATATGCAAATGAAATAGATGGTCCATTTATATTAAAGTAAGTTCAGGCATGATCAAAAGAGCTTCTTGTTTTAGAAGCACTAGCTATATAATAGAAGACTGAACTCCAGCCTTTATCAAGTTTCTAAAAGTAAGATAATGCTTCTGTTCTCAATTCATAATACAATATTCCCATCCATTTATTTATTCATTCATATATTCAGTCCCTTGTCTCTTCACTAATTTTATTTTATTGGGAAGGATTATCTTAATTTGGAGAATATGTGTTTTCTAAATGTTTTTGTAAAGATATATTTTACAAATATAAATCTAATAATAAATTTTAACAGCTAGGATAGTAGACAATGATTTGCGAACTCAAATATTTGGTAATTAATGTAAATAATCACTTGAAATAATTTTGCTGGAATGTAAATTAAAAATCTAGGATTCAATATTTTAAATATAATTCTATTAATGAAAAATTTAACAAAAATTTTCATTTTTGGAGCACAGTCACTAGGAAAGTTATGTTAAACATCCATATGTTAGAAATATATTCTACATTTGAAGATCTTACTTTAAAGGTGATTATAAATAGTTAATTTTTACTTGTACAATCTACATATGATGGTAATGTTCATATTCTCAAAAAGTTTTCCTATAAATTTTATTTATTATACCAAGAGGATGTCTCATTTTGATTTTTATATTTCTTGCATTATTTTTAGTTTATATCTCTTTGATCAAGTTGAATATGCTGAAGGAGATGGGTAATAAGAAGTAGAATCAAGAAATAGAATAAAGAAGTGTGGGCACAGGCATAGTTGGATTAAAATCAGGGAGCAGACAGAAGTTTATGGGTTTTCCAGGTGTACCTCATGTGCCTCAAATTTGAAATTCTAATTATAAGTTAGTAAGATTTCTTTTATTGTATAAAATGTGGGCTAATATCAGTTCCTGGATTTTTTAAAAAATATATGTTAATACAAACTATTCTTTATTCAATCATTGATTCACTTATTTAGCATTTATACATTCAGTAATTATTGAGTGCCTCATTTACACCAGGGATAGTGCCAATTTTTGCATTTCCTGCTCAACAATAGAATAAGATATGAGAAAACACACTACCTATTATTAAGACCTATACAAATATTGAGAGCCCTAAGGCACTCTTAAAATCTTCTTTTTCCACTTGTTTTTATTCCTTTGAACAAGTGTTGATGTGAACTAAGAAAATTCATAAAATCTGTATTATTACACAACTCTGTGCACAGTCATGTACTAGATAATTTCAGAGATACAAAGATAATTTTGTATATTGAAAAGAGCTCTAGATGAAAATTAAAGAGAAGTCCTGTATTATATGATTCCTGCTACCACAGATTTATAAGTAGTTATACCTCAGTGTGCTACATTTTTTTTTGTATTTTAACAAATAATGTACCTTAAATATTATTAAAATACATTCAGACCAATAGATTATAATCACTGACTTCACATGATAATATCTGGGGTCTTTGAAAAATTACTAGGTCTGAGATTTCTATAAGGTTAAAATTATTTCCCAAAATTAAGTAAAGAGAAAAATATGGAGGTTGCCCTTTCTGTTCTTGAGGAAATTAAACGTCCTTAGATAGAGTAGAATATGTACATAAACATTTAAAAGGTGATACAGATGGTCCATGAGGGTTGATAATTTCTGATTTGAGCCATACTGTGCTTTTACATCAATACAAGATCTTATTATCTTTAAGAAAGATGGAGTAAATAGAATTACAAACACAGCAACTATACAATATAAAGTAGCATAAAATTCTATGGCAAATATAGAATACCAAGAATCAAAAAAATGTGGGTTTGGTATATTCAAGGAAAACTTCATGGATGAGTGACCTTGAATAAAGTCTGATATTACAAGCAGGAGAGAATAGATAAAACTGATTTCCAACACATTGTTCTCTGATGTATTCATAGTTAAAAAGGATTTGTGAAACACATGTTTTGTTAGGCTGTATAGTCCCAGTGGACACCGCCTCTTTCCTTTAGAACCTCTTCATGATCTTCTGTTGGCTCTATTTCTGCTCTTTAAATAGTCTTTTGTTGGCATCTCTGGTTCCAACACATCCAGAGAAGATAAATCACTGTGAGTTTACATCCTTAGTACTGATGCCATCGTTGTCTTGTGGATGTGCCTACATCACAGTAGAACTAATTTTTGTGGGAGAGTAACCGGTGAAGTATTCCTTCGCGGATCTGCTTGGTCTTCACACTGTAGATGATTGGGTTGAGTACCGGTGGAACCAATAAGTAGGTATGAGCCATAAAGATGTGGATGAGCAGGGAGGAGTGTCTGGCAAAACGATGGATAATAGATAGCCCTATCATAGGCACATACAAAATTAGCACAGCACAGATATGGGATGCACATGTATTGAGGGCCTTAAGCCTCCCCTCATGGGATGCAATTCTTAACACGGAGTGGAGGATAAAAACATAAGATACAAAAATACCCAAAGAGTCCATACCCCACAGCACAGTGATCAGAACCAGCCCATACACAACATTAAACTTGGTGTCAGCACAGGCAAGGCGGATCATGTCCTGATGCAGACAATAAGAATGAGAAAGGACATGGGAGTGGCAGAAGGGAAAAAAGGCCAGACGGGCTAGAAGTGGAATCATTGCAATAGCACTCCTGAGCAGGGCTGCAATTCCAATCTTGGCTATAAATTTTGGGGCGAGAATGGTAGCATATCGCAGAGGATGGCAGATAGCCACGTACCGGTCAAGGGCCATGGCTAAGAGCACAGATGATTCAGTGAAGGAGAAGGTATGAATGAAAAACATTTGAACCACACAGATATTGAACTGGATCTCCCTAGAAATGGACCACAGCACCCTGAAAAGTGATACCATTGTGGGCAGGGACATGCCCATGTCAGTGAGGGAAAGCATGGCCAGGAAGTAGTACATGGGCTCATGGAGCCTGGGGTCTGTTCGGACAATATGCAAGATGGTGCAGTTGCCCATTATTCCAACAAGGTAGAGGAGACAAAATGGGATGGAAATCCAATGGTGAAATTCTTCATAGCCAGGGATACCTGTGAGATAGAATGTGGAGGACAGGGTATTGCTGGAGTTTGAGGTTGCCATGGGCTGACTGTTAAGCCACAATCCAATTCCGCAATCACACTCCAATAGGGAAGACAATAATAACACCAGGATCTACATCGGGAAAAAGAAAAAAAGAAAGAGAGAAAATAAAGCAAAACCAGTGTTTACCTATAACCACTCTTTAACCCATTTACGCATCTCTGCTTTGTCTTTTTTCATTTCACTGCTAGGTATTGTTGGTTAAGTAAAATATCTACTTCATAACTGCAAAAACCTTTTTTTCTGAATCCCAGATGCAAAAAAACATTAAAAATCCTCTCTTAACATGGATGATCTTCTTCCAAAGACACCACCCAGATAGAGCATCACATATACAAATTCTAGACTACATTCTTATTTTTATAATTTTCTTTAGGAACTTTCTTGGACAGGGTCATTAGTTTTACATTAGCTTTTTTTTAATGACCCCTGCAGTGATTCACATTAAATTCTTTTATCTGTCTAAGCTTGATAATTTCTTCCACAATGATAAAATACCATGCAAGCTACCATTACAGAATTCAGACAAGTATTGCCAGCATGGCTGTTGCTTTTTCTAACCTATCCCCAATTATATAATTGACATCACAAGCCTGCTTTCCTGAGATGATCAACTCTAATATGTTTGGTTTTGGCCTGTCATCCCCAAGAGAGAAATGCAGGTTAAGATAAGCTTAATTGAAATAATATTTAATTTTTTTCAAAGAAAATCTCATAAGGATAATATTTATAATTTAAGGAGGATAGACATGGCTCTGGTTCTGATTTTTAAAATTCAGAATATATAAATAATAAAATAGCCAGGATAAGCCTATAGGTGTCCAACCTTGCCACTAAATGATATTTACTCAAAACAAATAAGAAAATATTTTCCCCCACTTCTGTGGTCAAGAAAAACATCTTTGAAGTAAGAAGATAAGTTGCCTCTTAATATCCCACTTGCACATAATTTGCCAAGCATCCATGCTCACCAAAATGCTGATATGAGAATTTACAATTTATGGGACAGATGACTTCTTATTGTAAGTAAATAAATTGCCAGCTTTCTGTATTGCAAAGCCTATTTTGGCCATTAGAGACACTCGAATCCCCTCCATTCCTCTCTAGTCTCATGTGGGTAAACCCTAAATGCAGCAGATATTTGCCAGGGATGTTTAATACTGGCAATTTTCTAGAAAATGAGAGACCCATAAATAAGTAAATTTCAGAGATAAATTCAGTTTTTCTGACTGTTTACATTATAAGTAAAATCTAACCACGTATTTTAGGAGCTGTTACTTACAGCCCTACTATATCCCTCACTGTGCCTGTCTTACAACTACCCCAAATGCTGCTTCTCTGACCTTGAGCGTGTCTACCTCATCTTTCCTTCTGTGCTTGCACTTATTATCACCTTGAATGCCCAGATTTCCAGATATGACTACTTCTTTTTGTTAATTCCTTTCCAATTTCTCATCCATAATTAGAACTTAGAAAGCTGCCCATTTTTGCACCTCTCTGCATCGGTTCAGACCACTTCTCTGACCTTATAGCCCCTGTTTCCCACTGCCAAGAGGGAAACACATGAAGTTTAATTGAAAGCTGGAAGATATCTGATCTGGAGGCCAGTCTGAAGCATACTTCGTTACCTCAATGACTTTTTTTGAGACTTTAAGGAGACAACTCTCTACCAGCTCTCTTGTTAACCCTCCATTTCTCTGGTTCTGCAGTCGCATCGACATAGGGCATTCTGGTTCCAACACTCTCTCACTTTGTAATTGTGGGCAAATGATTTTTTTTTTTTCTGTCTGCATCAAAGTTGCCTCTTTTGTAAATGAAAAATAGTAACAATTTAATAACATTGTGCTGAGGATTAAAGGAGATATTGTGGGTAAAATACTTACAATAGATCCTCATACATAGTTACCACAAAATGATGACAATGAGGATGATGATGACAAGGAAGACTACAACAATCACAGTAACGACAATAGGTCTTTGAGATATGATGGGAGGGTGAAGGAAAAGAAGAGACTCTGAAGTGTCCTCTTACAGAGAAAAACATCATAATGGGAATTTCATGAAAGTAATCTAGGAAAGCTATGTGGTGGGAATGGGATGATGTCATTTTTACCTCCATTTCATCCAGTGAAGACTCCGCAAAGACAGAGATAAGAATTTCTTCCTAATAGCTTTTTCTACCTTGTAATTCCTCTGATAATTATCATGGCCTTACCCATGTGTTTTTCATTCTATTCAGGGACAATTTAAAGAGTCCGGGGTATAATTGGAAGTTTTACCAAGAAAAGAGATGAGATCATTGAGACTGCAGTAAGCTACAAATCTCAGCTGTCACATTAGTATTCTGAGTTACCACAACATATATATATATATGTTTTTTTTCACTATATTCCAAATATTCATTAGTATCTGGTCTTCCTATTGTTCCACAGCCCCTTATATTGTAGAACTTTTACAGTCTAAATCCCATTGCTCCTAACCATATAATTTCAAACTCATCCACATGGCCATATGATCTATTCTACCATTCCATAGAGAAGGATGGAGTCTGTGGAATTAGTTTATAAACTTAAAAGTCTAAAGGACTTATAAAGTGGGGTGAGACCTCTGAGCTCTAATTAAAGTCAAGTTTAAAATCGCTGGTATTTGGGATTTGAAGGAACCTTGAGGTTATGTAGTGAAATTCCAATCTTATTCTGATATTCCTTCTCTGTTGTTTCTGAAAATAGTCCTTCACGCTGTGCAAACAACATGTCCATGGACAGAGACCACCTGCCATAAAATTCAAGGGCATCTTAAGTAAGCCCTATCTTTCTTAAGACTTTTCTGTCTGAAAAGTCTGAGTCTGGCTAGAATGCTGGGAGCATGAGGATGAGGAATAAAAATATTTTGGTGAAAATGATGCCCTGTGCTGAACTGAGAACCTTTCCCTTCCTGAAAAAGTCCCTGAGTCCTCCTTCTCACACTTTGGATGTTTGCCCACCCTCTTTGGCCTCTCAAGTTCCCTTCTGTATGTTCTTATGCCTCCCACTTTTATTTTTCCCAGGCCTCCCATACTTGGTAGAATAGTTCCTCTTACCAGGAGTGACTGTTCTAATTCTCAGAGCAAGAAGGAAGAGTTAATAAGTCTTCTTCTATTCCTAAGAGATGTGAAGCCCCAGGATAATGCAGAACAGTGGCTGTAACCCTGGCAGTGCCAACATTTCAGTTCTGGCCCTTCCCAAGATCTTCTCTCTCTCTCTCCATCGCTTCCAGGTTGCAGAAAGATGTTTCAGTTTAGGAGTATAAAGGAAAGTATGCTATGGAGATTCTCAAATATTTATTGCCTTAATATCTGGAACAAATGATGTAATACCACATGAGATGAAATACTAATTTGCATCTGGAATATGATAGGACAGTAAAGAATTCTAGATATCGTATAGCCAATGAAATGGATCTATTCAGGGCTTAAACCCTGGAGGGGAGGGACATAGTGTCTTTGAACTGAAAGTGACTCAAGTTCAGTTCTATGTAATAATATTGAAAAAATGAGACTCAGTTATTTGACTGAGTCAAATTCACAAAATCATACACGCAGCAATAAAGTCATTGTTATCACTCAAATCTCCTGATTCTCCAAAGTGGTACTTTTTTCTTTGACCCATAGAGTTCTCCATGATGAAGCAGATTAGAAAATTTGATCTGACTATAAATAGAAGCTTTTGCTCAATTAATAAAACTTCATATATGTTTGTCAACAATATTGATTCCTGAATGCCTATTGGTTGATTGATCCATGCAACAGATTTGACATAGAAACTACTAAATGATGATTTTAAAAAAATCTCTGTAATTAGTGATAGAAGTTCCAATTGAAATGTCAGAAATGTCAGTCCTGTTTAGTACTAGAGCTAGCAAAAAAAGAGAGGGAAAAACAGAAACATGAAAGAAAGAGAGAGAAGGAAGGAAGGAAGGAAAGAGAAGGGAAAAAAGAAAAGGAAAGAAAAGAAAAAAAAGAA
Source organism: Varecia variegata (assembly GCA_028533085.1). Lineage (NCBI taxonomy): Eukaryota > Metazoa > Chordata > Mammalia > Primates > Lemuridae > Varecia > Varecia variegata. The sequence goes on along the minus strand of CM052438.1, from coordinate 139,925,000 downwards.
AGGAGGAAAGAAGGAAGGAAAGAAAGAAAGGAAAAGAAAGAAGGAAGGAAAGAAAAAGAAAGAAAGGAAGGAAGAAAAAAAGGAAGAAAAAAAGAAAAGAAAGAGAGAGAGAGAGAGAAAAAGAAAAAAAGACTTGTCTAACCATACTCATCTTCAGGCACTATCATAGTTAATACATTCAATGGGTAACTGGCTTTTTTAGGAATTGATGACCTCAATAGAAGTAATAGTTCTCAGAAAGAAAATTTAATTAATTGCTAAAGAAATTTTTCATCCACTGATAGTCTATAAAATGAGAGGTTATTAATACCTTATCCTTAGAAAAATGTTTACATCTCCATCTTCACACCTCCCCTTGTGAAACGACCGGAAAAATAATTGTTCTTACTGCCCTCACTGTATGTCCTCAGAGTTCTCTTTGTATTTTAATCACTTTAATATTAATTTAAATCACTTTGACATCATGTAAATAAATTTATATCGTATAAATATATAATCATATCAAAATATTATCAAGGATGCCAAACTTAAAGGATTATCATTAGTCAATGCAAGTATACTTCTTTGCTAGGTGATATATATATATTTCTCAGGTATACAGTGGAAAGAAATAACAAAGTAATTATGACCCCCATTGGAAAATAAGACCACCTAATTGGAATTTTTAAAATAATGCCTTTGTCCTGTATAAATCTTAACTTCATTAGAAAAAAGAGAAGGAGTGTTCATCGACCAGAGGCTGATTACCATCACATCAGTTTCTTTACATGTTAAAGCTGTAAGCTTTCTTTGTATGTTCATTTTAAAAAACCTAAACTGAGCTCAAAAATGTGTCTTTTCATCTGAGAGGGAGGGAGGGACAGGCTTATTAGAGGAGATAATACTCTTGTCATCCAGAAGCAAACAGGAAAATGGAGCTTGTAGTCATAAGTTAGACAAAGAATAAAAAGACTTTTTCATAGAGTTTTTTAAATGTCATGGAATCTACTCATTAAACAATTATTTTCTTTATGGGGTCAAATATTGCTGAAATTTTAATTTTTAAGTAGCTATTTATTTTAAGCATGTATTATGGAAAATGACATATATAAACAGAGAGAAAGAGAATTATAACACATCCCCATGTGCCCATCCCCTGGGTTCAGCAATTATCAACTGATGCACAGTTTTGTTTTTTGTTTTGTTTATTCCTCTACCATTTCCATTATTCTTAGACATATCCTGTATATTATATAATTCAATATACAAAAACTTCAATATGCTGAATACAGCATATATTTAGGTCACATGTTTTCCCCTCAGAAATCCTTATACTAATATACGGTATAACATCTTTAATGAAGAACTTTGAGAATCTGAAACTTTGATTTAATATATTTTGTTTTAGTTGACTTTAAAATGTTCCTGGCCGGGCGCGGTGGCTCACGCCTGTAATCCTAGCACTCTGGGAGGCCGAGGCGGGTGGATCGCTCAAGGTCAGGAGTTCGAGACCAGCCTGAGCAATGAGCGAGACCCCGTCTCTACTAAAAAATAGAAAGAAATTAGCTGGCCAACTAAAATATATATAGAAAAAATTAGCCGGGCATGGTGGCGCATGCCTGT
>CM052438.1:139894759-139922898 GCA_028533085.1 Varecia variegata | reverse complement strand
TATATAGAAAAAATTAGCCGGGCATGGTGGCGCATGCCTGTAGTCCCAGCTACTTGGGAGGCTGAGGCAGTAGGATCGCTTAAGCCCAGGAGTTTGAGGTTGCTGTGAGCTAGGCTGACGCCACGGCACTCACTCTAGCCCGGGCAACAGAGTGAGACTCTGTCTCAAAAAAAAATAAAATAAAATAAAATAAAATAAAATGTTCCTATACATTTATATTATTCTTTTATTATTTGTGGTCTTTAGTAACTTCATCCAACGTATGCCTAAGTGAGAATTATTTTTCATTCTGGAAAAATGTTTCTTATCATTTCTATTTTATTTGTTCTGTTCTCTACTATAAGAATTCATGTTATTCAGATTATCAATATGTAGTTCTGTCTTACATATCAATTATTATCTTTCTCACTGTTTTATTTTCCTTAACATTTCCCCTCTCTTCCTTTTATGTCTCTTATTTTGTTTCTTGAAATAATTTATTATATTGTGCCAATTATTTCAATGTGTTTAGTTATTCTTTTTGCTATTCTGTAGCATTTGCTGGCCCCCTTTTCTCTAAAATATGTTCTGTTATTTCATCTTTAAGGTATATTTTCACAGCATTTTTGCTCTTTTACACTCATTTGGATTTGCAAAGTCTGTTGTCTATTTTACTATATGTTTCCTGAGATTTTACTTCCTGAATGATTTTTTTAAACCATAGCTCTGCATAGTTTTAACTTTTTTTCATTATTTTCTGTATTCCTTTTTCTTTACAGGTTATTCTAGCTATAATATTATTTACAATCTATATATGTTTTTCAACTTTCTATTACTTAGCCAAGTTTTATTTGGGTCATTTGCAAAAAAATAAAATAACTTGTTTAGGTTCTCCTTAAACCATCTTCCTACTTGCCTCAGCTTCATTTCTGTTCTCCCATTAGAATGTGCACTTTAGGCTTGAGTGTTATAAATTAATTTATTTGTTTGGTTTCTTTTCCTCTTATTTCCTTGGGAATTGAGTGAGACACAGAGTTGGACAGTTATAGTTGATGGTGATTTGGGGGGCATCCTTCTTACTGCATTTTTGTTTAAAGTTTTGCATGCTAAGCATTCTGCCTAGTAGGGAGTGTATGCTAAGCAAGAGATTTTGATATATTTCATTACCCACTTCATGATGCGTATACAGCCACTGTGGTGTGAATTCTTGATTAGTCTTATGGGTGTTCCCCTTTGGAGAAAACAAACCCCATGCATTCATTGCCACAGTTTTTTCTGACATTCAATTCAATAGAAGCAAAGGAAACAAAGAAATGCATTTTTTCCATTTATTTCATCTCTAGGGTCAAACATCCATTTGACTATGATTTGGCTCAAAATGTTTCTGGAGAATGAGGTCCAGTTTGCCTCAATGAAAAGAAAATTCAGTACCAATGCCAACTGTACTGTGTATTATCTCTGTTACCTTTGCACAGCTAGTTAACATCTCTAAGTCTTGATTTTTAACATGCAAAATTGGACTACTCATCCAGCCTGAATGGAAAAGCAGCTCCATAAATCATTTGAATAAAATAAATTGCTTATTGCTAAATCTCCTGGTATTAGGATTCTAAGAATTTCTAGAAGTAGGAAGTAATGATGCACACAATTTTAATACTTTTCTTGAAGTGATGTAGAGTTTATGAAGGAATTGTTTACACCAAACATGACCAAGAAATTCTAAACAGGAAATCTTCAAGATGAAGACAGTGGATGCAAAGATCAAAATAATAGGAAATCATATGCCTTCTAAGTATGAGTAAGGCCAACCCTTTTGGGTAATAATACCTTTAGGAATCCTTGGCGAATCTGCTTTGTCTTGATGCTATAAATAATTGGGTTTAGTACTGGTGGGACTAACAGGTAAATATTGGCCATGGTTATGTGACAAATAGGGGAGGAGTGTTTTGCATAGCGATGCGCTAAGGACAGCCCTATCATTGGCACATACAGAATTAGCACAGCACAAATGTGGGAAGCACATGTATTGAGAGCTTTGAGCTTTCCTTGCTGTGAGGCAATGCCTAGCACGGAGTGGAGGATAAAAGCGTAAGATATAAATATTCCCAGAGAATCTATACCCCAATAAAATGCGACAACAAACAAGCCATACAAAATGTTGAAAGAGATATCAGAACAGGCCAACCTGATGACATCTTGATGCAAACAGTAAGAGTGGGAGAGAACATGGGAGTGACAGAAAGAAAATGTGGGAATACGAACGAGAACAACAGGGAGGACAATGGAGCATCTGATGACAATAAAGACCCCTATGTAGATAATGCGTTGTGGGGTAAGCTTGCTGGAATATCTTAGAGGATCACATATGGCAACATACCGGTCAAAGGCCATGGCGAGGAGCACAGCTGACTCCATCAGAGAAAATGTGTGAATAAAATACATCTGGACTACACAAGCATTCACCCCAATCTCCCTAGCGTCAAACCAGAAGACCTTCAGTACTGTGGGCAGGGTGGAGATGGACATGCCCATGTCGGTGAGAGACAGCATGGCCAGGAAATAGTACATGGGCTCATGGAGACTCTTGTTCATGTGGATGATGTGAAGGATTAAGCAGTTGCCCACTATTCCTATCAGGTAGAGAAGGCAAAAGGGGATGGAGATAAAGTGATGAACAGTCTCGTAGCTGGAAATTCCAGTGAGGTAGAATGAAGCAGACTGTCCAATGCTGGAATTAGAATCTGCCACAGAGCTGTCCCAAGTAATCATTTTTCTGCTATAAAAATGTGAACTCCTAGAAGGAAGAATAACACACAGCACAACAGAAGATAGCAACTCATGTTTCTCTACTAGATTTTTCTTAACTCGTTGCTTTGCAGGGACACTCTGATATAGTTGGGAAAATGAAGCTTTGTCAAATGTTTGAAAAGTTTATCCCAAATCATTACTTCCTTTCAATATATCACTGTTGAATCCTTAAGACAGTTTATAATTATTATGTAGTCATCTGTCAATATTTTACCCTATTGATTTTGGATTTTGAGCCATTCATAAGGTGTTCTTCCTTCCACTAAGTTTATAATAAGTCCCTGTATGTTTTCTACTACTATTTAATAGGTTTGTTTGTTTTTATTCACTTTTGTATTTATCATTTATTTGCCACAAAATGTATGTATGATGCTAACTAAGAATATTTTCTAAAACCGTGACCCTTCTATGTTAGGCATTTGTAGTTCTCTGACAAGAAAACTTAGTGGAAACATTTTAGAAACAGCATCGTAAAATATAACTGGATACTTCAAAACATTGTATATAAAATGAGTGTGGTTACCAATTAAAGAAGCAGATAAATCAGCCTTGAAACTCATTTAAATGGGAACCAGTGGTTCACGGGGATCCAGGGGTAATTATCAATAGCATTTACCTATTAAATAGGTTTACCTAAATTTAATAGGTAAATTAAATAGCATTTACCTAAAGAATGCTATTATCAATAGCATTCTTGGGTGTTTGGGGTTTAGCTGCTCTTTCATATTCTCCACCAAGGTTCATTTATGTGTTCCTACACTGCAACAAGTCCAGAGTTTGACTTGGCGAGTTATTAACATTTGTTTCATGGATATAAGTGATTTATGGGCCATTGAACCTTGTTAATCCTGGAACCTCCCTTTTGTTGCCACTGGAACTAATGAGTGCTTTTCTAATGCTCCCATCTTTTTACAAGGCTTTGGACTATCTCTGAAGGACACAAGAAAAATATCAGGAATCTAATACCCCATTTTGGGGGTATCAGAATGAAGTTACCCCATCCCCAGACTGTGATCCAGTGGCCTATTAGAATTGCAACACTCTGGTCCCATTCTTTTGCTCGTCTTGCTTTTGCTCTTGTTCATTAAGTTTTAGTATTTCAATTGCAAAGAGAATAAGCCCTGTCTCACGATATTGTACAGATCATTAAATTAAAAACTGTATAGAAATGTTTACCACAGTCCCTTTTCAATTTTAATAAGCTACATTGTAATTAGCATCTGTGCACCATAGAATATCTCTATGAAATCAACAGAGGGCATATTATAGATAAATAGCCTGGGGCTTAAATGGTTTGTCCAAGGCCATATAACGACAGGAATAGCTTTAATACATTTCAATTTCAGGTCTCTGCTCATGGAGATGGAGGTTTCCCAGAATAGTGTCTTGCCTAGCAGGCTGCTGCAGCCACATGGATAGCTTGGTCAGTGACTGAAGCTACAGCCATAATATCACTGTCATATACAGTCCCTAATGTAACAACAATGTTTGCTGTTAAAACAAAAAACAAAATCAGTTCCTTCAGTCACTTAAAAACATCATTATTTTCTTACCTGTTATTTTACAGCAACATGTTTTTTTCTATCTCACAGCCATATAGCTCCTTTGGTCTGATACTAAAGCCTCTGCCATTTAACTACCTATGCCTTACGCCTCATGACTCAATAATTCTTTCATGAGAATTGCTTGGCTCTTAATGGAGGTGTCTACCTGTTAAAGTAAAATGGATTCTAATACCCAGTTCCTTAAATTTATTCATGAGTTATAATCATATTCTAATATCTAAGAACACTTTTAGATTTCTGAAAATTCTTTGTATATTTATTGTCATATTTGAACCATAGCACATGTGTATGAGATCAACAGAGGCCATGTTACAAATGAGTAGTCCGAGGTTTAGAAATGTCACTGAGCAAACTAAAAAGTTATGATTAGGGTCTGAGAAGCTTCTGTATCTTCCATTGAAACAATTTAACTCTGTGTTCAGGAGCTAGCCTCAGGTCTGTACTGTGATGGTCCTTGGTCACAGCCTGGGAATTAGAGTGGTGAATGTAATTCATTAGTGTCCCTCCCACTCGCACAGTTTTGACTGGCTTCCCTGACCTTTCTTGGTAATTCTTCCAAGCTTCGCCTAAACATCTGCTGTTTTCTCACTTTTCTTTTGTATTTGAGCAAAAATATAGCCTAAAAGAAAAATGAAGGAGGCAAGTCCTAAAAACAAACTTTTTGGCTAGGCAGAGAAAGAAGTGAAGGGGGAGAGTTGTGAGAATATCGGCAATAGAAAAGCTGCCTTGTTGGGACACACAAAGTATTAGCAAGCAGAAGAAATATAATCAGCTGCATCTTGTTATTTTATTTAATTCGTAGGGACAGTCCTCTAACTTGAGGGCAGCTATCAGTTACATTGGCAGATTGATATATTCCTATAAAAAGGAAGTGAGCCTCAAATAAAGGGAGAGTGGAAAGCAGAAATCTTCCAAGTCAGGGCTAGGGCTTCCAAGTCAGTTAGCCTAGGGCTTTACAAAATAGTAAAACACAAGCGGGACTTCCTACGGTAAGCATTGAGAGCCTAGATCTTGGAATGGGGAATGTGTATGTACTTCTAGTAACAAGCACAGAAAGTAGGTAAGTGAATAATCTTATCCCTCAAGGATAATAGATCAATTGGAATTACCTAAAGATATGTGAAAAAGAACTGTGAGAGCACAGTAGGATATGCAATTTGTCTTTTCTTCACCTCATCTCATCTCTCTTCAATCTGGATTCCTTTATGACCCAGTGCTGAAGCTCAAACAGTGCTAGTCAAGTAAATCAATGATCTCTAGTCACCAAATTTAAGTAAATTCCCCTGTTCTTGTCCTAGCAAAACTCTTAACAGCATGTGGCACTGTTGACAATTCTCTCATTGAAAAATGCTTTTCTCTATGTATGCATTTTGAAAACACCTTGCTTTTGTTTTTTCTTAACACCTTACTAGATGATCTTTTATTTATCTATTTTTCTATGTTTGTTACATCCTATTCCAGACCCAGATTTCTAAATATTTTCATGAATACCTGAGGTCTTACCTCTGGTTTTATTTCTCTTCCATAAATACATTCTCTCCCCAAGAGACAGTATTCAGTAATGTGGCTTCAAAAATTACCTATACATTGACAATACCACTGTACATCTCCATCCTTGACCTCTCTAAAAATCTGCAGAACAGTACACCTAGAAGCCTACTGGATATTTCTGCTTGTATGTCTAAAAAGCACAGCAAACATATGGCCAAGAAAGAATTCTTGAAAACTAGCTTAATGTTTTCATCTTGATAAATGTATCTCATGCTATATAGTTCAAATGTAAAAAGCTGGCATTGTCCTCAGCTATTCAAATCCTTTTACCCCTGTGCAATCCATCCACAAGGCTGCTTGTTTCTGTGTTCAATGTATTCACTTCTATTCTTTACTACTGTCATGATTTCTCTTCTTCAATATTTTATTAGCCTCAACTCATCTCATTCTTTCCATTCTTGTGCTATTCTCCTCAAAATAACGTGCCTTATAGAAGGCAGTGAATTCTTAAAAATGGGTAAGTCAAATCATTTCTGTGCCTGTGCTCAAAATGTGTTAATTGCTTCCTTTTGCCCTCAGAACAAAAGGAAAGTCATTGTCATTGCTTATGAGATCCTTCTTCCACATGCATGAAAAAGGGAGGTGGAAGTAGACATCATTTTTTCCCCCATTATCTTCTCTCTTTGCCTTTGTGCTCTCTTCCTCAAGTCCCTAGATTGCCTCTCTGAAAGCTTCACGATTTCTGATCTCAAAATCATCTTGCTGCCCTTGTCTACCAAACTAGAAGCATTTTTCCTTCTTTTTATAACAGTCCAAGCCTTTTTCTCACCTCTCTATTCAAATATATTTTTCCACTTGCCTTAAACAGCCAAGCACATCTCATCTCACATTATTGTTGCAGATCATACATTTTTTCCTACAGAATTTACTCTTTTTTTCTTCTTACTCAAATTCCCTATGTTCAACTACCTAAAGTCAATCTCTTTCCTTTGGCTTGCTTTTTCTTCCTCCCGTTCCTTTTACAAACTGTTGCTTTCTCTCCTAGTTTTGCCCTCTTCTCCCATATCAGACTTACTCAGGGTATAGGCCTCCTCTGTTTACCCATCACTTCAGTGACTTACTGCTTTGCTCTCTTACTCCTGGCTAGAATGCTCGTGTTGGAGATGGTGCTTGTTAAGAAATCTAGAAGGTTGCCAGTTTATATATCTGTGATGAAAGGAACTTCTCATTTGTCATGATTATACAGAGGACTTGGAAGCCTGAGGGAACCATAGCCACTTATGCTATATAAGGAGTAGTAGGGACCTGTGGGCCTAAGGGATGTAGTTTGCTCAGGCTGAGGTAGAGAGAATTTCCATAGAAATGGAGAATGCCTAAGGGAGGTTAAAGTGGAACAAAATCAAGGAAATCTTGACTCCGTCTCTGGTGGTTGGCTGAGTTATATGTGCAAAGGACGGTCAGGAAAATGTCAAACCTTTCCTGGCTAGTGCTGGCTGTTGTTCATGTTTCAAAGGACATGAAAAATGTCAACCTTGCAGCTGAGACAAGTTCTGGAATCAAGACACTTTGGAAGAATTTTTTAATGTCTCCTAAGTGTCATATAGAAAAAGGATTATGTGAAAGAGCAGGTTTTCAAAGCTATTGAGACAGGCTTATTTCACAAGGACTTTGGCAAATGCACCTATATATTACAAAAGGCCTCCAAAGTTCCTGGCTTTCAATCATTCAAAGACCACGTAAAAGAATTATCTCTAAGAACCATATATTTTAAAAAGTATACTTAAGCAGAAACACACATTAAAAAAGGTTATGTATTAATCAATTAACAAAAATGGTGTGACCAAGGGCTCACAGGAGCAATGGTTCCCTATCTGCTAATCCAGTGTTAATGGTGACTTTATAGAATGTAACTACTGCAAATAACTAGAATTGACTATATGTGTGTGAATGCATATATATATATGTGTGTGTATGTCACACACACATATATGTATACACACACACAACCTCAGATAAGAATTAATATTCCTATCCTCTGAGCTGCAGGACACTCTTTGGGACCCTTGTTAGGGCACTTAATATATTGCAGTATATTTATGTTTCCCAATTGGATCTCTTCTGTAGACTCTGATATTTCTCTATGTAAAGAATATGACTTACCCAACCTTATACTACAGTGCTTTTAAGCAAGATCCTGATGCGTATGTTTTGTTCCTAAGAAATACTAATAAATGAACGAATGTCTTCTATTATTTTTAATGTATTAAAAATATGGCTGCTATTTTTTTAAAAATTTTTATTTCAGCATATTACAGGAGTCTCTATCAACATAAGACAGGCGTTGTAAAGATTATATGTGAACACAACATTGACAATGAAATAATCCTGTTTTTTTAATCTTCTTTGAACTACATCTCCTAGAATTTTTCAATACAAATGGCTTTATTATTTTTTAAAAAATATTAAAATTGGAGTTTATCTATCAAAAATCTCATCTGGATTACCTTCCAACAGGCCTGGATCCTATATTTTTGTCTTGTGCAAATAGGTATATTTTCATGCAGCTTACTGAAAAGTGAAGTCTACAGAGAAAACAAGATTGTAGAGATTGGAGGTCAAGAGTTCTGCCTTAGAAGTATTAAATTTGAGATTTGTATTATTAAGAGATACCCAGAGAGAGATGCCAAGTTGTTGTATGAATAGAGAAGTTATGTATTTCAACATATAGGGCATCAATGAAGATATGAACTTGGAAATTGCCAGCATATAGATTCTATTTGTAGCCATAGAAATAGATGTGGCCATTGAAGAAAATGTTATAAATATGCATAAGATAAAGCTAGAACAGAAATAAGAGGTCCTGGTAAGAAGGAGAAACTGGAAAACTCTATAAGGAAGTAGACGAAACAAACTACTACCTTCACTGATTCTCTCTTTTTTCTCATCCTCTACATTCAGTCCAACAGCAAAGTTTTTTTTATTCTACTGTTAGTAAGATTCAAATCTCATAATTCAATTGATCTCCTCAACCATCGTCTGAATCCAAACCACTATTAATTTTCTTCTGTCATAGTCCAATAGCCAAGCATCTATTTACTCTCACTCCAAACCTAGTACTATATTCATCCTTGATTCTTTTTGAGAATTTATAATTATTTAACCAAATTTAACTACAAAAATATATGCAAAATTGATTTATGTTTCTTTACTTAAATCTTAGCAAGCCTGACCTAATCACAACTTTGTCATTAAAAATAGTCTTAGTTTGGCTGGGAGGGTGGCTCACACCTATAATCCTAGCACTCTGGGAGGCCGAGGCGGGAAGATAGCTCAATGTCAGGAGTTTGAGACCAGCCTGAGCAAGAGCGAGATCCTGTCTCTACTGAAAATAGAAAGAAATTATCTGGACAACTAAAAATATATATACAAAAAAAAATTAGCCAGGCATGGTGGTGCATGTCTGTAGTCCCAGCTACTCGGGAGACTGAGGCAGAAGGATTGCTTAAGCCCAGGAGTTTGAGGTTGCTGTGAGCTAGGCTGACGCCACGGCACTCTGTTGTCCAGGGCAACAGAGCAACACTCTGTCAAAAAAAATAAATTAATTAATAAAAAATAGTCTTAGTTCATCTTTGTTTTCAATTTTGACATTATGTGTCAATTCTCTACGGAGGAAATCAAATTACAAATTGCTGAAAATAATGTTTTCCTAATGCAGTTAGAATGAATTTTGGCTTTTTTACCTTGGTCCACAATGTCCTAACTGACCTGGACTGTGCCTTTCTCCCATTCCAGTCTCTCCCTTTGATTACCATGCTCCAACTCTCCCACACTTTTTCTCTTCCTCAATACTTATCAAGGATTTTATCCCAGTGCTTTTGTACATAATACTTATGATATTTTTTTTTTCTTCAAACACTCCTGTTTAGTTCTTTGACTACCAATCAATTCTTATTGTTCAGGTCACCAGTTAAATACCATATCCTCACAGAGACCTTTCCTGACCATCCTTTCTTTAGTCAGTCTCCATCACATCAACCTATCACATTCTATCAAAGAGCATTTTTATTTACTGAAATGTTATGTTTTATGTTTTTATTGTTGATTTCTCCAACTATAACAAATATTCCTAATATCAGAGACATTGTCTACTTTATTATATTCCCAGTCGCTAGACTATTACCTATTAACTAGTACCTAGAAAAGAGTCAATTTATTTGTTTATTAAATAAATAAATAAATAAATGCAGGGTGCTTAAATATTCCATTACATGATTGGGCAGTAAGTGATCATAAAATCTATTTGTAGGATAATATTCAGATGAGTAGTTTTTTCCTCCTTTATATCAATTATGTTCTTATCACATTTTCAAAAATAATTGATCTTCAATTTTTTTTCTAATAGGTAGAACAATGAAAATAACACATATATCTGGGAACTGGAGAAGGGTTAAATAAATTATGGAATATAAAATTACTAATATATTTTATGAAATTAGAATATATAATTATAAAAAATATAGCATTAGGACAAAAGTATATATTGCATTAAATTTTCACATGCAATATTAATTTTGCATACTCAACCAAGTTAAAAATTATGTGAAGCCAATATGATCATAAACTTTAAAAAAAAGCATAATCAGCATATTTATGAACTAAATATATTTGACCAATCAATATATTTGAAATGAAAAGAGTTTTATACTATGACAGATTTGGTTGAAGAAATTATCTATTTCCCTCCCCTTGTGGGAGGATAACCCTGAGGACCCTATGATGTCTTTTACTGAAAGTCTCTTCTCTAGCATATGTTGGGCTCCACCAGGAATCCAGGCACACCTGGGCCATTTTCTTGGACCCAAGAGGCTGTGATTCTAGAACTATTAATATAGTTGATGTTAGCTGAAAAACAATAAACTATAATAAAGGCAGAGCTGGTGCTTCTGGTGATACAGACAGGTAGGGTCAAATATGATACAACCATCTCAGTATATCTCCCTTTATCACAAAAAAAGACAGAGATGGATGCCCTGGGAATTTCATCAAGGCCAAAGAAATCATAAAATAGAATAATATTGCAGAAATAAAATGAGACTTCTAGGGTCGTCGGGGGTGAGAAGATGATGATTAGCATTTTCTATAAAGGAACTTCTTTTTCAAATTTACAAGATGCCATTTCTTTCAGGGTCTGAATCATCCATCGGTCACCTTTCCTGAACCAACAACTATTACTTTTCTTAAGATTTTCATTTTCCCCAGAATCCTTATAGTTTTCCTGTCTCTAGGAAAGGCATGTCCTGCCTCTAGGAAAGGCATGATCCTGCCTCTAGGAAAGGCATGTCATCCATTTGAGGGTTTCCAAGGAAAACTAATGCCAGTGGAGTCGGGGGGAGACATAAAAGCAAGAGTTCCTTGACTTCCTTTTTGGTGAGACCCTTGGGCAAAGCACACACAACAGCATTTAGTATGCATGAAAGACTCAAGGCTAAGCCAAGCTATATAGGGCATTCATCAGGAGCTGAAATTCATCTAGGCTGTGATGAAGAGAGAAGCACCTGGAAAGAGAGGGAGAATGTGTGAGTTTATTCCTTTTTCCAGTTCTTCATGCCCAGGAATGCTATATGCACAGGTCATCTCTGAAGCTTATATCATCATTGTTGCTGAGGTGAGAAAGCAGGAGTCGTTTGTTCTACCCAGAAGAGATAGTCAGTTTCTATAGCAGCAATGGGACAAAAAGAAAGAAATTCCACGCAAATATTGTGTCTTTGTGGCTTTTGGGGAAATAGACTAAATGAATGTATCTCAATAGGTCTTGGGTGTTGGACTCCTTTATTATACCCTACTGCATAAAAGCTCTAATGCCATTTAGATTTCTTATTATATACCTTAGTCAGGAAGTCTCCAGAAAAAAGTGAAGACCAAAAACAGATGAGTCCAAGGGTTGGTGAATGTGGAAAGAAAATCTCTATACCAAAGAATGTTCTCTTGGCTGAAGAGATTATGGGTCTACCATACAGGCCAAGTAATTTCCTAATGAGAAATGCATGTGACATTTCATAAGTAAATAAATTGCTAGTTGATTTCCATTCCTAAATTTGCTTAATTAATCTCTACAGTTTTTCTTAATCCTGCTAGAATTGTGTCAAGTTTGGTCCTCTTTCAAATGCATGTTTTGTTTTTTTTTTTGCTTTCGTTTTTTTTTACTATTGTCCTCGATGCTACTGTTGTTGTTTTCTTGTCTTCGATATTATTTTCTCCTATTTTTCTAGAAATTAATGTTTTTTAATTTCTTTTTTTTAATTTCAGCATATTATGGGGGTGCAAATGTTTAGATTATGTATATTGCCCTTGCCCCACCTCCCCCAGCCCTAGTCAGAGCTTCAAGCGTGTCCATCCCCCAAGTTTATTTATTTTCCTTTTTACATAATAGAAAACAATATAGCCTATACATTTATTAGAAGGCTTGTGGTTGGAATTATGTCATGCAGATGTCATGTATTGTCCTATTTTATAAATTCATAAGGGATTGTAATTTTTGTAATGATTATAATCTTGATTTAGTCTTTAATTGAATTATTGTTCTGAATAACAAATATAACTGCAAAATAATGGGTGTGCTTTATTACAGTTTATGTACTAATATCTAAGCTTTTGTTTTATTTGCTTCAGTAAAGCCATCATTCAAAAGAAATCTTGAACTGTATATATTAAGCCAATTCCCAGTGTCATTACAAAATAATATTAATTTTTTTAATCTTTTCTTTTATTAATTTTTAAATGAGAAATATCTGCCCATGCTCAGTGGTTGCCAACTCCAAAACTAAGTGATAAGTTTATTTCTCCTCCTATGTCAACCTGTAGGCTTTAGGACCATTACCTCTTTTAAATTCTTTGATCTATAACTCGATTAGGTGTTGAGGAGCACAGCTCTTAGAAATTATAAATCTTTTGTATAACGCTTGAAGGATGTGGACTTTTCTGCTCAATCACTTCTTTGTTCATACTAGAATGTTAGTAATAGAATCTATAGTTCTTATTTTTGAAAGCTCTCTTCACAGCTGTTTTTTCTTATTTGAATTAATATCTCTCAAAGGGTTCATTGTGCCACCATTATTGTTTTGCATATCTTGTCTAAAAACTATCCTCAGAGCTAATGGTGGGACTTCAGAGCATGGCAGAACTTAGCTATATAGTGCTAATTTTCTAATGTCTACTGTAAACTTTGGAACTTTGTAGTCTAAACTTTTTGTTGGCTGGGAGAGATGGAGGAAAGTGGATCTGTTTTGAGCTGAAATGGGATATTAAGTGAGAGAAGATGATTATCACCTGGTTCAAAAATAGTAACCTGCTATAAGAATGGCTCCAGATTTTTTGATTAGTTTGAAGAGACATGCAAGTAGTAACGTCATTTAGAAACTTTTGCTGTTACTTTTATAGCTCTCATTCTTTTGGAAAAGGAGTTTAGATCATTTGCAATTCAAATTACATCAAAACATGCCAATTGTGGTAAAATAGACATCTAGGTAGAATGTAGGAAATAATCTTTGGTTCTGTTCATTCTACAATCTCATTGCCATGTGAATATATTTTAGAAACAATTATGGGCAAATGAATTCTAAGTAAGGATGATACATTTAAGGTTAGAGTTCTGCTATGATAGTTCAAATGAAATTGCAATTTCTTTTGAAAATCCTCTGGATATTTGAAAATTGTATAACACAATTGTAAATATCCTATGGATCAAATAAATCAAATATTAGAAAGTAGTTGCCACTGAAGGAAAATGAAAATAAAATGTACTAATTATTTGTGAGAAACCACTAAAGAATTGCATTTTTTAACGAGGAAAATGATGCTTGCTTGTTATCAATTTGAATTGTTTAATAACAAACAAGCATTGTTGTTATAAAAGCCTGATGTGCAACACCAAATCTCTCCTAACAGAGTGATTCGTAAAGTTTCACACTTTTCACTATGTCGAGATATATACAAAGAATCTTTTTTAAGTAGTCAACATATGGTTAATACACATGGACTTTCTTTTTTTAATTAACAATGTATTATGTTGGCCCCACCATGTGTTTTATAACACAGGAGGTAGTCATAAAGAAAAGAAAGACAAATATCACATGATCTCACTTATAAGGGGAATCTAAAAATGTTGAACTCACAGAAGTAGAGATTAAAATGTTGGTTACCAGGGGCTGAGGATATGTTGCTCAAAGGATAAAAAATATTGAATACATTAAACAGAGCTATTGTATGACATAGTAGTTACAGTTCATAACAATGTACTGTATTCTTGAAAATTGCTAAGAGCAGATTTTAAGTGTTCTCACCACACACAAAAAATGATGTGTGTGAGGTAATGCAAAAGCAATTATTTTATTTTCTCAGTGAGCCACTGATGCCTTCTGATTGTGAATTTTTAAAAATTTATACTTTTCTCTTTATTTTAAAGGTCCAGAATGCTTCAGAACCAAGATTAAATAACTTGTCTATGACCCTTTGACTGATACAAATAGAATAAATTCTCCATCTATTGGGTCATTTGAATGGCTTGTTCATATAATGTTTACTACAATAATCACGTGAGACTTTAATATCAGAATGCATAAATTTTTTCTCTATTGGAATGTTAATATCTAAAGTTAGAGACTAAGCTGTATTTACTATTTCTCCTTATGGTAAAAACCATTGTCAAGTATTTTACACTCATTAATACAGACATCAGTATGTGAATGGACAGAAGCATATGAAAAATATACACCGTTCCACAGCTGAACACGACCACTAGCTTTCATCATGTCATTGTCAAATAACACCAATTTTCATCCCAGCACCTTTCTTCTCCTTGGCATTCCAGGAATGGAAGCCATCCACACCTGGATGTCAATACCCTTCTGCCTGGTTTACCTGAGTACTCTCCTGGGAAATTTCTCTATTCTGTTTATTATCAGAACAGATCCCAACCTACACGAGCTCATGTACTTCTTCCTCTGCATGCTCTCTGTGGCTGACCTGATCATCTCTACCACTGCTATGCCTAAAATCCTCAGCATTTTTTGGTTCCAGGACAGGGAGATCTATTTTGAAGCCTGCCTCATGCAAGTATTTCTCATTCACTCACTATCCAGCATGGCCTCAGGGTTCATCTTGGCCATGGCCTTTGACCGTTAGGTGGCAATCTGTAATCCTCTGAGACATTCCCATATCCTGACACACACAGTCATCAAGAACTTGGGGCTAGTGATTGTTTTCCGTGGGGCTTTGCTTTTCAGTCCTCAGCCATTCATGCTTCGATGGCTTCTCTACTGCAAAACTAACATCGTCCCTCACACTTACTGTGAATTTATGGCTCTGATCAAACTTGCTTGTGCAGAGACCAGGATCTACAGGATATACAGCCTAACTGCGGCCTTCCTCACTGGGGGTTTGGATTTCATACTAATCATATGCTCCTATGTTGTCATCCTTTATACTGTCTTCCACCTTCCATCCAAGGCTGCTCGGCTCAAGACCTTGGGCACCTGTGGATCCCCTGTGTGTGTGATCTTAGTGGCCTATACTCCAGCCTTTTTCTCCTTCCTTACTCACAGGTTTGGACACAATGTGGCTCCTTACATTCACATCTTTGTGGCTAACATATACGTCCTTGTTCCACCCATGGCAAACCCAATGATCTATGGCATGAAAACCAAGAGAATCAGAGAACGGTTTCTCCAAATTTTGACTTCACACAAACTCTAAAACAGCCAACTCTTCCTCTAACAGGTTTCCATGACCTATTTAAACAAAACAAAACACACACGCAAATGAACAAACACACATAAACCTGTTTCTAGTAGCCTGTACCCCACAACTTTCATTTGTAATATTTAAAGTATTAATTAGCATTGAGTAAGTTTTGATCTCCCCAGGAAACTTGGGTAGGAGATATCTGACAGCTAATTTGTTCTTGGAACATTTACCTCACAAAACACTATCTCCACTATTATGTGATCTTATTTGCTGATATGCTTCCTCCCACAAAACTATCTTCTTGTTCAGTCTTACCATCTTTATCAGGGATATCATTACCAACTTAAAATCTCTGAGTTTCACTATGATGCCATACATACATTTGTAGGTTTTGATTGACAGGATATATCCTGTACAATAAAACTAAAAGACTTTAAAATCTATAACTCTGGAAATTGGGTTAGTGCTAGTAAAATAAATATGCCCTGAACAGGCAAATGATGAAATCCTCACAATATACATTCCAGAGGCTTCTTGGATTTTTTGTACATATTGTCTAGCTAGGTGTTTTTAAAGTTTCTAAGTAACATCTATTCCCACAAGCACATCTCCAAAAGACTTAACAACATCCAAAACTGTTTTACCACTTTTTCTGTTTCCTCAATGTAGTTCAAGTTGATTCTTTGAAAATATCTACCATCCCATTTCCCATTCTTTAATGATGCTTTCAAACTGTATTTCAAACTATATTATAGAGAAATATTGTGTTTCTAGCATTTCCTTATAATTCATTATTATAACTAGTCATTACCATAATATTGCCCTCTTCCTCTTCCTTTTTTGAAGTTCAGTAGCTCATATTTGTATGGAAAATCATGTAGGATAAGTCATTATGAGTATGTGACATAATGATTATATTTTCTTTAAGATCTACACTATTCCTGATGATAACCAAAATAGTTTTGTCATTAGGCCATAGTGTCATATTTTACCAATCTTTTCTCTAACTATAGTACTTCTCTCAATGGATAGTTATAGAGTATCATGTCCCTTTTTCCCTTGAATTTTTGATTTATTCTTTTGAATAAGACCTATATGGGTTTTCAGGTGTCAGGTACTACATGACTCCATTGCACTGACTGCCATATAATTTTATACCTTTTCTCTTGAAAGGAAAGTGTTTACTCTATTTCTGAATGTCTAAACTCATTTTATCATACTCTATTTAGCATTGTTTTGGTTAGGATGGTGTGTGTTTGCATATCTACAATTATAAAAGAGTCAATAAAAGTAGTGTTCAAGACTATTGGCTCTCAAGCCATACTGCTCAGTTTTTAATCTGCAAACAACCAATACTAGCTGTCTTGATATTTACCAAGGCACCTCTCTGTGCCTCAGATTCCTGAATGATAAAATGGACATACTGATAGCAGCTATTTCAGAAAACAATTTTGACACTTTATAAAACATTTCTGATGTGTGCTTTTACTCCATTAAAGTTAATTTATAATTATCTTGAAAAGATAGCCTGAATTTAAGACAAAAATATCCACCAGTAATGTTAATTGTAATCAATAGGAATAAACTGAAAATTATCTGATCATTTAGGGGACTATTATCATTAATTCTGATGACAAATGATGAAGATGTGTGGGTGAACATAGAAAAGAGAAAGAGTAAAGAAAGAAGAAAAGAATCCAGTAAAAAAAAGCTGGGCTGAATGGTTCTCATAATCATCTTCATAGTTGTGTTTATACTGAGGGTACATAAATCTACATAAGGGAGAGTGATGCTTTTGGCTCATGGTACAACTTTCATAGGTAATATGTGTGTGTGTGTGTGTGTGTGTGTGTGTGTGTGTGTGTGTGAATTTTGCTTATATTAAAGAAGTATCTTCAATTATTTCTAAATCAATAACAACATATATTTGGAAATAGTCACAAACCTAGTGATTTCCTTTCTTGGAGATCTAAATAGGACTGCATCACTAAAGCTGAAGAGGATAGGAAATTAGAGATTTTATTCTTCAGCTGTTGAATTACTGATCTGTCCTGTTGCTACTAAAGCATTCTAGAAAATCCATGGTAGCCAAAGATGGGCAAAGAGAGTGCAGGGACCACCCCTTCAAGTTCTCAATTGAAATGTGGAAATATATATCTAACCTATGTTCTTAGAATGTAAGCTAGATATAGTCCTTCAGGATTTCCAGGGATTGCTACACCCTAGAGTAGTAGCAGTGTTTGTGTAGAAATACTTCATGAGTATTCAATGTATGTGGGTCAGAGAGAAAATAAACTCATGTGTCACAGAAGGAATCTCCATTGTCCGAATGAGCTTCTTGAAATTGAAATATTCACTGGAAAATTGAGATTCTTCAATTTAAAATGTGTGAATGCCTACATACAAAGTGGTATGTGTAACTGTGTATAAAAATACGTGATTGGGCTAATATTGTTTGTACCATATTTTTTCAATCAACATTATGTATTGAATATTTTCTCATTTTTCCAGAAATTTTGAATACATATCTTTATTTGTTGCTTCATATCCTGTTATAAGAGGTTCCAATGTTTGATTATTCCACTACAATGAAACATTTAATTTTTTTGAAAGCTTATTATCTAGTATTCTGGTAAACCTTAGTGTTCTCCATGTTCCAGATATCATGTTAGAGTATCAACATAATGTATGGTGCAAGAAACCCATAGCAACTTCCCTTATAGATTTACAATCTAGCAAGAAATAATTCTTGTAGACTACATTCCTAGATTTTAAAATTTTGAAATCAAAAGGTGCTGATTTTCTGCTTTAATACAATATTATCCATTCTTGAGTATAGAATACATGGTTTTTATGTGATCCTCTGGATACCTTAATTACTTTTGATGTTTGCTGGCACATTAGAAAGTATGTTCATGATTGTAATATATCCTTCCTCTAGCCCTTCTTCCTTCTCTCTTGTTGAATACATACATGACTATATTAGCTTAATAACCATTGTATATCATGAGGCAATAGGCAAAAGATGGCAGAAAAGTAGAAGAAATCAGGTTCTTGATAAAGATGGGAAATACAATCACCTTGGACTGTATTTTTGTCTGTTTGTTCTAGGTTTTGCTTTAAAATTTTTAATTTCTACCTCTTGTAAGTCAATATTTTTGTTTTGTTTATTTAATTATTTTATATGGAATTAAACCTAATTTTAGTGAGTATAAAGGATAGGGACTTCCATTAACACATCTGATACATTTATTAAGCTAAATCATTCTCCAGAAAGGCTGTGCTAATTGATACCCTAAAAGGTAATATATAGGTGAGTGAATATCACCAAAATACTCTTTAACATTAATGATTACTCTAAAAGTGCTTAGTCATTTTGATAAGCAAAAGATTACATCTTATTAATATTTAATTGGATTTTTAACATGGAAATACAGAATATTTCATGTTAAGTGAATAATATGCTTTTGTTCTTCCTGAAATTATCAGTCAATATCACATTTCTCATTTATCTAGTATAATGAAAATTATTCTTTACAAATTAAATTCCTTCTTTCAATTTTAAAATATTATATATTCCTAACAATGTTGAGACAAACATTTTCCAATTTAGTTAAATTTATTTTGGTTACAGTATTTTAGCCATATGTAGGTTCTTGGAACTTCTTTTAATGTAGCTAACTGTTGGTAATTATGCCTTTGGCTATGAGTAGAAAATGGAAAATGAAAAGTGTCTTCAATAATGACAGAATTATATTAACTGACCTTATGGATGTATAGAGGTAGATAGTTTCAGCATTTGCCAACTCATTGTTATAATCATTTTATCAAGGACCTTCTGTTATCCCATCATCAATCTGATGGCTATTGGTCTCCCTTTAATTAATTAAAGTGTATCTATTAAGCAACTACAATGTGCTGTGAACTTTTCTGGGTATTTTTTATTGCTGTAAAATATATGTAACATAAAATTAACCATTTAACCACTTTCAGTATAAAATTCAGGGACATAAATACATTCACAATGTTGTGCAACCATCAGCACTATCAATTTCCATTTTTTAAAATCAATCCAAACAAATGCAGTACTCATTAAGCATTAACTCCCTATTCCCTCACTTCCACATCCTGGTAACCTCTAATCTACTTTCTGTCTCTATGAACTTGCCTATTCTAGTTACTTCATATAAGTGAAATCATATGATATTTGTTCTTTTGTGTCTGGTTTATTTCACTTAGTATAACTTCTTCAAGATTCATGCATGTTATAGCATGTATCAGAACTTTATTCTCTGAAATTGCCAAATAGTGCTCGCTTCAGCAGCACATATATTAAAATTGGAATGATACAGAGAAGATTAGCATGGCCCCTGTGCAAGGATGACATGCAAATTCGTGAAGTGTTCCATATTAAAAAAAAAGAAAAAAAAGAAAAAAAAGAAAAAGAAATTGCCAAATAAATTTCCATTGTGTGTATTATACCAAATTTTCTTTATCTATTAATCTGTTTATGGACTTGAGTTTTCACCTTTAGCTATTGCAAATAATGCTGAAATGAATATTGGCATATAAGTATCTATTCTAGTACCTGCTTTCAATCCCTTTGGGTACATACTCAGAAGTGGAATTGCTAGAACATATGGTAATTCTATTTTTAAACTTTTAAAGAGCCACCATACCTTTTGCTTTGTCAGCTATACTTCTCTTTTCCACCAGCATGATCAAGTGTTCCAATTTCTCCGTATCTTCACCAACATTTACTTTTATTTTTTATAATAGCTACCTAATGGGTATGAAGTGGTATGTCACTGTAGTTTTTATTTGCATTTCCATAGTTGAGAGTTGTTGAGACTAGAGTTGTTCAGCATGTTTCCATGGGCTTATTGGCCATTTGTATATCTTTTGTGGAGAAATATCTATACAAGTCATTGAATTATTTTTTAATTGCCAAGTTTCTGTGATTGCTATTGTTTAGTTGTAGAAATTGTTGAAATATTCTGGATATTAATCCCTTGTACATTATATGCTTTGTAAATACTTTCTTTGATTCTGTGTATTGCCTTTTCACTCTCTTGAGTGTCATTTGATGCACAAATATTTTAATTTTGATAAAGTCCAATTGATTCGTTGTGTGTGTGTGTGTGTGTGTGTGTGTGTGTGTGTGCGTGGTGTTTCTGGTATCACATCCAGCTATATTTTATTTTTAAGCACTAAAGATATAGAAGTAAACAGAACAGCCAGAGCCTTATGAAGTTATATTTTAAAACAGTTTTATTGTTGGCCATATATTGATATGCCTAATATACTGATGATCTCAAAAAATGTGCTTTTAGATTTATTTATCAATTCTACATTATCAGATTTCTAAGTTACTATTTTCTAAAATTGTTTAATTATTTTATTCCATCTACTTTTATCTGGCTTTCTTTTCTCCTTTTATAACAAGTGACATCTGGAAAATGTGGTTATTGTATTTTCATTTCCTCTTTCAAAACAGTTTAAGGCATTTAAGGCTGTGATTCTGACTGGGGATCATATGTATTTGACTGAGATCCATCTATCTTCCTATGTGAATTTAAATTTCATTAAACGTTTATTGAACATTGGGCTTTCATATATTATAATAAATATTTTCAGAGGAATTGTATTTGTAACTAGACATTTAGAAGAAAGTACATTGCACCTAGCTTGGACACTGACTTAAACTAGTCTGATATAGTAAATGTTTAAGTATTAGTTTCATTCTAGCCTGTTTAGCCATAAAGAGAATAAACTTTGCAATGAACTGACAACTATAGTTATCATAGATCTGTGCCTAAAAAATGATAGTTCTTTGAGACAATTTCCTCTTCTCTAAGGAAGATGGCATGGCATGATAAGTCATCAATTTTGAGGCCATATTTATACAAGATGACAAATGCAAAGCACTTAGCAAAATGTACTTAATTCAGAGTAAACACACTTAGGAAAATTCAACTTTGTATTTTCTAACTCTCCTTTATATCCTAGCAAGCCTTGTTTCTCCGTGCTATGTAATCTTCTGTAAACTAGATATTTAGTAAGTGAGGGCAGATGTGGACTGTGTAAAAGGGCAGTGGCCCATTGTAAGACGAGATCCTAACTAAAATATCTGGAAGAACTTCACACATCACAGACTTAACCCTAGTGACTATGCACATTTGGCTTTTACCACAAACCAACTCTGAGGTACTTGATTCTGAGGTGATCCTAGATACCATATTCATTCACAACAGTGACTCTCAGCAAGTGTCTGGAATTTTTAAATCTGTATATTATTGGCAGGGCAGAAGGACAAGGTTTTCTCATTGTTGATGTTTATTCCAAGATTTTTTTCTCATTCAATTTAACATAACATTAATCAAGGCAGTAATTTTTATATTTTATTCACATTTCTCTATTCCTGAGTTTTTAATGTGTCTGGGCAATAATAGGAGATGAATAAATGTTTCTTGAATGGATGCTAGTCATTTACCTAATATTAAATTTATTGAATATTTATTTCTCTTGTCTTTGGAGATCTTGCAGTCAAGTTCAGAGAGAACATTTCACATCTGAAAAAAGATACATTATAAGTTAGTTCAAACTAAGGAAGAAATTAAGGAAGAGTTTTAACCATCATTAATGGAGAATCAGAGAGTAGAATTTGATCAATTGTGAGTCTTTTTGTTTAGAAATAGATTGTTACCATAAGACGAGTTCTGTGAGAATATTGACTTTTAAAATTATTGATTTTATAATACAGGTAACATAGTATTAGATATTAACCATTTTAGTAAAACTTTTTTAAACTTTCCTAGGTTTTTTGAATCATTGCTTTGCAGAATTCACAGATAAAGATACTTTTTCTTGACTCAAATATCACTTTTGTTGTTAACAAAATTTAAGTCATAATTAATATACATTTTTTGATATTTTCTTGAAAATACCCAAAAGGTGGGTGCGTATCTCATGGGTCTTAATGCAGTAGACAACTGGGTTGAGAGTAGGAGGAACCAACAAGTAGACATAGCCCATGATGACACGAACCACAGGTGGGGCATGCTTCCCAAAGCGGTGAATGATGGACACTCCCAGCATGGGGATGTAGACAAGCAGCACAGCACATATGTGGGAAACACAGGTGTTGAGAGCCTTGACTCGTTCTTTCTGGGAGGCAATACCCAGAACCGTCATAAGGATCTTCACGTAGGAGAGCAGGATGAGCACAGAATCAAGCCCAAATGTGATGATAATGACAATGAGACCTAAGAAGCTGTTGATACGGTGATCAGAGCAGGAAAGTTTAATAATATCTGGGTGCAGGCAGTAGGAATGGGAAAGTACACTGGCCTCACAAAATTTGAGTTGCTTAATGAGGACAGGGGCTGGAATAAGGACAATGACAGCCCTCAACACAAATCCTATAGAAATTTTCACAACGGTAGCACTGTTCAAAATAGCAGTGTACCTGAGAGGATTGGATATGGCTATGTAGCGGTCAAAAGCCATGGACAGTAGGATACCCGACTCCATCATGGAGAAGATGTGGATAAAGTACATCTGGGCAAGGCATGCGTCAAAGTGTATTTCACGAGCATTGAACCAGAATATCTTAAGCACTGTAGGCAAAGTTGTGGCACAGAGGCCCAAGTCACTCACTGCCAACAAGGAAAGAAAGAGGTACATGGGTTCATGAAGTGATTGTTCCACCCATATTACTACCAATATGCTGCTGTTGCCCATGATGGAAA
This sequence comes from Varecia variegata, assembly GCA_028533085.1. Classification (NCBI taxonomy): domain Eukaryota; kingdom Metazoa; phylum Chordata; class Mammalia; order Primates; family Lemuridae; genus Varecia; species Varecia variegata. Next base: position 139,899,563 of record CM052438.1, on the reverse strand, counting down.
TTAGGTATAAAACACAGAAGAAGATGGAGATCTGAGGATGATAATTTTCCAAACCAGAGAAACCAGAGAGCAGTAAAGGTTGGAAATTACTGGTGTTGAAAAGCATCATAGTAGATGTGTTGAAGTACTAAATTTTTATCCTTAAAATAACAAACAATAGGTTGTTACATCATCATAATAATGATCAAAAAACTATCTTCTTTCTTTATATTTGTTCTATCTACCTTATCCTGCTTATTTACAATCACATTTTATAATAAACTTATGTATTATCTATTGCTGTTTACTGAGTCAGGCATTGGTTCTAGAAACATTGAGTGAAAACACAAGTCACAATTTCCATTTTTGGATATGTGATCCTTCTTAATAAAGTTATCTTGCATAATAGACATATATCAGCCCACCTACTTAAGATACTGACAAAGAAACATTTTTTGATTTATCCTTTTCTACATTTCCATTGAATCATACATGAAGAAAAAAATACTAAAAAAGTCAGCACGAACCCCAAAATAATATCAGTGAAATTCATCAATAACAGAGAATATAAAAAAAAATCAATGAACAAACTATAGCTGTATTTCAAATATATATTAAATAGTTTTTCTAGTTGTAGATTTAAAATATATTGCTCCTAGAAGAGGACAAACTAATGAATGTAGAGGAAAAAATTAAGAAGAAATATAAACAATAATATCATTTTATTGCATATATTTATATATCTATGTATAAAATCTTATTTCTTTGACAATATGGACAAATTCTAAATCATCAAATATGTTTTAAATATCCTATGATAGTCATCATGATTGTACCATGACTAAATAATCTAATATTTTTATTTATGGATAAAAATGCATAACAAAGAATACAATAAGAAATGGCCATATCTCTTTGGGGAAACAAAATTATTTTTGAAAATGAAGAAAAATATATTTAAATTAATGGAAGAATATCACAAATATGGAAGTTGTGTTCATGTTCATGGATGGAAATGACTTTCTTTTTTATTTTTTTCCACATTATAAACTACTTGATCAAGTTTTCTTTTTGTTTTGTTTTGTATATATGTTTGTCTCACTTACCTGAAAAACCTTAATCTTGCATGAAACTAAATATCCATCTTCTCCAGATGTATCTGCTACACACTATGGCAAAGAAATCTCATTACCTGACAAATCCATCAAACTCAGCCTTCAAAGCAAACCCAGTGTCTTTGGTTTAGTTTATTTTTTTACTTTGTGCAAATACTAATAAAAATTCTTAACTACTCTCAAAATTCTACCGTTTGTCCTTCTCTTATCTCTTGCTGATTGTGTTGGTGCACACTTCAAAGAGATAATAGAGGAAAAGAAAGGAGCTACAAAAACATTTATACACCTGTAATATGCTGAAATAAAGAAAATTTAAAAAAAACAAGAAAAGAAACTGCAACTTTAGTCCATCAATTCTGCTGCCCACTGAACTCATTCAAATAGTATTTTCTTCTCTGTTGGTGTATAAATAGCTAAATGGACAACTCCCAAACATAATTAAAAATTGAGAGCATGACAGGGTAAATTTAAAGTTCATCTAAAATTATAAAAAATATTACTACATAATTTTGAATAAAAGCTTAATGTGGAAGAGTTGTCTTTTCAATGTTAATTCATATTACAATACTTGTATAATAAAACAGCAGACTCTTGGACCAAAAATAAACAGAATAGATGGAACAAATTAGTTATTCCTGAATGCAACCACAGTTGGAAATTATAGAATATGTTCATAATAGTACAGGGAACATCAAAACCCAAATAAAGTACACAATAAGTAACAGCAGAAAATTTACCTAATATTTGCATAAAATTCTTTCAGGTTACATAGTTGGCCAAATGAATTTCAGATAAACAGCTCAATTAAATATCAAATTTAAATAATTAAAATGTTTTTGGAATATAATAGCAATGAAAAGCTGTAAAAAATTATACAGAGATATCTGACATAAAAAAACAAAGAATCCTCTGTTAGAAATTTTATAAATGGTTCTTTCAAATTAAGATGGGAAGAGATTAGTCATGTCATAATCACCCTTAACCAACTTATAAGTTTAATACAATAAAAATAAAAGAAGAAATACATTTCTGCAGCATTTAAGAAGAGTTTTCTTTATCAATACTTTTTAAAAAATATAAAACACTGTTCCATTTTGACAGTGACAATTGTAAGTATAAACTCAGGGACTATATTACAGTAACAATGACCATATAATCTGACCTAAATTGTTTTAAATTTCATGGTCCTAGTTAGTTTAAGGAGGTCTTCAGAGAATATTAAAAGTACCTTAAGCAGTGTAATTTCCCATGTTTGTCTGAGGGCAATATAAAGAGCAGTGATGTTATGAGGTGATCACTCTCTCAAATCATCTTTTAAGTAACGCTTTAGTGGCAGGTGTCCTATGTATTAGTATATATTTATGACAGGTGTGTGTGTGTATGTGTGTGTTAGAGAGAGAGGCAGTTTATGCATTATTTAGTCAACAAAGCCTTTAAACAATCTCTTAGGGCCTGAATGTCACGAGGGAACCATGCCAAATGGCTGAGGATTTATATAATTGAGATCCCAAATCCTCTGTTTCAAGGAATAATATGAAATAAATTTCCCAAATGGGAAAGGTTATAATTGTTCATTTGGAATAAGAGCTGTTAAAATTTTTCAAATTCCTAGAGACTATATATATATATATCCATACAACAATTAAGATTGTTGTGTAATATATTTTTATCACTGACTTGGAGATATGGAGGTTAATTTTAATATTAAACAGGATAGCTAAATGGCATCTTTTTGAAATAAGTAATTCCCAACTGACCCTTTCTCTTGTTTTAGGTAATTTATTCTCTTCTTTAAAAAAAGCAATAATAAAAAACAACAATTCTCCTTTCAGTCTTTTCTTTTCTCTATATCTCAGTGCCATCTTCAATTTCTGAGGAAAGAATTTAAATAACCCTTCCCTTTTTTATGAAGAATTTTTGTCTCAACTCTGCCATCTAAGCCATTCTAAGCCTCTGCCTTCCTAAAGCCACTTAAAATGTTCTCCCAAACAAAAAACAGGAATCACCAATTTTAGAAACACAAAGAACTTGCACAAATAAATCAATTTAATTTTTCTAATTTTTTTATAAGTGACTTTTAAAATCCTAATTCAGATTCTTAGATTAGACTTCAACCTGTTTTAATTGTCAAAGAAACAATGAACAAATATAAGAGAATAGAATTATTGAATTAATAGAAACATGGAATGGTAAAAAATAATAAATATAGAAGAATTCAAAAAGAACAGAAAAATAAACATAGAATACAAAACGGTAGAAACAAATCCAAACACATGAACTTACTTTAAATGTAAAATGCTATAGTTATAAGTCTGATTTTAAAAAATAACCATATACTGTTTACAAGATGCACAGAAATAGAAATGGCCAACGTGTACTTGAAAAGGTGCTCAACAGCATTAGCTATCAGGGAAATGCAAATCAAAACCACTATTAGTATTACCTCATATTTGTTAGCATAACTATTATAAAAATGATGAGAGACAAGTATTGGTAAGAGTGTGGAGAAAAGGGAAACTTTTTGGTAGAAATGTATATTGGTACAGACATTATGGAAATCAGTATGGAGGTTCCTAAAGAAATTAAAAATAGAACTACCATATGATCCAGCAATTCCTCTTCTAGGTGTGTACCAAATGGCAATAAAATTACAACTTTGTAAAGATATCTGTACTCCCATGCTCATTGCAGTATTACTCACAATAGCCAGATATAAAAACAACTTAGGTGTCTACCAATGGATGAATGGATAAAGAAACTATAGTATATATGTACAATGGCATATTATTTAGCCTTAAAAAGTAGGAGATCCTGCCATCTGCCACAACCTACATAGATGTGGAGGACATTATGCTAAGAAAAATAAGCCAGACACAGAAAGAAAAATATAACATGATCTTATTTACATATGGAATCTTAAAAATAAAGTCAAATATATAGAGATAGAGAATAAATCAATTACCAGGGTCAGAGTAGAGTAGAAGAAATGAGATGTAGGTCAAAATATGGAAAGTAGCAAATATGTAGGATGAACAAGTTGAAAGAGCCAATATACAGCACAAGGAATATAGTTAATAATAGTGTATTGTATTCAGCAATTTTGCTAAATGAATAGATTATAGCTGCTCTTGCCTGAGGTGAGGGTTGTGGCGGGGAGAGGGTAGGGAATGGATAACTATGTGAGATGAGTGATATATTACTTTGTTCCACTATAGTAACCACTTTACTATATATTATGTATTTTATAACATTATGTTATATGCCTTACATAAACATAATAAAATTTGTTTAAAAAATAAAGATGCAGGTATGGTAAAATTCGGGTGTGAACCCATCTGGTCCAGGGCTTTTCTTTTTGGGGAGGTTTTTTATTGCTGTTTTGATTTCAGATCTAGATATTGGTCTATTCAGGAATTCTATTTCTTCCTGGTTGAGACTGGGAAGGCTGTGTGTTTCTAAGAATTTGTCCATTTCCTCCACATTTTCCAGTTTTGTGTGCATAAAGATTTTTGTAGAATTCATAGACGATGTCATGTATCTCTGTGGGATCAGTCGTGATTTCTCCTTTCATATTTCTGATGGAGGTTATTAGAGCTTTTTCTTTTCTGCTCTTGGTTAGTCTAGCCAGAGGTGTGTCTATTTTGTTTATCTTTTCAAAGAACCAGCTTTTTGTTTTATTAATCTCCCTTATGGCATTTTTGCTATCCTTT
>CM052438.1:139834285-139894259 GCA_028533085.1 Varecia variegata | reverse complement strand
AAAAAAAAATAAAATAAAAAAAATAAAGATGCTGAAAGTAAAAGAATGAGAAAAGTTAATAGTATATAAATATTTATCAAAATAAAGCTCACATAGATTCACTAATAACAGACAAAATGATATTTAGGCTATTATATTTAATAACATTACTAGAGATAACAAAGGCTATTGATTTTAAAAGAAATTCCAATTAACCAAAAAAGTAATAAATGTTTTTGATGTGTCCACAATTAATTATCATTTCAAAACATTAAAAATGCATATAGGTGTGGCAATAAAGAAAAACAACCCCAATGAAAACAAACATATGCTATTTATTCATAACTTGCTATAACAAGGTTATTAATCATCAACACTTGCCTTTGGTAGAGAATCAAAGGCTATCTTGGAAGCAGGACAGCTTTATGCTAAATAAAATGAGAAGACTTTAGGTATTCTCTGATTAGAGGTTTGCAGTACGAAGAAGCTGGAAGTGGTTACTTAGAAGCAGGGATTCTTATGTGCTTGGTTAGGGGAGAATATTTGGCTCTGGTTGGTCCCGTTATGGAAACCACAAGGGGGTTTTGGTCTAGGTTTGGTTGCTCCTGGCACAGAATGACCAATTGCTGAGACAATGACGATTGCCAAGGAAGAAAGGAAATTTTGATAAGAAAGACGTCTTGTCCAGAGACAGGAGACGTAGTCTCAAATCCTTCTCCCTGGGCTTTTTAAAGAGGGGAAATGACCCAGGGGCTATGTGCTTTGGGGTAGATTGTGGTAAATGGCGAGTCTTGGCATCAGGAAGTCTGTGCAGGAGTCTTTGGAATCTCAACTCCTTTGTCCTGGAGAAATTTTTCTATTTCTGTGAAAGGGCTCAAAAGTTCACGTGGTTAGTTAGAAGTTATAGGGTTCTGGTCACCAAGCCCTACCAGCCTGAGAATCTAGAACTTGAGAGGGAGAGGATTATAAAAAAATAAGTTTCGTTGAAATTTGTTCATAGAGCCAGTTACAGTCCTCTGTAGATGTGGGTTCAAAAAGAGAAAAGTTGGCAGTTGTTGACCTAGTTCTGATCATTTTGAGCCAATTGCTGCAGAAGTTGTAGGTTTGCTTAAAGGCTTCTTATGTGGATCAGAGTTCTGTTGCTGTATATGGTCTGTCCATTGTCCATTTGCATATTCAGTATCTCACAGAGACAGAATTATAATGAGAAATAGAAATCTATAATAATAATTGGAGGTTTTAGTGATTTCTTTCATTAAGTGATGAAACAAAAAGGTAAAATTAGTAAAACATAAAGAAAGTTTAAAAACAGGATTATCAAATAGACTTAATGGATATAGAGTGAATTATAGATCATGACCAAAGAATATGCATTATTTTTTGCAAGCATACATTAAACATTTACAGAAATTAATTATGTATCATGCCATGATTTCAACAAATTTCAGCAGACTGAAATCATATAGGCTATGTCTTCTTAACACAATGGAGGTAAATTAAAAATTGAAGAAAGTTATTTGAAAGATTTCCACATGATTTGAAATATAAGAATAACACTTTTTTGTAACTTCCTTTTTCTCTTTAGAGTCTGGGTCTTGCTCTGTTGCCCAAGTTGAAGTGCAGTGGCCTGATCATAGCTCATTGTAACCTCAAATTCCTGGCTCAAGCAATCCTCCTTCCTCAGCCTCCAGAGTAACTGGGACTACAGGTGTGTGCCACCATGACTGGCTAATTGTTTTCTTTTTTGTTTGTTTGTTTGTTTGCAGAGACAGGATCACTCTATGTTGCCCAGACTGGTCTCAAACTTTTGGCCTCCTGATTCTCCCACCTCAGCCTTCTTGGGCCACGTATGTCCTTAACTAACAAGCATGAAGTTACCATTTTGCTTGATGGGGAAAAACTGCCCCACCAAGTACCTACTAAACACTTACATTTCCACCGATAGTCTTCTGTTCCTGTTGCTACTCTGCCCTACAAAAGGCAAAATGAACCTCTTTCTGCATTGATCTCAACATTATGCCAACAGCTTACAAAAAGATGACTGCTGGGCTTATGGTTTTTTACCTTTGTCCAACCTCTGATATGCCTTTGTGGGTATCACCAAGTTTATATTACAAATATTTATATTTATATCTTATATGTAGTTTTTATATTATATATATTTAGTTTTATATTATAATATTATATATAATATTGTAATATGATATACATAATATATTATTATACACACTATTATATTATACATATACATATAATATGCATATTATATTATATATATTTTATATAATATTATATTAAGGTCTGAGAAGAAAACATAGGAGAAACGGGAGGTCAAATTTTGGGGAAGAGATGTCAATAATTAATTCCCAGAGGTCTACTGTCTCTGGTAAAACTAGAGAGTGAATAGAAGGCAACCGGATGAAAAATAAGAGATTAAGGCATGTTTCAGATAAGGAAACAAACAAAAAAAAAATCAGTGTAATTAAGGCAAAAACCTTGAGAGAGTTAGAGGTGAGAGATAAAATTGGAAAGGTAAGTGGGGCCTGATCATGCAGGATCTACAAACATGAATTTGGTTTTAGATTTTATTGTGCAAATAATGAGGACTGCTAATGAAAATTATAAAGACAAATGGTGTGATTGGGCTTAAGAAAATGCTGCATTTCATCAAGTTACAGTTTATAGTTAAAGAGTAGAAAAAGGTATGATCACTCAGGAAGGATATTTAGTGTGAGAAGATAATAGCTAGGCTGTAATACTAAGGATATTGTATTAAAATACAAAAAAAAAGAGCAAAATTCTGTATGTTGCCAGATGAATTATTAGAGTAATAGTGGAAGGATTAATGTTAAGTGGGCAAAAGTTACTTCTTCTATTACAATGACAGGGAAGGAGAACTTCAAGAAATAATGTTTGAAGATACACTTTATGTGTGAATTTGATGACCAAAGGTTAAGGTTCTTCTGGTTTTCATTTTCTCTGTATTGTTGGAAACCAGGCCATATATACTGAAAGTGTGGGATTAAATAACATGTTTGGAAGTATAAAGTGGCCAATGACTACAAATGGTCATAAGATTTATTTTTTCTGCTGTTGAAAATATTCTGAAATTAAATTTTGGTGATGGTCACAAAACTCTGAAAACATAATAAAACCCACCAAAATGTAAACTTAAAACAGGTGAATTTTATGTTATATAAATAATCTCAATAGAGATTTTAAAAAACAAAATTGTAGGGGCCATATTTGCCATATTTAATCCTGAAATTAGGGTAGGTCAGATACTCAGAAAATGTTTGTCAAATGTCTAAATGAAGCCACTATCTTACATCCAGCATCTCCTTCCTGCATCACTCATCCATTCTTTTCTTTTCCTGCATACTGTCATAATTAATACTGGTGACTGGGCTCTACTCTTTATTTTAGGTTGGAATTCAATTAGGTTAATCAAAGGAATAAAGAATATGTTCTTGGTCTTTTCAATTGCCTTCAAGACAGGTCCTGTTAAGTCTATGGCAAATAAATTTGGACTCTTCTACTGAGGGATTGCTAAATCTATAGGGAAAACTTGATGAAATGTTCAGGTAAATTAGTAGCCTCAAAATTATGTAGACTATCAATTGTCTCCAAGTATATGAAGCACTTCTCCTCTATCAGTAATTCCATAGGGATCTGCTCTTGTCAGATGTTTTTCTCGATTATCCACTGAGATTATCATGTTGAGGCTGCTATATATAGAAGCTACATCTTTGGGCTGCTTATTGGCTCAGAATCAGTTTCTTGTGTGAGCTAATAAGAATTGTTATGAAAGTAGAGAGAAGAGGAAAACAAGAGCTAACCTGAGTGATCCCAATACAACTTTAAAGGGCATGAAACTCCTCCAAATATCCTTTTCCTGTTTTCTGATTGTCCTAGATTCAGTGCAGGGAAAATAAACCTTTGAGAAGAGAGAATATCTATTCATTGTTCCCAATGGATGAAATGATGAAAGAGACAGACTTTAGAAGGCAAAGATATTTTTTAAGGATATCATAGAGGTGAGGCTTATCTTTCAATTCCACAATAATTTACATTGCATGAGTTTCTCAGAAAAATGAAAATATAGATATAATGCTTGACATCTTAACTCACAAATTGGCATTTTCAGGGAGATATCATCATAAAGATTATAATGTGTGCTAGTACAAAAAAGTGCTTTGGGAATTTGGGAATGAATGTGTACATCTGAGTGTGTGCAGGGTTCTGTATTGTATTCTCTTGTAATGTTTTATATTGTGTTTATGCATCCAACATGCATTTATTGAGAACCTTATAAGTTAAGGCTACTGGTATAGACACCAGGTTTTAAAATTCCCCACAGGTTATGTGATTACTGATGTATGTGTGGGGACTTTTGTTTATCCATATAAAATCATCTATTTTGTACTATTGAGTCCAAACTTAGACTCTTCCTAATAGAAATTTGTTTATGTTCTTTTCCATTGGAATATATAAATATATTTAGAATGTATATATATGTACATATTCAATTTCCAATCCCAGAAGTCATATATTCCTCATATTCCAGTCTAAGTGCCACTTACTCAGAGTCTTTCCCTGATTTGACTTAATTTGGTCTTCTGCTATCATTTCTATAGAACTCATATTCCACTCATAGCACTTTATTTCCTTATAGTTTACTTCCTTATGGTTTGTTTTATTAACTAAATCAGGGGAAAAAGCCATATATGTACTATTTGAGGTTTTCTACTAGAATAAACACAGGGTTAGTAAATACAGAAGCCTAGAAAATATTTTCTTAAGTTACTGACATTTGGAGAGTTTAATGTGTTATATGGTTCTGGTAAGCAATTGAAGGGATAACTCTGTAAGTTTTCTTATAAATGCATATTATAATTACAAAGATTCGTTTGAGACATAAGAAAAGCAGATTCTCCCCAAGAGCTGATGGCAGTGCTAGTTAGTAACCAAGGGCTACTCTACACCAAATAATTTGTAAAGACTTGAGTCTTTCTCTTCTTTAAACTTCTCACCCTCTGCCTCTGCATTTATTCCCTTTTTATGGGAATATCCTCAAGTGTTCTTTGCCATGAAGTCTCAACTCTGCACTGTAAGTATGAGAAGAAGTATAAAGAAATGGGCTTTATTCAATAATTGATATTTTTGACATAATTAGATCAATTTACCAATCCAGTATATGAACTACCGTGCATGTGTCAGAATGTGGGTTTCTGGATGAATAATTGAAGGAGCACAAGAAGGGCTCATCGCTATACTAAAATGATCTAAATTCAAAACACTGAAGATGAGAACGTAGTGAGTGGGGTTAACATTAAGAAATATGCTATTCATATGTCTATTTATACCTATCTATGCAGATAATAATTGATATATATACACATATATATTCTGGTGGACACATAACATGCCTTATTTAAAGTATACATAATGAAAAAAAAGAAAAAAAGCAATAATATGAAAGAAGTGACATAATAATACTTTATGTGTCACATTAGTCAAATATCCAGCATGGCCAACGAAATCCAGAAGGCATAGAATATATTACTCCCATTTCAGAAACCACTCCAATGATGTCAACATCACGTCTCCATGTAGAAATATTCCATCTGATCTCCCACTCTTAACACATGCAGTCTGGCAAATTATTAGTTTTCCAAATTTAATATGTAACTACTGAAGCTTGATTGCCTTGATTTTAACTTTTTTCCTCTTAAACAAGGATAATGAGATCATTTATTTCTATTCCATAAGTCATTTAGAGTATGGGTAGTTCAATCTTCTACCAAAGCAATGTTCCTTTCAGTAACTCCCTGGAAGTTTCACAGACCTCTGTCTGATCACCTTGGGTCATGGAAAATTCACTCACTTGAGAGTGCTGACTGAGAAATCAAAGGGAGAGTATTCAAAGCCCTGTGTTATCCAGAATAGTGTCTGCTTATTACTGATGTGAAAGCAACCATGGAAAGAAGACAAAAACCCAAGGTGGCTTTGAAAGACACTTTTATGTCCAGAGAAGTAATATACTTCATTATTCACCTTGGGGAAACTGAAGGACACCCTTCTTAGGCTTCAATGTAACTGTAGTCATAAATCTATAGGTACAATGTTAACTATTCAATGTGCACCTATTCAAAATTGACTTCAACACCTTTGGTAAAACAGTGATTATGTTACAGATCAAATTTTCCAACTAGTTCTAATAGTGGGGAGTACAAAGAAAAAATAAAGTACTATGTGATAAATTATACTAGTGTGGATTTATAATGAGCAACAGATGAAAATATAGCTAGCAAAGTTATGTACAAGAGATTTGAAACTTAATGGGCACGCTTGAAGTTCTGACTTGGGGGGGACGGGGGTGGGGGCGGGGATGGGTGTATACCTACAGGAGGAGTGCGATGTGCACTGTCTGGGGAATGGACACGCTTGAGGCTCGGACTCGGGGGATTGGGAGGGACATGGGCAATATATCTATGCAGAACTTTTGTACCCCCATAATAAGCTGAAATAAAAAACAAAAAAAACAAAAAAAACTAGGTGCCTTTTAGAAATTCCTGATAGAAGAAAATGAAGCAGATAAGTTCAGAATATTCTCAAGATAATTATTGATGTAATTTATAGTTTTCTAAAATAGGCAGAGGAAAAAGTGAAGGCATGAAGATGCTGATAATGTGAAGAAATTTACCTCATCTTCTACCACTTTCTACCTTAGTAAGTTTGAGAAGTCTGGGATTCTTGACTGTTTCTTCCTGCTCCATTACAATTTTCCAGGCTACTTTCATACCACAAATGTTTGCTATCACAGGCTCTGAACAGTTTGAGCTCCATTGTTCAGATATTATTTCAAATGTGTCATTCTCATCACCCAAGCACACCAGTCACTATTTATTGTATTATAATGGTTCTCTTGTAGAGTGCAACCTCCATGAGAAGGATATCTGATCTGTCGGTTTCTTTATTCTCAGTGCCATGATTTGTCATACAGCAACTACTCATTACATACTTAATTGTTGAATTAAATAGAAATATAACTAGAAAGGAAATCTTCTTATGGAAAATAAATGGTGAAGGTAATTTATATGTCCCTGTGATAATGTGAAATGTTACATTAATTATATTTCTGTACATTTAAACCAATATTTGGTATGCTGTTGTTAATTTTATTAATCTGGCCCTAAATACACCAGATTATGCATTTAAATTATTTCCAGCAACAGGTATTTAAGGATCCTCTTGAACAAAATCTCCATGTTTTTTAGCATCTGCTTGTGATCATATTGTCATAGCAACATTATTTTCAGAAGAACTGATAGTAAGCAAGAGGAACAAAAAAATGTCTCCTCTCAACACTTCTCGCCCCTCCCCCGTCACCTTCTTGCTGCTGGGCATCCCAGGACTAGAGCACCTGCACACCTGGATTGGGATCCCCTTCTGCTCCATGTACATGGTGGCCGTGGTGGGAAATGTGACCATCCTGGCAGTGGTGAGGGCAGAGCGAAGCCTCCACGAGCCTATGTTCCTGTTTCTGTGCATGCTCTCGGTCACCGACCTGGTCCTCTCCACGTCTACACTGCCCCGCATGCTCTGCCTCTTCTGGCTCGGAGCCCATGACATCGCCTTTGATGCTTGCCTGGCCCAAATGTTCTTCATCCACAGCTTTACTACCATGGAGTCGGGTTTCTTCCTGGCCATGGCCATTGACCGCTATGTGGCCATCTGTGACCCGCTGCACCATAGCACTGTTCTCACCCACAGTCGCATCATCATAATGGGTATTATTGTGGTGTGCCGAGGGGTAGTCTTTTTTTCTCCACATCCCATTCTGCTCAAGCAGCTGCCCTACTGTAGAACACGAATCATTGCCCACACCTACTGTGAGTTCATGGCTGTGGTGAAGCTGGCATGTGTGGACACAGGAGCCACCACACGTTATAGCCTCAGTGTGGCTTCTATCATTGGTTCATGTGATGCTGTCCTCATTGCTGTATCCTACGCCTTCATCCTACGCTCTGTATTCCGCCTGCCCTCCCGAGAAGCTAGCTTTAAGGCTTTGGGCACATGTGGCTCCCATGTCTGTGTCATTCTTGTTTTCTATTCCACAGCTGGATTTTCCATTTTCACTCACCGTTTTGGGAAAAATGTGCCAGCACATATTCATATTTTTATTGCAAATATGTACCTTTTGGTTCCCCCTTTTCTCAACCCTATTGTGTATGGAGTAAGGACCAAGAAAATACGGGAGTATGTTGTTAAGATGCTAAGGGTGAAAGCTGCTTGATTTTAGTTGGAAAAATTAAATAGATGGCTCATGAGAAATAGAAATACAAGAAATATTTGAGGAAAAATAACTAACTGTTCTCACTCCAATGAGTGAATTGCTGAATTACATTACCACTTGAAAATTCTGTTATTTACCAGATATCTAAAACATATACAAATTCTAAATCAACAAATTATTGTACCATTTTCATTTAGTCAATGTTGGCAAACAAGTTGCTAATCTCCCTCCAGCCATGTATCTTTTGGAGTTGGTTATAATTGGGAATGAACTATAAATGAAAGCAAGAAAAACCTAAGTAGGTTAGAAAAAAAGAGTTCTCTGGAGAATTATATGCTGTATAATATAGAATAAGCAGTTTGAAAGAGTTTTTATCCTTATATGCATATGTAATTTTATAGAACAAGGAATAAATCTTGTACCTTTCCTCTAATCAAATAAAATTAAAAGCTCCAGATAATGAGTAGGACTAATAATATATAATGATTAAAATTACAATAAAGAAGAAATGGAGTAAGGACCTTATGATGGTGGACTAGAAGCTGCCCGAGAGCACATTGCTCTCAAGGAAAGGAGTGTAAATTGAAGGTAGATACCTACCTACGGATAGCTGTTCTTGGAAAGAACATTGTGAAATCACAGAGAAACAATGCAGGAGGTGACCAGGTGATACATTTGTCAAAACTAAAGGGATCTGTGGGGAGGCATCTACATCTGGGGAAGATTAGGAAGATAGAGTGCTTCCTCATCCTCCTAACGTTAACCCCGCAGGCACTGTGGCCGAGTTGTGAGAGGGCTCCCTCCACCACCACAGGCCTCTATCTGGACAGACCAGGGAGCTGCCTAGAGTCTGCGAAGAGTCATTGCACCAGAGAATAGGCGCGCAGTAAGGATCTGGTGGTAGCTGATCCCAGGTTTGTGCAGTTGATGGCATCCTGTGCTCTCAGGTGCATAGCACCAGGTCTACACCGGACTCAGCTTTGCAGCAGTAGCCATCACATTGCCCCCGCTGGGCTGGGGAGAAAACAGATCAAGGAGAGGCTCCTCTGAGCTATACTCTGTGACTGGAAGCCAAGTGCTCCTCCCCTCCAGCGTGATGGGATATGAGGAGTGAAATTGCCTTGGGTGCTACAGACCCTGACCTGGGAAGCTCTGGTTGATGGCTTCAGCAGGACCTGGAGTGGTGGGGAGAATTCCATGATCCCTGGGCCACTGGAAGTGACCCCTGCCCACGTGACTTGGCAGGCACAGTACCTGAGCCTTTGGAACAGCCAGCCACCTGTGTAGCTTTGTAACATGGTCTTGCTTCTGGCTCTAAGGCCATACTTCTAGCTCTTTCCTAGTCCCAGCTCTAAGGTCCTTGTGCCAGAGCCCAAGGCTCTACCCCTGTGGCCACAGAACTTCCACCAGGCACAGGACACCACCCCTGTGATTCAAGCACTGCATTTGGACCCCAAGACCCTACCCCTGAGCCTCCACCACTGCTGCAGGGTCGGGAGAATTGCTCCAAGATCCAACACCCTGCCAGGAACACTCAGCCTCTAGCCACCATTGCAACTGGATCTGGTTTGAGCAAGTGCCACAGTCTGGGAATCCACAACCACTGCCTACATTGCTTAACCCAGCTGTCATTGTTCCTTTGCAAGCAGAGCGATATCCACTGGGCAGATCAATATTCACAATGCCAGCCTCCAAGGAGAGGGTCTCACCCAGCTCCCAACTCTAACTTCCTACAGTGATATGGGAAATGACCTAACACCCAACACAAAGATCATCTACCACAGGCTCAAACAGTGGCAATCACAGGTGAACAGGACAAATAAGAACAGCTGTACTACAGTCTTTTAGTGCACATGACCCTCCCTTGCCATGTCAACTTTTCAGAGTAGGAAAAAAGCACCATCTAGGGACTTCCCATTCTTCTAATTAAGTAGGATAGTTCCCAGCAAAGAACAGGTGCCCTGCAAACCTGTTAGTCCTGACACAAGAAAAGAGGTTTCAGATGAGAAGAAACCAGCAAAAGAACTCTGGAAACATAAAAAAAAAAAAAAAATACAGAAACAAAACACAAAACAGTTCACAATGGAGCTACAGTAGTGGACTCCAACCACAAGGAAATTGCCAAAATGATGGAAATGTAATTCAAAGTATGAATGGCAAATAAGATGAACAGAGTTGAAAAGAAAGTTGAAAACCAACAAAAAGAAGACAAAAAAGTTCAGAAAATTAATGAAAAAGTCACTAAAGAGTTAGGCAATATAAGAAAGGATATAATAGAACGTAAAGAAATAAAATACTTAACCAGAACGGTTGTACCCCATAATAAGCTATAATAAAAAAAAAGAAAAGAAAATTATAAAAGCAGGAATACATTTTTGATGTGCCACCACATAGGTACTTGGGGTAATAAGCTTGATAGTCTAAATTGGCAAACTGGATTTTCATTACAGTTCATCTCAGAAAATAATATTTTGGTTATATCTCCCCTGCCCCCCATATAGTTTTCCACCTAGCTCAAGGGTTATTAAATTATGGTCTGTAGGCTAAATCCAGCTCTTCACATGTTTTTGTAAATAAAGTTTTATTGGAACTCAAAAAAAAAAAAAGAAATAAAAGAGTCATTTAGGGAATTTCAAAACACAGCTAAAAGATTCAGCAACAGACTGAAACAAAAAGAAGAAAGAATCTCAGAGATTGAAAACAAGGCTCTCGAGATAACTCAAGTCATTCAAAGAGGCAGAGAGGGTAATAAAAAACGCTGAGCAATCATAGAGAAATATGGGACTATGCAAAGCGGACTAACATATGAATTATAGGTATCCCTGAGGGAGAAGAGGAAAGAGTTAAAAGCATGGAAGATCTATTCAAGGGAATTACTGAGGAAAACTTCCCTGGTATTGCCAGAGATTCAGACATATAGATACAAGATGGTGATCAAACACCAGGAAGATTTCTACGAAATAGGACATCTCAAAGACACATAGTAATCAACCTGGCTGAAGTTGAAATGAAGGAGAAAATTCTACAGGTAGGAAGACTTAACCTATAAAGAAAAACTCCTCAGGGTAACTGCAGACTTCTTGGCAGAAACCATAAAAGCCAAAAGGGATTGGGGGCCTCATCTTCAATCTTCTTAAATAGAACAACTTTCAGTGGTGTGCATATATAAAAATATCATACTGTATATAGGGTTTGGTACTATCTGTGGTTTCAGGCGTCCAGGGGGGGCCTTGGATTGTATTGCCTGTAGATAAAGGGGGACTACTGTACAGGGTCATTTTTTAATTTGTGTATGTCCAGTACTATTAATTTGGTTCAAGACACATCAGCAACCTAGTAATTTTTTTTGTAATAAAAGCTGAGCCATCCCATTATTTTCTGGCATAGATACATACATCTTGACCTACAATGACTGATTCACAGGTTTCAGCATGAATTCATGGAAATGCAGCATTTGTTGTCTTTTTGTAGCAGTTAATCATATAGGAACTTAAGGTAGAATAACCAGTGGCATAGTATGTACCCAAAAATCATGGTATCTTTTCATTACAAAGAAATTGGGGACATAATTGAGGCTTAGCTTATCTCATAGTCTTTGTTTTTTATTTATTTAAAAGAGAAATGGTTTGTGCAACTAATGTACAGATTTTATATGTCAGTGTGTATCAATTAGAACTTAGAAAATATTAATATTCTGCCTCAGTAACAATTTATGCCTTGGATATTTTGAATAAATATGCTTGGATATATAGATTATTTTAATTTGGGAAAAATTATAAAATGAAGGAAAAGAAGCAGAGAAAGAAAATTATGGTGGTTAGGTAAAAATCTACATACCAATTTCCCATTCTTTTAGAATACTCTTTTTTTTTTTTTTTTAATTTATTATAGCTTATTATGGGGGTACAACCGTTCTGGTTAATAGAATACTCTTTTTAAAATAACCATTACAGCTATTGTCTTAATTTAAAGACACTAGTCTTTAATTACAACTCTTCAAAACTGGTATCTTAAGTTTGAAAGAAAATATTACATGTTGAGTTTTATTAACCTTATATAATATAGATTATTTTATTAATAATATCTTCACAATAATGGTAACCATATTTTTCTTATTATACAATGGACATATTTTCACATTTAAAAAAATCAGATAAATTAGAAAAGATAAGAGGAAGAAATTCAAAACACTCTTCTGTCAAAACACATGCACACACACACATAATGGGGATTGGTATTTTGATAGTCTTCTTTTAAAGACTTTAAAAACCTTTCTTCAAATCTCAGTGTCACTTGAACCTCTAAAGAAAAAACTCTAAATTATGCTTGTCCTTAACTCTGCCATCCAAACTAGTCTAAAGCCCTCTCTTTGTAAGACTATTTAAAGTATTCACCAAACAAAAGTGAGGAAACTCCAACTTTAATAATACAAATAACTTGCAGAAATAAATTCTGATTTTTCATGAATTACTTCTACAGTCTTAATTTAAACTCAATTGGTCATTGAAATGTTTTTATTTTAAGGGAGAACACTAACAAATATTAGATAATATAATCACTAAATGAATAAAGGGGAACCTGGAATGATAAAAATAATAAATCTAGAAAACACCAGAAAAAAAACCCAGAAGTAACATAATTCACAACTCAAAGTAGTAGAAGCACATCTAAGCCTATCAATAATTACTTGGAGTGTAAAAGACTATAATCACAAATCTGGTTAAAAAGAGCATTTAGAGATGTAGGAAGCAAAAATTGGGAAGAAACTAATACTATACAAATTTTATTCAAAGAAAAATCTTACATAGCTTCATTAGTAACAGACAAACTACTATTTAGGGTGACAGTATTACTAGAGAAGCAATAGTTATTTCAAGCAACAAAAAGTCATAATTTTTTTTTTACTTACAGGAAACTGATAATCACCACAAAACGTTAAAAAATTATACAGGTGTGGATCCCTAAATGAGAACAAACAAATTATTTGTTCAGAGCTTGCAATAGCAAGGTATTGGCCACCATCAATAGGTGGCAAGAGGAGTGGAGAAGCATTATAGAGAACAAGCTGGGAAGGCTTCAGGTATTCTCTGAATGGAGATTACTGACATGTAGAAGCTGGAAATGGGCTACTTATAAGTGGGAAAGTTGGCAATTATTGACCAAGTTCTGTCCATTTTGGATTAATTGCTCTAGAGAATATCACATTGTGAGTAACTTCCCCCCTTTTCACAGTCCTCATGCAAACTTATCAAAACATCACCCAGAAAAAGCTTGTGCGTGCTAGTGCTACCTCACAGTCATGTATTTTTCCTTGATCAGCCTTTGAATCCTTCAAACCCTCTATAATGTCATGATAAGAATTAAATCTATAGCTATTTGTCTATTAAATTTCTCTTATATGAGAGCATAATACAATTTCTCTGTTATCATCTCAAATGCCAAAACCTTACAGTCAAGAATAGGTCACTAAGTTAAGCCCCCAAGATGGCAAGAAGGATAGAGCTACATTTGTCTAATGTATTTACATTTTAAAGAATGATGAGTCACCTGCAGGTTTTAAAAGTCAAAGACTTGATACTATATGGCTCCCAAAGAGATTGGATTTACATTCTAAAAGGCTGGTGTAAGGAGACCTTTTTGGTGGGGCACTGGTAGGGGTACGACTTCATCCTTTCCCTTGGTAAACAGAGAAAAATCCATTTTCAGACCCTTTTCCTATGGGCTGTCTAGCTACTTGTGTAAAACAACTGACTTGGCTCTCACATCACTTAGTGTAAAGACTAGGGTAAAGGGGAGCTAATGCATTTATTATTTACTGTGAGGTATTTAATAAAAATCTATCCTTCATGTTTCTGTTTCAGAACACCTGTCATGCACATTTGGAGTAAAATTAATAAAGATGATAATACCCAAAAGGATATGTTCATGTGATCTCATACCCAAGAGGGTATAATCACATGAGAGAGAAAAGGGAGTTTAGGCCCCATCTTAGAGTCTGGCCTTGTATTTTATGCCCGCTAAAGCAGAGAGTGATGATTTAGGATGAAGAATAGCTACAAATTGTTGAAGATGCAGTATTTGAGGGAATAAGTTGGAAAGTTATGAGATAGTAGGTGGAGAATGGCCTAAACTTGATGTCATGGATGAGTTTAAGTTATGATCAATGATAACATTTAGGGTACAGAATGGAGATACTACCAGCAGCAGGATAGGGGACAAGCTCTATCGAGGAGAGGAGATGAAGGAATTGAAAAACCAGGTTACTGACATCATGAAAAATTGAGGTAAGAGCTATATTTGAGGAAAATAAAACGAGCCAGCAACTAACATCCACAAGGAAGAGGCATTATTTAATAATTCGGATCTGGGAGATTAGCAGGTGCAAAATCATGAAAATAATGGCACCTTCTTTATAGGTATTCCTTGAGGCAGTGGCATTCCATCTGTAACCTTAAAATCAGCAGAAAACTGAGAAGGTATGGGCAAGAAGCATGGTGATACTATCAGAAGCAGAAGCATAAACATGAAACAATCTTAAACGAGCAGTAAAAATGTCCAGCATGGCTGAGACTCATGGAAACATAAAGTTGAGTTACACAGCAGAAAGTGATGCCAGGGGCAGAGCAGGGACCAGATTATAAATATACTTGTTGATCATTTTGGATATTGTCCATTATAATCCATGGAATTAAGCACTTTATAAAAGAAAATATATAGACTTTAATTCTGGCATACATCATTTTTGAATCTTAGTGACACAGTGATTAAGTAAATGAAATGTGGAGCCAGAGATATCTGGATTCCGATGTTGATATTGTTGCCACCTAACCAGGTTCGTTTGCCCGCTGCCCAAGAGGAAGCCAATGCATTGAGTCACCAGGATTTACAGCAGAGAAAGAGTTTATTCCGCATAGCTCTAAACGAGGAGATGGGAGAAATTTCTCAAATCTGCCTCCCCAAGAAATTGGGACATAGGGTTTTTAAAGATAGTTTGGCGTAGGCAATTGAGTCTGCTAATTGGCTGTGTTTGGGGTAGAGCCATAGGGTTGTACAAATCGTCTTCTTTGCTGACCGGGTTCTTGAGTAGGGGTCACAAGACCAGTTGAGTCAGTTCCTCCATATGGGCTGCTGGTCTGGGTGGGTCAGCTGTTCCACTGGAATGCGGGACCTGGAAGATATCTCAGAAACTACTCCTAGGTTTCATAAAGGTGATGTTATCTATGGAGAAAGCTAAGGATCTTTATGAACACCAGGTACGTGGCTCCAGAGTGACAATTATAGAGAAGTAAACAGGAGGCCAGTGGCTAATTATTATCATTATTTTTAGCTAGTCCGGTGCCTTATTTTTATCTAGGCCCTTATCACAGTTCTCACCTTGCATCCCTTTTTATTAATTTGTAAGGGTGTTTTCAATAACAACCTTTATTAGCTGTAAAATTTTGTGTCAGTTTTTCAATTTATCAGTCTTTCTGTTTAGTGGTACTTTTCTTTTTCCAAAGGCTGTTTTGAAGATCAAATGAGAGAGGGGATTTTAAGCACTAAGCCTAGGGCCTAGAGAATTATAATCTGTTAGTGCATAAATATAATCTTTTTCCTTGGTGCTATGGTTTTATAATATTTTCCTGATATATTCAGCAAATATATTAATATTTCACACAAAAGCCCCCAACAGACCTTTGGAAAAAATGTCTTTGTTTATTATCTTAAGGAATAGTTCATAATAATTACTCCACCTTTTCTTAGGTCTTTAGTTTGGGAAAAGTCCCCTTATTTAAAAAGACCAATGATTCTCCTGCTGTCTAGAACGTTTAATCAAGTGGGATCTGGAGTCGTTTGTAACTCCAGCTCATGTTCACCCAGCATACCTCTTTGTACCTGCTCCTCATGGAGCGTGGCTCTCTGATGACCGTCCACTCTAATTTGGGTGACTTAAGGTAGAGATACAGGACAGGAAAAAAAAAAAAGAGAGGGCTGAATTCAAGCATCTGCAATTATAGAATTATGACAACCTCAAACAGGTAATGTTCAACTCTTTTAGTACCCTTAGTAAAGTTAATAATAAAGACCAAGATCATGAATATATATTAATAAGGAGAAATGGACTCTTTCTGTCATAACTGATGTAATTTTAGCGATCTATTGCTTAGCTAAAGCATAAGGAGCCAAGGGTCAAAAATACTCCAAATTAGAAATGAAATAACATTAAAGCTGCTTGACTAGGACAAGCCATGGCGCCAGAGACAGCTGTGAGCAAAGAACAATTTTTTTCATTCAGCATTAGCGGTTGATCAATCATAACGTTTGTGAGAGGAAAAATATTTACGAGTAAGATGAAAAAGTGCCTGGTCAAGTGGGCAAGAACAAGCCATAGCCAACCTTTTCTCTCTACTTCCTTCTTTCCAAAACAACCCAGCTCAAAACATTCCCCTAGTGACATCAACTATTATTATTTTTGGTGTAATCTTCCAACCAGTTAATCTGTAGAGATAGGAAGAAGTAGCAACTATGAAAAGATTTCTAAACTGAAACTGTTGGGGGCATATCGATTTCTCCTGAATGGATTTTCTGAAAGAAGAGTGCTTCTATCTCCCCGTCTATCACTTCCACACTCATAGCTTGATTTCTGGCCTGAAGTGTAGAAAGAGTAACAATTCAGAGGAAAAAAATCAGCGTGTGTTTTAATAGGTATAACAAAGTGTTTTGCTTATGTCCTTAAATCTAAGCTTAATTAAATGTATCTTTGTACATTGAATGAACTTACTTGAACATCGATATGGTGTTCCTGAAGAAGACTTTACATAGTATTAGAAGAAATTAAAAAATCCCTGTGTGCCGGAATTTCTGGATATACTATACTATAATTTAAGAATGCATGTGAGAAAACTTAAGATGTGTGTAGGTCTTCTCTGAAAGAATATGTCCATTTAAAGAAAAAACAGTTCTGGGAGCCATAAAAAAGTGTGAATGGCTTTATGTTTTTCTGGAAATGAAAACCTGGATAATCAAGTTCTTTAAACCCTTAGAAAACACTGTACTTGGCTTAGAATCAACCTTCCATGAGCTGCTGTATCTCCCATTCCTACTGGCTTATTTTACGATCATGGCAAAGAAAAGGAGTGGTAAAGATCTGCCAAAGAGCAGAAGTCCTTTTATTTTACTATAGGAAGAGGTTGCAGGGGCATTTCTCTTGTCTTAACTCTGATATCTATGCCTCTTGTGTGAACCTAAATAAATACAAGAATTAGCATTGCATTTATAAAAGTACTTCAAAGCATCATAGAACAGTAGTTCAGGACATGGCTTTAGAATCACACAGCCTTGCAGCTACTTGCATTTTCCATGGTTTCTACATTGAGGAAAATTTAATCTTATGAGTGACTCAGATGTCATAAAAGTATATTGATGAATATACTATTTCACAATTTGATAAGTCTACCAAAAGAAATGTGGGGAAAAAAAGCAAGAATGTAATGCGAGCACAGGAAACAACCTGCAAATTTCTGCCTGAAGTAATCCAGCAAAGAGTCATAGAGGAGATTACTTTTGACCTGGACACTACAAAATAAGCAGTATTTTTCGAAAGAGAAATTAATGGGAAAAAAAAAAGGCTGGCTGTGGGGGGAGGGAACTAAAATTACAAGGATATGTGAAAAAGTCACAATTTTACAAAGAAAGAAGCATGGTACATTCAGTTAGAAGTTTGGTGCTATCTTGTGATAGGGATGAAAAAACAGCTGGTGAAAAGGCTGGAAAGAATGGTGTCTTTTGTTATCTAAAATGAAAATCTGATTGTAGCATGCATTTGCTTAGACACTTTAGTGGCTCCACATTACCTATGGAATAATGACCAAATTCCAATACTTGATTTATTAAATTTTTGCTCTGTATAAGTAATCTTCCAAGTTGTTAATGTGTTTTAATTAACTTAATCCTCTTGGCAGCCTTTTGTTTCTCCCACATTACAGACTAAAATCTTGAGGAATGAGATACAGTTAATGTGTATAGGGAAAGTTAATCCTAATTTTAAAAAAAGTTATATGAACTGAACTCATACTAATAGTGTAAAAATCAAAAGAGGTACCAGGTGTGCACTGATCTCAGTTGTGACTAATATGTTTCTGAAAACTAGGCTTAGAATAGTGAATGTATAGCTGGGAATGTTTCCCTTAGAAAAGAGAAGACATAAAACATGACTTACCGCCCTATTTTGGGAATCCTGGCATAGAAAGGACACATAAGTCTGCAGAGCTCCAGAGCAAAGGGACAGCACCTCCTCAGGGATCCTAGGGATAGGTTCTGTGACAGCACTAGGACACAGACATGTAATGGACAGTTGAAGAAGTGAATAACATACCAGCAACTACTCAGACATCATCAGCTAGAGAATTACATTTCAGGATGATATTAAGGGAGAAATTGGGATAGATGAGTTCTAATATTTTTTCCACTTATAAAGTATGATGTTTCTATCAAAAGCTAATTAGGTTTATGACTAAAACAAATTGTAAATTCAACAGTAGAATTGAATTTTTATTATGCATAGATGGCTAACCAATATTTTAAAACAATATTATGAAATTCATGACTTAATTTACACTTAATACTTTGTGTGTGGTTATATAGTTCTTGCGTTGTGTCACCAGCATTTTTCACTCTAAATTACATCTTTGAAAGTCCTCTAATGTGATGTTTTGATACCTTCCAGATTCGTTTTTCATTTGTTTTCAGATTTGGCTCTAATGATCTTGGTGGAAAATTTTGTCTCTAAAAAGAAAAAAAAGTCTATCCACAAAAGACAGAGAGCAGTAGCATCATGGGACCAGCCAATAAATCTCAATTATCTTCTAACACCTTCTTGCTGCTGGGCATCCCAGGACTAGAGCACCTACACGCCTGGATTGGGATCCCCTTCTGCTCCATGTACGTGGTGGCCGTGGTAGGGAACGTGACCATCCTGGCCGTGGTGAGGGCGGAGCGAAGCCTCCACGAGCCTATGTTCCTGTTTCTGTGCATGCTCTCGGTCACCGACCTGGTCCTCTCCACGTCTACACTGCCCCGCATGCTCTGCCTCTTCTGGCTCGGAGCCCATGACATCGCCTTTGATGCTTGCCTGGCCCAAATGTTCTTCATCCATAGCTTTACTGCCATGGAGTCGGGTTTCTTCCTGGCCATGGCCATTGACCGCTATGTGGCCATCTGTGACCCACTGCATCATGCCACCATTCTCACCCACAACCGCATTGCCAAAATGGGAGCTGCTGTGCTACTTAGGGGAGTAGCCTTCTTTTCTCCACATCCCATCTTGCTCAAGCAGCTGCCCTACTGCAGAACTCGAGTCATTGCCCACACCTACTGTGAGTTCATGGCTGTGGTGAAGCTGGCATGTGTGGACACAGGAGCCACTAAGCGCTACAGCCTCAGTGTGGCCTCTGTCATTGGATGCTGTGATGGATTTTTCATTGCCGTCTCTTATGTTCTAATCCTCCGTGCAGTCTTTCGTCTTCCATCACGGGAAGCAAGTCTTAAAGCTCTGGGCACATGTGGATCCCATGTCTGTGTCATCCTCGTTTTCTACTCCACAGCTGTCTTTACCTTCCTGACCCACCGCTTTGGCCACAATGTGGCTCCCCAAATTCATATCTTCATTGCCAATATGTACCTTCTGGTACCACCTTTTCTTAACCCCATTGTTTATGGTATTAGGACCAAGAAAATTCGAGACCATGTCATTAATTCTCTAAGGGTAAAAGTCCCCTGATTTTGCTGATACTGTTTGCAGAGTTGGTAACAGAATCAGAAGGGAAAAGGGGAAACGATTGATCCCTTTCTCATAACTGACATTAATTTTTCTCCTACAGAAAATCAGACATTTTATCAAATTTTCATAGGGAAGAATGACTATATATAATAGAGATTTCTCCATTCTAGTGAAACTGGTAGGTGCAATATATTTTGTGTACACCTAGGCTTTAGAAAGCTTACTTAGAACTTGATGATGTAAGAAATTCCATTTGTTCTTAGTGTGTAATTTTTTAGTAAATAGCTGGATCCAATTTGTATTTTATTTAACATTTTTGCATGTAAATTAATAAATAATATTGACCTGTAAAAAAAAAAAAAAGAACTTGATGAATGGGAAAGGAATATCCTTCTGCTCCTTCCTGCTACAGAGCCGTGGTGTAACTGGGCATAGTAGTTTACTTTCAAATAAGAAGTAATTCAAAAGGAGACGAAATCCATGAAAATCTGAAAAAAAAAAATCCCATGAAGAATTTGCTACCAAAAATTTGATAACCACTGTTAATGATAATTGTCATAGAAGAGACAGTATAACTGGCTTAATGTCCTCTGAATATATCAAATACTCTTGCATGCATTCACAAGAATTGACACACAGGAGAAATTGTCAAACAGTAAATGTGGAATGGTTCAACATTGCAATAACCAAGTCAATACATCTTTATATACCCTACTGTTCATAGAATATTCTCAGTCCACCAAAAGTAACTTGTGCCTGCTATTGGTTTATTACCTGAACTAGCATAGAACCTCTTTAAACCTTCATGACTGAGTCTCCTGAAAGCAAGAATAACTTTATACTTCATACAACATACTTGGGGGTTTGTCCAGAGTTTATTCAGGCCTTGGGGTTTGATTCAAATATGCTGGTCTTGCAGAAGGGTCGCTTGAGCCCAGTTGCATGTGTTGGGGACAGGGGAAACTTCCCCTTTCCCCTGATGCTGAAAGATCAACTCACAATTAAGGCAGATTAATAAAAGGATGAAGTTTATTTACTGTGCACAAGGGGAGAATCACTGAGTGATTACCCAGTATCCCAATGGTATCCATATATTTTCATACCTGTCTTTTAGAGGGGAAGGGGAGATGAGAAGTATAGGCAATTCTGTTTAGGGGCAGTAAATGGTTGCTAAGGAGGAGGAATAGGTACTTGGGAGAATGAATGGATGTAGGGCAGCCTGTTGAGGTGTAAATTAACCTCAGAGACAGGGATTACTTTTAAAATGATTTGAGCCAGGTCTGGGAGCATTCTTGATTTTCTTTCCTGCAATATTTTGAGATAGCAGGAAAGGGAAGAGAAGTCCGTTTTTCTTTTGATGGGTCCATCTGGATATGCATATAGAGGTAAGCCCCTTCCAAGGGCCTGTTAATCTAAGGGCTTTTAATTCAAAATACTCTTTATACCAAAAAGGTCATATTTTGGAGTGAAATTTTCTGAGCCCCTTCAGATGCTGCAAGTGAGCTTAATGATGGTGTCACTGCATTTCAGGCTGGATGGCAGAGCAAAACCTCAACTCTCTCTCTTTTTTTTATTTTTCTTTATATATATATACACACACACACATATATATTATTTCCGAATATTACAGGGATACAAACACTTTGATTATATAATTGCCTTTGCACTGCCAGAATCAGAGCTACAAGGGAGCCCATTCCCCAGACAGCATGCACCATACCAGTTAGGTGTGAGTTTACCTATCCCCCTCCCTCACCTGCCCAATACCTGATGAATGTTACTTCCATAAGTGCACATAAGTTTTGATTGATTAGTACCAATTTAATGGTGAGTACATGTGGTGTTTGCTTTTCCATTCTTGTGATACCTCACTTAGAAGAATGGGCTCCAGCTCCATCCAGGATAGTAAAAGAGGTAGTTCACCATTTATTTTTATGGCTGAGTAGTAGTCCATGGTATACATGTAACACATTTTATTAATGCACTCATGTATTGATAGGCACTTGGGTTGTTTCCACTTCTTTGCAATTGTGAATTGTGCTGCTATAAACATTCAAGTGTAGATGTCTTTTTTATAGAATCTTTTTTTTTCCTTTGGGTAAATACCCAGTAGTGGGATTGCTGGATCAAATGGTAGTTCTACTTTCAGTTCTTTGAGGTATCTCCATACTACTTTCCATAGAGTTTGGGCTAGTTTGCAGTACCTCCACCAGTGTATGAGTGTTCCTATCTGTCCACATCCACACCAACATTTGTTGTTTTGGGACTTTTTGATAAAAGCTATTCTCACTGAAGTTAAATGATATCTCATTGTGGTTTTGATTTGCATTTCTCTGATGACTAGAGATATTGATCATTTTTTCATATGTTTATTGGCCATTAGTCTATCTTCTTTTGAAAAGTTTCTGTTCATATTCTTTGTCCACTTTTTAATGGGGTTGTTTAATTTTTTCTTGCTGATTTTCCTGAGTTCTGTATAGATTCTGGTTATCAGTACTTTATAGCATGTAAATATTTTCTCCCATTCCTAAGGTTGTTATTTGCTCTAATGATAGTTTCTTTGGCTGTGCAGAAGCTTTTTAATTTGATTAGGTCCTATTTATTTATTTATTTTTTTGTTTCTGTGATCACTTTTGGGGTCTTCTTAATAAATTCTTTGCCAAGGTCAATGTCTATAAGAGTTTTTCCAACATTTTGTTCTAGAATTCTTATGATTTCATGCCTTACATTTAAGTTTAAGGTCTCATCTCTTAAAAAAACATGCTGGTCTTCAGATAGTACATGCTATCACCTTTTGTTACAGGAGAAAGTCTAGTATTACAAATAACTCAATTTAAATTTTTGGGTGATTATGCTACTGGCAATATTAACATAAAATTATTAAAGAGAATATAAATATTTTTACTAGAAAAGTATGAACATTTCCACCTTAAAAATGTGACTCCTTCCTTCAATTCTTCACTAAGACAAAGTGGTAATTATTCCAGAGTTACTTAATAAATACATGCTCAACTTCATTGATTTTTTTTCTACTGGTTTACAATTTGTAAAATATTTTCACCATCTTTCTTTTTTCTCTATTTTACTTTCTATTTAATCTAGAGGCTTCTTAAAGGTAAATATGTGAACTTCCTTTTTATACCCCTCTTTCTTAAATTTTATTAACGTTCAAGATTACCATTGTTGAAGTTTTTATCATTTTCTGCAAGGACTACTCAACTGTTTCCACTGACATTTTCAAGGCATTAGCTTTTAAATACATTATTGCTCATAGAATAATTTATGTTCACCAAGAGTACATTGTGCTTACTATTTTTTACTTACTATCTCCAATGCATCCTCTATATTAAGATCATAGTTGTCTTCCTAAAAATTAAAAAAAATAATACTATAAAACAAAAACTAAAAATCTTTGATGAATCAGACCCATGCAATAGTCAGGAGGGCAAAGCAAAGCTTTATGAGTTACCTTTTCTTATTTATCTTAATGTTTCTCTTCCACATCCCTTGCACTATTTGTTCTGTCCGTGAAGACTTATATCTGCATTCAAATAATAGATCTCTTCATATCTTCATGACTTAGCTTAGAATGTTCCTCTGTGCCCCATATTCTTTCTTACCTGGAAAGAACTAGCTATTTTTCAAGATACAACTCTTGTTTAAATTCCCCCACCTTGGCTGAAAGTTTACTTCCTCAAGAAATACTAATAAAATGTCTTCCTATCACAGTTGTAAAAAATGTCATGATATATTGTACTTAAATGTTATTATTTATATTTTGCCAATTCAAATATTAGTGTAGTTAGAGGTTAAGTGAACTACCCCTAAAGACAGAGTGCCTGGGTTCATTATTTGTCTTTGTTACATACTATCTGAGTATTCATAGGTCAGTTGCTGGAACTGTCTGGGCCTTGCTGTCACAGTTAATAAAAGGAAGAGCATAAAATTTCTTCCCCTAGAGTTTTAAGTATTAAATAAGTGAAAGCATATAAGACACTTACAACAGAGCCACACTGTAAGACCTTAATAAGTAAATATTAGTTAAGAATATGGATTATCATAGCAAATATAATTTTGTATGTTTATTATATACCAGATGTGATATATATATAAATATATGTAATTTAAATTATATAATTATCACAGTAATCACCAGAGTAGGTGTTAGTCTCTGAATTTACAGCTGGGAAATTTGGACTCAGAGAGATTAAATAATTTACCCACAGTCACATATTGATTAAGTGGTTCAGTCTGGATTTAAATAACAACAAAAATACTTAATTCCATATTTAGGGACTGTCTTTATTTACTTTTTATCCCTAACACTTCTCAGTATTCAATGCAAACATATATTCAATGAATGCTTTCTAAAGGAATGAATGAAGCCATGTTTGGAGTCACTTGTCATATATTTTAGAACCCATATATTTTAGGTGATAGTTATAATTAAGATGTGAGTTAAACCATATATTTTAAAATAAGTTTTCTTAATCTAATGGAGAAAATTGACAATGACAGTAGGGACATATATCTCCCAGGCTAAAGAGAAGAGAATCCCCTAAGGAAATGCAGAACTTTAAGACTTAAGCCATTATGTTGGATGTTTCCTGAAGATGAATGGCCAACTATGGACCCTTAGGTTATATATTTTTTCTTATTTGGAGATACCATTAATCATGGAATTTAATTATATTTCCTGACATGTATCAAGGTTGTTTACATATTAGGTTTGGAAATATGAGCTATGGAGTTAGCACTTACATGTTATCTACCAATGGATATCAAATTGAAAATCTTCAACAACAAAACTAAATTCTCAAAAACCTTGCATTAAATTCTAGCTGAGAGTGAAGATATGCAGCTTTTTCATATATTCGTATAACAAATATTTATTTATTGAGTGACTAAAATGTGCTAGATTGTGCTAGACTCTGAGGAAAGCTGAGCAAAAGAGAAGTCCAGGCCTCAGGGAGTTTACCTTCATGTGGAGATGACCTAATATAATCAAGCGATATTCAAATGCATAATTACATTGAGTATCACCTGCTATCAATGAGAAATGTGAGTTTCTATAAGCGCACATAATATTAATAACATGAGCTCATGGTGCATTCTGGAGGAATCAAGAAAATCTTTAAAAATGATATTTAGTTGAGTGGTGAATGAGAGTTAACTAGCTGAGGAAAGAGAGGTCATGAATGGGGTGGTGATGTTACATGGAAAGAGAACAGTATGTACAAATACCAGTGGATCTTAAGATAGGATGGGGTTTCAAACCTCAAAGAACAGAAGGAAGTCCACTGTGTGGGCTGGAGTACAGAGAGTGGACTGAGATGACTTGAATAAAGCTGGAGTAGTAGTATGCAGCAGTGGTAAGGACATGCTGAGAATTCTCAATTTAATCATCATAATAAAAGGAAGACAGTAAGTTTGATGTGCAGGAGTGATATGACTAGGTCGTGTTATAAAAAGATATTAATCAGCCTTAAAACAGAAGGAGACCCTGCCTTTTGCGACAACATGTATGAACCTGGAGAACATTACGCTAAATAAAATAAACCAGACAGAGAAAAAAAATGCTGATGTGATCTTACTTATATGTGAAACCTAAAAAAAATTTTGAATATACAAAAACAGAGCAGATAGGTAGTTAACAGGGGCGGGGGCAGGAGGAATAGGGAGATGTAGGACAAAAGGTACAAAATTACAGATATGTAGGGTAAAGCTTGAGAAATACACAGGCATTCCCTGAGTTAGGAAAAAGATACATTGCTGAGAATGTCTTTAGGTAGGATTTGTATATAACTCAGATCCCTGATGAACAGCACATATAAGATAATAATAATAATAAATGTGATAATGGTTCATATGTGGTGGTTATAATACATTATAATACAATAATAATAATAATAATATCCCTGCAGTGTAATAATAAATTACAGAAACTATTGTGCTTTTTCTTTTAATTCCTAGGCTAATAGGAACATTATGCTTATTTTGACCTTCTAGCCAAATCAATAATAACTTTGCCATTTCAGTGATTAATCCACTACACTGCTTAGTAATAATTGATGCTTTCACTGGGGCACTGCCTTTCACATGTTCTGTTGTTCTCACTTAACCTTTATAATTGTTCCAGTAGTCCAGTGACTGAAGCCCAGGGCTTTCTCAATAAGGACAGAGTCTGGCCTTTCTTCAAACGATTATTTTTACTTTCATTTCCATTGTAATCAACTTTCTCTTTGCTGCAAGCTCAACTGGACTTGCAGTGGACTTTCACTTTGGAAACATGGTCATAAGGGTGAAGACAGAGTCACAATATGAAATAAAAAGTAAAGACAAAAGTGATGCTGTGCTTAAGCAACCACATAAACAATGAG
This sequence comes from Varecia variegata, assembly GCA_028533085.1. Classification (NCBI taxonomy): domain Eukaryota; kingdom Metazoa; phylum Chordata; class Mammalia; order Primates; family Lemuridae; genus Varecia; species Varecia variegata. Next base: position 139,867,843 of record CM052438.1, on the reverse strand, counting down.
ACTAGCCAATAGCATATAGATGCTATGCCAACAAGCTGCTTGTGCCATGCAGGTTTGTTTATGTGCACAGAATAAACTAGTTCCCAAATTATTAATTTAATTGCTTAATTATAAGTTATCCTTACGTGGAGCCTTGGAAGCCTATTCGTAGCTACAGAACACCATAAGTAGGGTCTTCTGTAACTCTGAAGCTGCCTGTAGTTAATAATATAATATTATATAATGGAAATTTGCCAAAAGTAGATTTTAGGTGCTCTTACCACAAATAAAGAAACCGTGAGATGATGGATATGTTAATTTGCTTGAATGTAGTAACTATTTCACTGTGTATATCAAAACATCATGTTGTACACCTTAACTATATACAGTAAAAATATGTGGTATATCCATGAAAATAGATTGTTGTGGCTGCAATGTGGTAAATGGGATTGAGACAAAGAATGAAAGGAATGAATGACTGCAGTAGACCTTTTAAAAAACTATGGTAGTTTAATAGGTCAATAGGGTAATATTGGTCAAGGATAATAACTTGATTCAGATTGGCCAGGATGGAAAGAATTAAATTGATTTGAGTACCCTGATTATACTTTAGGATGTGGGACTTGGCTTAATGAAGACTTTGATAAACTCACAGGTTACACATCTGTCGCTCATGAATCCAGAATGGATGATTGATGAATAAACACGTGTATGTGTATGTGAGTGTGTGTGTGTGTGTGTGTGTGTGTGCCTGCACATTTAATCATATGTAAATATTTGAAGCCCCACAATTTGCAAGGCACTGGGTAAATAATAGTGAACAAACAGAGCCTCAATCACCCTCTTCAGGATGTTTACATTTTACCATTTTCTCTAACAAAAGAGCTTACATCATTTTCTCCCCCTCCTTTATGTCTACTCACAAGTCTGGCTTATTTCCACTGAGTCTTTCTGAAACTCACTCTCTCCTCAACCTAGTATTGCACAATATTTTTTTTTTCTAGAGCTCCTCTCTTACTCTTATTTTCATTCCCCTCTCTGTTCCTTTTTCCATTCTTATTTACCAAACAATGGTCTTAATTTACTCAATTGATATTTTACTTAGTGTATATGTTTTCCATGTGTTGTAGATCCTAATGCCATCTAAGAAATCAAGACTCTTAATTTCAGTGTAGGTTTTACTTATGGAAACTGCAAGGATACTAGAAATGAAAAAAATGTATGTATATTGATTTTGAAGCAAACTATAGCAATTTGCATGTAAGTATAGCTGCATGCAACTCCACCTGGACTGTAATCTCTCCTATACTTCAGACTTTCTTTAATTTCCATCCTCAATTATTTCTCAGGCCCTACTCCTTTTTCTAGGGTTACTAAACTACCCCATCTCACCTCCTGCAGCACACCAACCACCAACAGTTTTACAGTACTCCTCCTAAACATCTGCTCTATCCACATATGTTATTCTCAATGATTGACTCTAAGATTTGTTCCCCAGACTATTCAAGCTAAGAAAAACAGGTTTGATGACAGAGAAGCCACTAGGGACCCAGGAGAGCTGAACAAGCCAGCATAAGTCTGCCTCAGGCTCACACGCTCCATCTTATTCTGGAGATCAACAGATCTTCCTCATATCTCAAGTGGACTTTGCTACTCCCAGGGCCTTTGTGAGCAGACTCAGAACTGTTTGCAGGTACTGCAAGAAAAAGGGGAAAAGGGAGGGGGAAAAGACTAGAAAATTCTGAGATGCAAAAAGTCATGTAGGAAAAAGAGATTCTCAAATCTTTTCAACCAAATACCATAATCACTAACCCTTATAAGGCCACGGTTGGATTCTTCAATTTTTGGAATGACCAATGACATTCTTTAGAAAATCATAAATTTGTAATTTTTATGCCTGGATTGATGTTGCTTCTACTTATAGTTAATATTTATGTGGTTGCTGCTGGAAATTGTTCCTGATACCTCAGACCAGACCTTACCATGTTGCTTAAAGTTCTAATAATTTCCTAATGCTATCACCACATAGAGAATTTTTATCTGCAGTATTCCTAAAAGATGATCATTCAGTTTCCACCTGAAAACTTCCACCTATAGTGAACTTCTTGTTTCACAGGGCTGTCTTTTCTGTTTGGAAGCAGTTCTTTGTGATAGGATCCTTTCCTCTATTGAGCTAAAATATATAATTTTATATATTTTTTTACCAACTTTTATTTGGTTAGCTGTCTACCTTGTTGACACTAAATATTTTTTTCCCTTTGACACATAATTAATCTAAAAATACTTGAGGACAAAATTACCAGGAACATCAAATATTTCTTCTTAAGGTATAATTTAAGGCTATTTGTTTTCCTAGTCACAGATCTTTCCAAGAAACAAACAAAACAAAATGAACATTATTTTTTGCATTTCTCACTTGTTTTGTACTTTATAGAAAAGTAAGAAAATCTGCATTTCTAGAGCACCAAAACATTCAAAGAATTATGCTGGAAATATGTATGTATTCTACAATACTGGGATTTAATGGTGGATTTTGTCCTCACTACAAACTTTGCAAGATATGCCTCATTTCATATTTTGAGATGAGTAAATGAGGCTCAAGCCTTAAGTAACTTGGTCAAGTCACATAGAATAAGTGGCAGGGGTGAGATTGTATCCCAGATATGTGTTATCCCAAAGACCTTGCTATTTTCACCACACCAAGTTACCTTCCAGGAGACCTGCCTATCATTCATCTATGGTGTGCCTTTTACCAAATGCAGTAGATATATGAAATACTTATATCTGGATAATTCAACTGATGATGTGTGAATGTTACAGAAATATTTTTTCATACATGACACCCTATTTTGGATTCTTAACATGTTGAGAGTAAGATCATTAAAAAATTTCATTCACAGTTTATATTATCTAAGCCTAATTCTGTTTTTATTTTTGTATTAAAGGCTAAGATTATGGCTGAAATAAAAACATACAATTATTTAGAGGAAATTTTAAAATAGCGCATTGGCATTACAAATAAACTGTGAACATACTAAATAAGGATTTGGGATTAAATTGATATAGATATAAGTAAAAAAGTCTAATAAAACTTCATCAACTAAGCAAACTAATAAACACAATGTTAATATTACTATACCTTTATTTTGAAGCAAATTTGTAGTAAACTTTTTCATTTTAAGCTTTTATTGAAATTTCTTTTTTTCTGTGACTGTTTTTTATAAATATAGAATTGGAATGTTTCTAACAAAATCTGGAGTCTAAACCTTAATAGTGAAATTTAATTGCAATTGTATTATTAACAAAAGGCAATATTTCCATAGACTTAATTTTGTATTTATTATGTGTTTGGCTTATGATTTTTTCATATGACAAGTAAGTATATTCTTTAATCTATGATTTTCATCAAATAATTTGTAAATTTGTAAATATGTATTTCTATTCAGAATAGTCATATAGGTTAAAATATTTAACAAATATAATAAAGCCTTATTTCTATAGAAATACATTACCATTAAATTGCAAACTATCTCCCCATTAAAAAACACACAAATACACATACATACAGAAAACCATTTATTTGCTTTTAACCATACCCACTCCCCAACCCAGCATTATTGAGTAATCTGGAAATTTAATGCTAAATTATTACCTATTGAGGCATTTTAGATTCCACTTATATCTTCCAAAACTTCTGTATTCCTACAGAGTACCATCATGTTTTCAAGTATAAGATCAGCAGATTTCTTAGATCCTCTATCAAAATCATGAATTTGTAACTAAGCATTCCAGGGAAGGATCCCAAAGCACCAAGACTAACCCCACAAACTGAGGACCCTAGTATAGTTAAATTGAGATTCCTTATCTTAAGTGAAAACTGTGTCTTCTTGCTTGTTCATACCCCCAACTCCTTGGGGGGGTATGAATGTTGAAAATGTCCTACAGTCTAGGGAAAAAAAAATTCTAGAGAATTGCAAAATTGAATATTAAACAGGATCAGAGCCTCAGGAGAATCTAATGGAGGTGATATGTCTTTACGGGTATTTTATCCTCGAGACTGCTGCTTACTTTTGCAGATGAACAGTTTAGGATTATCTCCCTTCCTACCCCAAGTAGCTGAAGCATTCATTTGATCATTAGTTTACATAATATAATCCTGGTTATCACCATAAAGTAGTGTAATGATCAGCTTTTGGTAGGTTGTAAATAATGCAATGATATCAAAATGTCCCTTGTTCTTTTCCCCCTAGGATCAGACCTTGAGGATCTCAAGTTAGGGATGTCTTCTTGCAATAATTCCATTCCTCAGCCCTTGGTATTTGTCCTGGCTGGAATTCCTGGCCTGGAATCTTTCCATGGCTGGTTCTCTGTGCCTTTTTTCTTGGTATTTGTCATTACAGTCATTTGCAATGCCACCATCTTATGTATTATCCAGCTGGAGAAGAGTCTTCATGAGCCCATGTTTCTCCTCCTGGCCATGCTATCAGTCGTTGACCTGTGCCTGGTCAGTGTTACTGTGCCCCGTATGCTGGGTATCTTCTGGATGAATGCCAAGGAAATCAGCTTCAATGCCTGCCTCACACAGATGTTTTTCATCCCTTCCTTTTATGTCATGGAGTCTGGGATTCTCCTGGCCATGGCTTTTGACAGATTTGTGGCTATCTGGTACCCTCTGAGGTATAGAACCATTCTTTCTAACAAAATGCTTGTGAAGATGGCACTGGCTATCCTGGCAAGAACAGTGGCAGTGCTGACCCCGGCACCCATCCTGGCACAAGGACTGGAAAGCTTCCAAACCCACATAATTGCTTACTCCTACTGTGCGTACATGGCTGTGGTACTGATAGCCTGTGGAGACATCTCTGACCACATTGTCTATGGAATCATGGTTATTGTAGCATCTGTGGGATTTGATTTGTTTTTTATCATTCTGTCGTATGGATTTATCCTCCATGCTGTCTTTCAGATACCGTCTTGGGATGCACGGGGCAAAGCTCTCAGCACATGTGGCTCTCATCTTTGTGTCATTGGTCTCTTTTATTCTCCTGTTGTCTTCTCTGTTCTGGCCCAGATTTTAGGCTACCATATGGCTCCCCATCTGCAGATCATCATTGACAATCTCTACTTCCTGGTGCCTCCCATGGTCAACCCCTTAATTTACGGGGCCCGGACCAAGCAAATGCGGGAGTGGGTGCTGCGGATCCTTCGCTGTCATGGAGACTGAGGTTGATACCTTTGATGAACAGGACACTTGGGCATGTGGAACTGGAAGTCAAGTTAGTTTGGAGTTAGAGATACGGTCTGCCAGGACCAGGCTTCATGGGGAAAGGAATAACTAAGGCATAAGAACGTAGTCAGTGTAGGAATGTAACTAGGAAATGTTCTTTCAGTCAGGGTGCAATTGTTTTGAAACCCTCATAGCCAGAACTCTCCCCAAATACTTATGCAAGTAATAAAATAGCAGAATATTTTATTGTTAATTTCATTATTTTTCTAATTACATCACATCACGTAAATTAGAAACACATTTTGAAATGAGGTAAAAATGCAATTAGGCATATACATTCAAGATATATTGGCAAAAATCATTGTACAAAAATTTTTGATGATTTAATTTTATCTTTTCCATACTTAGGTTTTAGCTATTTTGCTGACACAAAAAATATATTATGGAAAATAACCCTAACAGATATAAATGTACATAAATATCCACAACATAAAAATAAAAATGAGTAATGAGTTTCCATTCTTTGTCTAAAGAGTTTAAAAAGGAAAAAGACCCATCATCTTTAGCAATGTATAATAGATTAGACCTGTGAGGTAGGTGTTTTACAAATTTAAAAAAATATGTGAAAGTTTTTTTTTTTTTTCTCTACCTTCACTTTTTCCTTTTCGCCTACCTGACTTAAACCATATATTAGATAAAAAAATTTTTTTAAACATCAACATTTGAACCAAGGGACATAAATGTGTAAATCATATCCATCTTTCCATCTCTAATGCTTATAGTTTAGATATTCCTGGGTCTACCTACAACAAACATACACACAGGTGATATCTATCCACACAAGCATAGACAGCTATACACACTTTTCCTTTCATATAAATAAAAAGCATTAATATATGCATATTCCCATTTATTTATCTATAAACAGCTTGTTCTCTCTGTCTCTCTCTCTCTCATGCTATCACATTTATTTTTATACACTCCTCACTGAGCTATGCATACATTCACAAGAATGTGTATATGTACATAGGATGCATGTATTCAATTACATCAGTAAATACGTAAACCTACTATTAACCTCCTCACACTTTACTTGCACCAGTTTTCAGAGACATAAATTTGTTCTAATAAATTAACAACCCATCTCAGAAGGCTGCTTCCACATGCTCTTGTTCAATTTGTAGGACTCGCCTTACACAGCACTTCCTTCTGCCAGCCTTGCTTGACCTCACCCTTTTCTTTTCCTCCCTTCTATGTCGGTTTCTTTTTCAGTGTTCTCCGGTGCCACCCAATCCTTCCACAGTTGTGACACACATCACCCAATATGATCATTGTCTCTTTGCATGATCATTTTCTACACTAAAATTAATGTTTTGTCTAGTCTTATTTTCATAAAATCTAGAATTTTCATAAATATTTGTTAAATAGGTAAGTCCCATTTAAAATAGCTTCCTTGATGAAACAACAGGATCATAAAACAATGCATAGACTTAAGCATTCAGCCCATCCACTAAAATGAAAGAATCGGAGAAATGAAAGGAGGGAGGGAAAAGAGGGACAGAAATAGGAAGGTGAGAGGAAGGGAGAGAGGGGGAAGGGAAAGAGGAAGGAAAGAAGATTTTGTTTTCCCAGCTGACTTTCCTCTCCATTGAAAATCCCTTCATAGTGAAATCTCTTCAATGCCATTGCTGAATATTATTTAGGACATATTCTTTCACCTTCAGTGGACCAAAGGGGTCCCTAACGTATAATTCCCCTTCTCAATTATTATAGTTATCTTTTGCTGAATTACAAACAATCCCAGAATTGAGAGTGTGGGGCTGACTGAGCTCTGCTTAATGCTCTCACTTAAAGTCCCTCATGTGGTTGCATGATGAAAAGGGGCTGGGGCTGTAATCCTCTGCAAGGGTTCCACAAGGATGGACATTCAGTATGGCTTCTTCACGGACAAGCCTGGTGCCTTAGTGCTCCTCCCCCTGGGCTCTCTTTCAACTACACTAGCCTGGTTTTCTTACATGGTGTTTCAGGTCTCCAAGAGGTAAAAAGCAGAAGCTGCTAGGCCAGATATGGTCTACACCCCAAACTTACACAGTGTCACTCCCACAGTATTCTATTGCACAAGGTGGTCGAAGGATCTTATCAAATTCAAGGTTTGGGAAATAGACTTACTTCTTTATGGATACATTACAGAAGAACATAGTTTGGAAGATACTGTTGTGGTCATCTTTGAGAAATCCAATCCGCCATAGTTTCCTCTCAGCTACACCAATTCATATGTATCTTATGTGCAACATACACTCACACCTCCCTCAAACTTCTAGGTCTCATCCCATTATGGCATTTGTCCAGAATTTCATCATCTAAATTATGTCCAGATGTAGATGAGGTTTCATAGATGTGGTCTCTTGGGTATAGCTCCTGGAGTATGGTTCCTCTTTCTCTGAACATCTAGTTAACCAAAGAGATAAATTATCTGCCCCCAACACTGCTGACATGCAATATTAATAAAGTGATGGAATAACAGCACAAACACCCCCTTTCCAGCAGAGGTAGAAAGATGAAATATTGTAATTACTGCTCCACTGCATGCTAAAATACAGATAGACACATGTTGTCAGATTCCTTATTAGGGCCATCTTCTGCTCCATGAGAATAATTCTCAATTTTCTATGGTTATTGGTTTTACCCAATGGGAGCTATTATACAATCTATAGTCTTAGTCATCATTTATTTTTAAAAGAAATAACCCAGATTTTCAGTTCATAATTCAAAGCCTTTAAGTTGAGGACTTCAAGGATTATTTCCTTTAAAAATATATTAATTAGTTTTATTAATCGGTTCATTATTAAATTAACATGTATGTCAAGATAAACATCTCATCTGATCCTAATATAAAAGAATAAGTAGCAAATTTACACACCCAAATTTTACTATTTATTTTATTATAAATTTTCTTATGCTAGGTGTTTTTACTAAAAAGCTGTATAGTCCTCATTTATATTGGCAAAAGGCCTTTATTAAACATATAATTAAGCATTGAAAATGAAGTACAAACAGACTGAAGAATGAGTAATAGAATTGCATTTTTGCTGCATGTAAAAATATGTAATAAAATTTAATCTGTATCCATGCAAGAGCAAGCAAAATTTTAACCATTTTATTGAGATATGATTGACATACATACATAAATCTTTACATATTTAATGTATACAAATTAATGAATTTGGTGATAAATATATATCTGTGAAATCATCACCAAAATCTGTGCCACAAACATATTTATCTTCCAAAAGTTTCCTCCCATGTACTTTATTTATTACTATTATTATTATGTGATAAGAAGACAATATAAAAAGTGTCTGCTCAGATAAGGAAACAGTCAACAAAACTAAAAGGAAATCTATGCAATGGGAGAAAATATTTGCAAACAATTTATGTGATACAGGGTTAATATCCAAAATATATAAGGACCTGCTACAACTCAATAGCAAAAAAATAAATAAATAAATAACCACTAACAAAACAAATAACTTGCCTATAAATGGACAAAGGAATGAAACAGACATTTCTCTGAAGAAGACACAAATGATCTATAGGTATATGAAAAGGTGATTAAAGTCATTAATTTAAACATAATGCAAATCAAAAGTTAGAATGGCTATTATCAAAAAGTGAAAGATAAGTGTTGGCCAGGATGTGGAGAAAAGAAAACTCTTACACATTGTTGATAGTAATGTAAATTGCTGTCACCATTATAAACAATATATGGAGGTTCCTCAAAAGATTAAAAATAGCACTTCCCCATGACCCAGCAATTTCTCTTCTGGGGGTATCTCCAAAGGAAATAAAATCATTTGCTTAACAGATCACTTGAGTCTATGTCCAGTGACTTGTTTCTGAGTAACAGACTTCGTTATATTAACTCAAAACATTCCAAACCTTTAGACAAAGCTTCATTCTTTAACCAATTACAAATCAAAGAATCTTTAAACCCACCTATAACTTATAAGGGCCCACTTCGAGATACCCCACCTTTTCAAGCCAAACCAATGTACACCTTCCATTTATTGATTTATGACTTTATGTGTAATTCCTGTCTCCCTGAAATGTATAAAACCAAACTGTAACCCAACCATGGCAAGACCACTTGCTCAAGGCTTCTTGGATGTGGCTCCAGGCCATGATCCTCAAACTTGGCTCAGAATACACCTCTTTAAATTATTTTACAGAGTTCAGGTTATTTTCTGTTGACACATGAAAGATAGAGTTAGATCTATTCTTGGAAAATACAATGCGACACTCTCAACTTTCTTTCCCTTCCATTATAAATAATTCGTCAGTTTTTACCTCCTCTTTGGAGTTCTATATTATGGCTCCAAACCATCTCTAACAGTGCTCACCAATGAATATTTTTCTGGTTTCCCATGTGTACTCTCATACATTTGGTCTACTGTCAATTTTAGAAATTAAGCTTTTATTTCTCTAGAAATTCCAAGGTAACAAAACACTTTGAATTATAGAGAGAGATTTATAAGGATTCACGTGTTGGAGTTGGTTTGTTGGTTTGTTTCTATAAAGTTCATAGCGATAATGAAACAAAATTTGTCTTCTTTTTATCATCTGCTCTCCAAATATATAGAATCTATTGACCATAAAAGAAGTATATTTTCTCTAACACATTCTTCTTATATTTGAAGAGAAAGTTCTCAGAACCTTTAAATTATTTTAAAAATAATAGTGTGAATTCTAAACTTATAATCTTAGTTACTTTCAATTTAGGAAACAAACAAAAACATATTTAGTTTGCAGATGACTCACAAAATTTTCCATCCCATAATGAAGGAAGAATACTGGTGTTTTTTTTAGAGTTAAATATGTAGAAGGCTGACTTACACCATTTAATTCTCATGCCAAGCTTTCAAGTTTTATATTATCCCCCTTTTGTCAGATGAGACAATTAAAGCATAAGGAATAAAATAACTTGTCCAAGGTCACATATAGTCATTGGTAGAGCTCTCATTGTATTCCAGATATGAAAGACTTCAAAGCCTTTGTTTGTTGGGTTATAGCAACTCACCTTTCTACATGAATTATCGCTTATGTTTTGTACCAAGTACAACTGACATGTAAAATGTCTTCATCAGCCTAATGTCATCAATTGTGCACAAATCTGTGTTAATCCTTAAATATCTGAAACACAAACTTTGACTCTCACACAGTTTGAAATAAACTAGACAAAAAAATTTCAAAATATGTATAATATAATACCATTTTTGTTATTTTAAAAAATAAAAACAGGTTATTGGTGAATGAAAGACATATAATTCCCTGAGAAAATTATTATTTTTAATCTGCATTGTAATTTAAAATGTAATAGTAAATAACAAGACAATGTATAATTAAATTAACTCTGCTGTTGCCCTGGAAGTAGGTGCTTGGGCCAGGTTAGATATAGGGATTTTCTTTCAAATTGATCTTACTTGGGCATTTGTATTACATGTGAACACCTACCTTTTAACATATGATATCATACGATTGCAAAGGCATGGATGTTCACTGGAATTTTATACAGAATTTAACTTCAACCTTTCCTTAAAATTAATTTTAACTAGGGGCAATATATAATGCCCATGTATCAAATATTTTATTTTATGATTTTTAAATTTATATTACTATTTAAAATATGTATTCTTATGTCAATTCCTAATAAGCTGTGTTTCAAGCAGACTGGAAAAGAAATATCAATTTTAATATGATAAGATCTTCTACAAAAGACTAAACTTTTAACAACAGAAGAAATGAAAAACATACTTCCCTACTCCTCTTTATTATTACCTCAGGTAGCTATCATAGCAATTACTCTATTGCATTTCATGTTACCCTATTTATGCCTGTCCTCATTATTATTGTTAACTATTTTAATAATTTCATTTTTAAACACTTTACTACTCTAGGCTATGATTAAAATACCTTTTTAAACTTTTTTAAGTTTACTTGAGGCATAATTGATATACAAAAAAGCCACATTGAATGTATATATTTTGATGAGTTTACTAGAGTGGGTGGGGAACCTGCAGCCTTCTGATTTCAATATTGTTCTTTTTTAAGCACCAAAGCGGGCAAGAAAAATTTCATCTTTCTCTGTTGCATCCCTTTTAATAAAAGGATTTGTTCTGTAAAATTTGGATTCAGTCAAAAGGCCACACTTAAGGTCCTAGGTCACATGTGGACTTAAGGCTGCAGGTTCCCCACCCCTTGTGGGAATTGTTATTATCTCCCTCCATTTTAAACATGAGGAAAATTCGATTTATGTAATTTAAATATTTTGTTATCTTTTTATAAGACAGAGGTAATATTTGAGTCAAAAGTCAAACCTAGATCTGTCTGATCACAATATTCATGTTTTTAATCTTTTCACAATATTCTTTCATTTGAAGGAATTTCTTGAGAGCAGGGACTACATGAACATCATTTGGATCTTTAAGAGCCTTCCATCCTACATAGTACAATACAGGCAGTCACACATAGTACAAGAAGTTTCCATCTTAAACACAATTGTAAATAGGTAAATGTATATTTTTTCTCTGACGTAATACTTGCTGGATCATTGCTGCATGTCAGGCTTCAGAATGAAAACACGAGCAACCCGCCTGTGTATCTCCTTGGTCTTCACGCCATAGACAATGGGGTTAAGGGCAGGGGGCACAAGCAGGTAGAGGGTAGACAAGAGGATGTGGGTATAGGGTGGTACATGGCCAAAACGATGGCTGAAGAAGGAAAAAAAGGCAAGGACATAAAATTCCAGGAAGACAATAATATGTGCGGTACAAGTGCTGAATGCTTTAACTCGTGCCTCTTTCTGGGAAAGAGAAAAAACAGCCTGAAAAATGAGAACATAAGAGATGAAGACAAAGATCATGTCAAAACCTAGAATTGCAAAAGCCACAAAGAGCCCAAATGATTTGTTAACATGGACATCTTCTGCAGCCAGCTTGACTACAGCCATGTGTTCACAGTAAGAATGGACGATAACTACAGAGTGGAAAAGATGCAATCGTTTGAGTAGAATGGGTAAAATCCCAACAAGCACTGTTGCCCTGATTGCCACCATCAGCACCACTCGAACTAGAAAGAATGGTGTGAGGATGGATGTGTGCCTCAAAGGATCACAAATGGCAATGTAGCGGTCAAAGGCCATTGCCAACAGGATGCCAGATTCCATGCCCTGCAAGGCATGAATGAAGAAGAGTTGGGTGAGGCAGGCATCAAAAGCCATCAAGCAAGAGCCAAGCCAGAAGATGGCCAACATCTTAGGACCAATGGCTATACAGAGTCCTAGGTCAGTGGCTGCCAATACTGCCAGGAAGATGTACGTGGGTTGGTGTAGACTGCGTTCTGTAGAGATAATGATTAGCAAGAAGATGTTCCCCAGCAGGGCCACCAGGAACATGCCAAAGAAGGGAAACCCAATCCAAAACTGCACATGCTCTAGTCCGGGAATCCCAATCAGGGTCACTGTCTTTGGGTTCAGATATGACATGTTGGTGGGTCCCATGAGGCTGCTAAATCTTTTACTCACCATTGGTTCTGATACCTATTCAGAGAAGAACCATAGATGAGAAGGAAGGACATGCTTCTCATATTTCCTCTAAGAGTATTAAAAACATGGATGGAAATGTGATCATGTGACTGGATCTTTGGGCATCAATTTAGGTCAGTATCAGAATAGAGCTCTTGGAGATCTTTTCCTAAAGCCAATGCTGGTATTTGTGAATGAGGAATATGAGCCAGTGTTTATCACCTAGAAATTGTAAAAATGGAAATTATGACTCAATGAGCATCGACTCTGCTAGTCTTCAGTCTTCTCAAATTAACAAATGTCACAGATTAACATTTTTTGTTCATATCCATCTCCAAACTCCAGACACATTTCAGATTAAGTAAAATTCCCCTGAGACACTTGAAGTCACAGTATAGATCCTTAATCCCATGACCCTGTCCAATTAGCTGAAATCTCAGAATCTTCAGATAGTGGCAGCTTCTCCCAGTCTTTCCATTTTCTCTGGTTTAAGGCATAAAATACCTCCTCTTATATCTTGGAAATTGACTTTCAGGTGGGGAAGTGAAAAGGTTTGTTCTTTCAACAAATATTGGTTGAATTGCAGTTCAATTTTTCAGGTTCTTAGAGACAATATGCAGGAGTTATTGTTTTATCAGTAGTGGCTGAGCATGTTTGATTCACTAAGTTAATTCTGGTCTGTGAATTTTCAAAGAGGATGGGTAAGCAGTATGGAGTAGAAAGCAATATAAGTAGTCACAGATCTTAGAGGATACAGAAAGTTGGGAAGATAGATGTCAATTGAATTATAAAGGGCCATAAATTAGGATAGGAAGCAGGCCACGAAACCTGACCTATTGGATAACCCCTGTAACTTAAATGTTTTGATAATATTAATGTGTCTCAGATGCAAAAAGGCAGAGCTCTGCTGTTTATAATGGACTTCAATCTACACTAGAGTCCTTTTTTTAATTTTATTATTACCAGTTATCAATGAAAATAATTTCTGACACCTTTGAATATATTGTCCAATTTCACGCCTACCCCAGACTTCTTATCCTTTTTATAATTCGCCTATTCTATTTCTTTGGAACACCACTAACTAAAGTTTTTTTTTTTTTTGAGTCATTGTTTTTTTTAATTTCATTATATTATGGGGGTACAGATATTTTCATTACATATAATGCCTTTGCCTTGCCCAAGCCTAACTAAGCTTAAGGGAAACTTATATACTCTCCTTTTTTTCTTTTTTCATTAACCATTCTACAAGCTTTTTATCACTTTCGTGCTTACAAAAGTTTTATTCTATCTTCCTTATAATTGTGTCATAGCCAAATGTATTGACTAAGTAGGGAGCATCACTCCAAATGGAATTTTATATATTTTTCCTTTGAAAGGAAACTAGAGGGTTTATTTCTGTAAATTAACAGAGAAATACAGTGGTTCACAGTCGGTAGGAATACATATGTGGGTACACTAGAAAGTCCTCAATATAATAAAATACAAAATGTTTTAATTGTTGATAGAGAGTAGGAGATCTTGTTATGTGAACTTCTGTAGCCACACATCAGTAGGCTATGGCCAAGTAAATGAAGAGATACAGATTAAAACAATTAGGAATTTTTTTAAATGAAATTTCTTTTAATGCCCATATGAAATGAGGTCAGGTGGAGGAAGTGGTAGATACTCTAAAAGTGATTGCTGATAAATATAAAAATGTCTTGTTAAGGTGGAATGAGCTGTTGAAGACAAAGCCTAAAGGAGTTGCAAAAGGCAACACATCTTCAATAATTATTTATAAATTATAAATAATAAATTTTCACTTTGATGAAAGGTGAAAATTAGCTCTAGTCCCATGTTAATAGGCAATAATGCATTAATCACATTAATTTTCTTCTATATAATGTGGTATATAAAATCATGAGATATGAATCTAGAAATATAAAATACTATCTAATGTCGATTCTACTTTTTACCTCACTTTAAATGGGGGTGATAATATCACTTAACTCATTGGATTATTGGGAGAACTAAATAAGATTATGTATGAAAGTCTCAGTACAAAGCATGGAAAAGAGTATGCACTCAACCTCTGGTATCTAGTGCTTGCTTGTCAGAGCCTGTAGTGAATTTCTGTGAGTACAGAGATGCATTACTGGCTTCTTGAGAAAATGCAAAACAAAATACAGAAATTAGCAAATTGAGGAAAGAATTGATAAAAAATCCATAAGATGAATTATCTGGAGCTGAATGGGTTTACTCAGTCAAATCTCTAAGATCAGACATTCATGTAAGCAAATCAGATGATCACTGTCACAGTAGAAAATTGACATTCCATTCATGTGCAGACAGTGGTGGATTCAAAAAATTCCACTTATTTAAACTAATTTGTCCACTTCATGTGACAAATAATCATATCCTTCTTTAAAGTTTTAGTAGGTACATGGAAAAAATGTATATGAGCACCAATTTTTCACAAAATTAATTTATGTTAAAAATTTCTTCTGTGACAGCAAAGGTATGCATTTTGTGCAACTTAGTTTTCAATGATAATCAGATCAGAAAATATTAATTCCTGATATCTAAATGGAAGAGGAGGAGAAAGAAATAAAAGTATTCCTTAAATAGAGGTAGGGTAAAGTGTAGGACAAGGGATTAAAATACAAGGTGTTAATGTTCCTGAGAAAGAGAAGATTGGGTTTCAGGGGATGGGATATGAACTGAGGTCACTGTATCTGTAGGACCAAATAACAAAGCTACTAAAGACAATAGGACTCTCCCATCTCTTACCTTCTTTACACATATCTAATCCCTCCTGCTCAAACTACACAAACACACACACACACAAATAGATACACACACACACACACACACACACACACTACAAACTAAAAACTATCTCTTTTTATTTTTAAATTTGTAAAAACCAAGCAATATTAGAATCACACTGTATGTGAAAATTAGAAGAGAATCCTGGAAACCTTATTCTCATCCTACTCTTGCTACTAATTAACTAGATTTTATCCATTATGTTTTCCTCGCATACAATTAAAAAGATAGTACTCAATTTCTTTTGCATCTCTTCCGTCTCTAACACAAATCTAGTCCATCTCTCATATTGTGGGTAGAAAACGAACAAACAACAAACAAACAAAAAAAAACTGGGGTCCGGAGAAAGAAAACGGCCATGCCAAAGGAAAGTTTGTTAGTGAGCGATACGGGATTAAGATAATCTGATTTGCTATCCTTTCCACTTCCTCTTAAAATTTGCTGCAATTAGAAACCCTTAGCCATGTACACATTCCAACACATGGAGAAGAACTCACCTAGATAAACAGATAGCTAGCTGGAACATAAAGACAATAGGTGAAATAGTTTTTTCTGCCAGATTTTCAATTTGGAAAGGTATTAAATAGATAAGTGTATTTCATCATCTATCCTTAGCTGTTTCTCTTTTTGGCTTTTCTTAAGGTCTGAATTGATCCCAGGGTGATGCTACAGCCCTGGCCCCTAGAGAAGTCATTACCTGTCTGAGACGCATCCCTATTTTGCAGGAGAAAAATATTCATTCCTTGAAAGTACATAGCCAGAAAGCATTCAATTACTCATGAGAAGTTGTTTCCAAGGAATGAAAATCAGGAAATATCAAATCACAGGTTATTTTCAGAGCATGATGGATCTGAGATCATTTGGAGTGTGGGAGAAGAAAATCTGAGAAATGGAGAATTTGCAGACTGGAAAGACAGAAGACATTTTGCTCAACTTTTTGGCCTATGATCAGGTTTATAGAGTAAGGAAATAAAACAGTATCTTTTATCTTTGCAAATATTATGTTACCACAGCTGCAACTCATATAGCTATAATAACAACTGCTATTAGTATTAGTACCACTAAAACTTTTTTATTACAGCACTTTGCAGTTTCCAAATCAAAGAGTAACCTTTTAGCTCCTTAGTGGCAAGATACTGCAGACTGTTCCTGTTGTTTAGGTGGGTTTGAGAATGCATTATTCTCTGCTTTGTTCCACTTTGGACCTCTCATTGGCAATATTTATGGAATTTGGCAGTGACTACTTGTGCAACTCTACTATCAGAGTATTCTACTTAACTTCCCTAGGTGATGAGTTTCATATAATCTTGGGGAATACTTCAAATATGATGTTGGTATTCTAACCACAAAGTCATTGCAATACATTTCTTTGCCAATGGATGTCATTAATTGCACACAGTATTATGTTGGATTCCTTACTTTTCTTCTTTATTCCCAGATGCAGGACCTAGTGCATCACTTGATATTATGATGTTATATAATGTGGGGTTGATTACACTTTAATAAGGTGTGAACCAACTCCCTAACCCCATAATCTTTCGTTTGTTAGTTCTATGATTAAACTTCTAGGATTTCGTGAGAAATCTATGATGGTATGATGGTGTGTCCCACAAAAATACATATATTACACACTCAATATTCATTACAATTAAAAGGGATGGGTAAAGTATCTACGTATATTTTGCTTCTTTACTTTTTTATGCTTTTTTTTTCCCTACTAGATCTAGGTTTTAGAATTGCTCACGTTTGTTTTCCTTTCTATCTACCTTTTTAAACCTTATTTGCAAATATCTGAAATTCTTCTTTTTGTCCTTCTGTGATATATATCCTTTATTAAACATTACTTCTTTTTCTCTTTTTGCCAATTCCTTCATGATCAGTCCCCATCAATTTTCTTTTGTCCTGTATTTTCAAGTATCCCCTTTCTTTCCCTTCCCTAAACAGATAACCATGTTTAGTCTTATGCAAAAATAGCGTCTACTGAAACTAAAAGAACTCTAGAGAACTATCTCATTCTTCTCTATGAAGCAAAAGTTTTGAAATAGGCTATACTTAATTTCCTCTTAAACTTACCTCCCTTTACTCATCTTTACATCCTAACATTATATTATTTCATTTGTCTCTATTAAATCTATTCTTTCTCACCTTGCTGAGGTCACCCATGTTTTCAATTAACAACCTAAGTGAGCACTTTCTTGTCTACAGGGAAGTTAGATGTTCATAACTTTTTACAAAATTAACACCTAACTTTGAAATTATTCACTACATTTATTTTATGCCAACATTCTCAAATACTTCGTCTCTTAACTTTCTCACTATTCATTCCTGAATGAATTAATTTAAAAAAAATGTACCTTTAAAAAATATAATTATAATTATAAAATACAATTTTAAAAATGTATATTGAGTTTTCCTGGTGAGGAAGGTTAAAACTATAGAAAAAACTCTCCCCCATATGTATATGTGGATATGGATATCGATATATGTACATACATATTTATGCACATGTATATACATGCATGTATATGTCTGTGTACAGATATTTTATATATATATAGCCATCTGTGGAGGAGACACAGGGATTAGAGAGCAGGGGAATTGCAATAACATGTTCCAAAGTAGGGTATGAGCTCATGCCTCATAGATATCTGGGGGAAGATTTTGAACATAATGAAAACAGAAAATGCAAAGACACTGAAGTTGAACATGATGTGCATGTTTGAGTAACTGCGACAAGGCTTAGGTAAATTGAAAGAAATAAGCAAGATGAATTTTGAGTGATAACAGGGGTGCAGAGGTTATGTGCCCTTGTAGCAATTGTAAGAACTAGGCTTTCACTTTAAATAAATAAAATGAGAATTCTGGTTGGTTTACTAGTAGAGGAATGTTATGGTCTGAACTATATTTAAAGTCTGGCTATTATTTTAGTAATTGACTGAAGAGGAAAATGATTGAGGCAGGGGAATATTTATAATCTACATCAATCAATATTGACTAAAATAAATTCTCTAAATCTTGGGGAATCTTACAATAACAAAGGTACATTTCTCATTCATGTTTCAGCTTTGATCTGGGACCCAAGCTGCTATGTGAACTACTGCTATTATTGTATCACTGGGAAAAGAGAGACTATGAAAGCATATAATGAGTTTTAAGTCATTGTTCAAAAATGACACAACAATTTTATTGACCAAAGAAAGTTACATGATGTAGAGTGATGTCACTAATATGGAAAAATAATATACATTGAGAGGCCTGGTGTAGATGACTCTGTTATAAAGGTTTAATAATATTTGGAACTAGTAATACAATCTATCACATTGTTCCTTCAAATATCTCAAAGAAAATTAATGGTTTGTATCAGGAAGTTAGTAGAGAAGGCAGCAAGAATTACTTGTTCTGGGTATTTTAATAAGAAAGTGAATGAGATTTGCTGATTGTTTGGATGTAGTATGGAAGAGAAAGAGGAGTAGAGAAAGATTTCAATATCTTTAACCAAAACGACTAAAAGAATAGAGTTGTCATTAATGAGATGCGAAAAACTAGAAAAAGAGCAGGTTTGTAGGAGTAGATTTGAAGCTCGGTTTGGACATGTTAATTTAAGGTGAGCATCAATATCTTAGAGCCCATATCCGGTGGGCAGTTTAAATGTAAATCTGAAGTTAAATATGCCTGAATTCAAATGGTCTGTATCCAGTAGGCACTGCAATTTGAGTCTGAGAGTAGGGAACTCTGGTGGGTGAGCTGTAAGAAGCCAGCAAGGAAAGGGGAGGGTATAAGGAGTCCTGTGTGTCATACTGAGGACTCTAGGTTTTCATCACATGGCCTGGAAAATGATTGGATGGTTTTGTGCAAGGTTCTGACAATATCTGAATTAAAATTTAGTAAGATTAATTCAGCTGCCATTGTGAGAATCAATTGAAATTTGTGACTTGAAGAAGATTAAAATGAGATGACCAGTTAGGAGGATATTGCATTGATTCAAAATAAAGATGGTAATTTAAATAAAACAATGCAGACATATTCCTCGATTGGTAGGATGTCTCAGGCTTATGTCATTTCTCATTATGATTCTATGCGAATTAGCACCATTTTGCAATCTAAACATATCTTAGATAATATCCAAACTGCTTTTAGAAGCTATAAACCTGCAGAAGAATCCACATATAGCTTTCCTTGCCACTACCATTGTTTCGGCTAAGACACATTCTTGGAAACTACAGAGAAACTAACATTATAGTTGACAAAATAAAGTTTAAAAATAAACAGTAGATAAATAGATGAGAGATAATTAATATTAATAAGAACATTGTAATAATTACAGAATAAACATTTTTAAGTAGACATAAAATATTAACAGAAGTTACCATATGATTCAAATTATGTTCTGTGGCTATAATGTGATTAAATCAGATAGAAATAAGAGAATGGTATCTAGGAAAATTCCCAATATTTTGAAATTAAACCATAAACTTCAAACAATCCAATGTATCAAGTATGAAATAACAAGGAAGACTAGAATATACTTTGAATGCAATGAACATGTAACATATTAAAATTTATAGAAGATAGGTAAAGCAGTGCTTACTGGGGAATTTATAACATTAATTGCTTATTTTAGAAAATAAGAAAGGTATCAGCTAAATAATTTATTCTTCTATCATAGGAGTAGAAAAAGACAACCAGAATAACCAAAAGCAAACAAAAAGCAAAAAATACTAAAAATAAAACAGAAATAAAAATAGAAAAACAACAGGGAAAAATAAATTAGACCAATTTATTTATGTTTAATTTTCTCTTTGTTTCGTTACTTCTTGAGGTAGAAACAGATCATTGATTGGTTAATATATATAAAAAGCAACAGGACAAACCACTAAATAATGGACATTTATTTCAAGGACGCACAAAATAAACTTTATACTGGACCAAAAAGTGAATCTTACTACATTTCAAGTATTTAAAATTTCTAAAAGTATTCTCTGATTGCAATGAAATCAAATTAGAATTCAATAGTTTATCAAGAATCCTTAAATATGTGGAAATCAAGCAGCATATAACTCAATATGTCAAGTTAACACAGGAGTCACAGTGAATATTGGTCTTATTTTAATTGAATAAGAATGAAAATACAGAATGTCAAAATGTGTACTGCAGAAAAATTATGATAAGAATGCATACATTCCAAAAGAAAGAGTTTAAAAATCAATAAACAAACCTTATCAAAAAGTAAAAAGAACTGCAAATTAAATGCACAAAAAAAAAGAAAAGAAATGATAAAGATTGAATTAGAAGCCAAATACATTAGCAGTAGACAGATAATATTAGTCTTAACCTGAATACCTTTTAAGTCTAGATGTAGTTTTGAAAATAAATGCCTTTAAGATCCAGGATGACAATGTAAAACACCAAAGATGAGCACACAGGGTCCAAATTGTCGCCATCTCTAGGAAATATAAAAGCATCCTCTACATGGCCATCATTTTCTAGATCATTGCTGAGATCCGTGATTCAGAAGAAAAATCTTAGCTACGAGGTTACAAATCACCTTATTTTTTACACCATAGACAATAGGATTGAGTGCAGGTGGCACAAGGAGGTAGATGGTAGACAAAAGAATGTGGGTAGAGGGGGCAACGTGTCCAAAACGGTGGCTGAAAAAAGAGAAAAAGGCAAGAATATAGAACTCGAGGAAGACAAAAATATGAGCTGTGCATGTGTTAAATGCTTTTAGCCGTGCCTCCTTTTGTTGTAAACGAAAAACAGCTTGGAAAATCAGAACATAGGATATGAGGATAGAAATCATGTCAAATCCAAGAATGGTAAAACCTACAAAAAGACCACATGTCTTATTGACTAGAATGTCTTCTGCAGCCAGCTTGACCACAGCCATGTGCTCACAGTAAGAGTGGGCAATAAGGATGGAATGGAAAACATGCAGTCTTTTGATCAGAATGGGTAAAAGACCAACCAGCACTATAGCTCGAATTGCCACCACCACTATCATGCGACCCACAATGGAAGGAGTGAGGATGGATGTGTGCCTCAAAGGATCACAGATGGCAATGTAGCGGTCAAAGGCCATGGCCAACAGAACGCCAGACTCCATGCACTGCAAGGTATGGATAAAAAACAGCTGGGCTAGGCAGGCATCAAAGGCCATGGAGCAAGATCCGAACCAAAAGATGGCCAGCATCTTAGGAACAATGGCTGCACAGAGTCCTATGTCAGTGGCTGCCAGCACAGCCAGGAAGATGTACATGGGCTTGTGCAAACTACGTTCTGAAGGGATGATGATTAGTAAGATGCTATTTCCCAAAAGAGCCACTAGGCATACGGCAAAAAAAGGAAACCCAATCCAAAACTGCACATGCTCTAGTCCAGGGATGCCAATCAAGGTAACCGTTCTGGGGTTCAAATATGACATGTTGATGAATGCCATTGAGGTTGAGATTCTGTCATCTCACCAGTGATTCTGATACCTGAGGAAGAAAATTTGGATGGAAAGTGAAAATGTTTCAGTCTTTACTAACATCCTACAATATTGTGCATTGAGCAAATAAATTCAGTGCTTTGAATGGCAGTTTGGCCAGATTATTCTGAGGTTCTACAATAAATGTCAAGCTAGAGAAAGCAAACAATTATGTAAAAGCTTTACTAAAGCCATATAGGAGATAAAAGTGTGAAACTTTCAGGATTTCTGACTTAACTCTTGTGGAAATGGAAACTTGACACTAAGAGCACTAATCTTCTGCATCTTCCATGATCTCTACACTAGTTTGCCTGAAAAGTCAACATTAGGTGTCTCTTCTTTATCTGCTTCCAGAACCCAGACAATTTCACCAGACTTAGAAATTCTCCTGGGAGCCTTGATGTCCCACAGGAAATCTCATTTCTGTTGCTCTGTGTGCATTAGTAACTAATCTTATAATAAACTTTACTATTAGCCACACTGCTCTTGGTTCCAGGAAATGAAATATTTATCCCTGAGTCATTTTCATTTGTTCTCAAATCTGGTTTATTAAAGGAGAGTTTTAGTAGTCTTATATTAACTCATTCCTTCATCAAAATACTGAATAATCCATTATTTTTCAGGGCACTAAGCATGGTTCTTAGAGGAGATTTGAAGAGCCTAGTCTTCTTTCAGAAACAGTCTCTTCTTTCAGAAACAGTCATTGGTTTCTCAGTGAATTACGGACCATTTATGTTTAGGTAGACTAGTTGTGTGGAATAGGAACTGTGGATTACAGAGGCTGTTTTTTACGAGGGCTTGGAATATTAAAAACAAGAAGAAGAAAAATATAAAGGTTTCAAATTCAAGAAGAAATAGCAATTTAAAATCAGATAGTATATAGCCAAAAGCAGAACCTGGCAAGTTTAGATATATCCCAAAGCTGGATTAGCATTATTTGTATGTGTTTATCAGAAGTTAAAAGTCAGTGTATTACCAGACTCCTTGGGTCTGGGTAAGATTTCGTACCCTGCTTTGTAAAATGGACTCCCTACTTTCTCTTTTAAATAACTTTACACTATACCATGAGTAATTAACTGTGGTTTGAATCCTGAAGATCCATTGAATGTAATGCCCTGCTCTTAATCCCTCTTTAGTTATACAATCTTGCCAGATTTTGATTTGTGTTCCTTTTAGGGAGAATCAAATCCATTTAGTAAAACCTTGTTTTCCCCTTTAGTCTCACTTTTATTTATCACTTTCTAATTTTTCGACCACTTCTAATTTTGCTCCAACTGTCCATACCTAAACACTGACCCCAATCTTTCCCATAAAGAGATGTTTTCTATCTGGTCACACCCATACACTCTGAAAAAGGAAGCCCTTTATGAATATCACTGTAAATCCTTGTTTCTCTTTCTCTCTGGATGGCAATTTCTGGAAAAGTGTCAGACAAGCAACTGTTTAAACTTCTCGTGGCATAAATGTCTTGGAGTTTAGAAAGGATTTGTGGTACAATAATTTTTATATTAAAGAAGAAAAAATTGACACTGAGATCTCTTTGCTTGTAATCCTGCAACAATACTACTGAGTGGACTCTAGTCAGAATAGCCATAAATATGGGCTAATGCAATAAAAGTTGTGAAAAAGAATTTCCTTTGATGCTTACATTTGATATTGGAATATATGGTAGAAGAAATGGTGAAGTATATGGACTATGTTTCTGTTTCCTAATATGAGTTGCCAGACATTACAAACACTGAAAGAGAAAGAGATTTCATAAGCTAAAGCTATTAGTATTTCTTTAATCATTCAATAATTGTCTAATAGTCTAAAGGCAAAATAAATATTGTAATTACATCCAGCCACTTTATGATTCTTTTATCAGATTACTTGCCTAGTATTCAGCAAGTGGTTAAAATCAAGGGCTTGAAAATCAGAAAGATGACCTGCCTACTAATCCTGGATCCCTCACTTACCATTTATGGCACCTTGTCTAAGTACCTTACCCACCGTTTACTCATCTGCAAATTAAGGACACTAACCTCACTTACCTCAGTGTTAAACGAGATGCTATGCAGAAGAGAATAGTTTCTGGAAAAATTTAAGTACGTATATGGTAGCCTAAGAAAAGTCCGATATTTTGTCCAGACAGAAGCAGGCTGTGGAAGACTGGGTAGAGACAAAATAAAAATACAGGGAAGTGAAAAATTCTTGACATTAGAAATGAAGAAATCTGCGTGAGAAGAGGAAAGTTCTAGAGTCAAAGAGCTTCCTTCCACCATACTGTATTAGTATATTAGAATTTATCATTCTTCCAAGCAGTCATCAAATGATCAGAGTTGAAATAAGAAGGTAACATTCCATTTGCATATTTTTGTGGTTAAAAATGCGTATGATTTCTCCTTATTTACAGGCTTCCTGAGTGTGTATAATTTAATAGGGGAAATACATGCATCTGAATTTCCTTAAACCCAGTTTCTGTCATAGATAACAGGGTACGAGCTTGCTGTCTCTTTGCTTTTTAAAATAGTCTAACTGCTGTCATATAAAGGGTCTTCTCATTCCTGCTGCCTGAGTGGAAGTATTTGAAGAAAATGTGTGGTTATAGATGATCTCCAGTGGAGGCAAAAGGGCAAAAAGGAGATTGGAGTGTCCTCTGCCTGGCAGAAAGAAGACTGAGCTGCTGGGTAAATACATCAGATACTAAATCTTGTGAAGGCATATGATTCTCCTGTCTATGCCCTACTTTTTACATTACTCAACCCCCTGCCACATTTCTACAGAGACCAATGGTAGTGCCTATAAATTATTCTTTTTCATTTTCAATAAATCAAGGAATATTAGAAGTAAATTGGGATTAAATTGACTAGAATCCAGAAAGCATGGTTACAGTCTTGCTTATGTCAATAATTATTCAGGGGTCAGAAACACTAGACAATATTACATAATTACCTATGAAAATACTTAACTCCAAATTATATTAATCTAGCCCTTCATTATTTTTTATGAAAAATTATAAACAGAGAAAACATGGACAAAGGAATCATTGAGTGAAGCAAGATTTAGAAACCCCTATTCTATCATTTTTTCCTAACATAAACTGATATCACAGTTTTATCCATTCTCAGTTCCCAAGTTCTAGAGGGAGAAACTTACCTGGATAGAGCTGAGGACTGGCCTGGCACGTGCATGGTCTGGTTTTATCAACTGGTTACCACCAAATTTCCAGCACATGTAGATATTAATGGAAGAGAGTCACTGGGCTTTCCTTAAAGCCTGGACTGATCGCAGAGCGTCATTATCCTGATATCCCTAGAGTGTCATTATCCTTCTCAACCCCAGGCTTCCTTACCAGGAGCAAGTTGGTCTCAAAGCTGGAACAGAGTCGGAAAGTTCTCTGATTTTTAAAAGAAAGGAGTCTCCCAGGAATGAGAACTGGGAAATATTTAGTTGGGTTTTCATTCAGAGCAAGTTGATTCTGGGATAAGTGAATGTGAGAGATGGAGATTTCTTAAGATGTGGAAACAAGGAATAATTGTCTTTTCTACCCTCTATCAACTGGCAAGGCCTGTAACTGAAGTAGAAAAGTAGAGCTATTCTGCTGCTTATAAACACAATACTGCTACTATTACTATGACAACAACTTAATGACTCTTACTCCTGTTGCCCAGTATTTTAATAGTCACTTTCAATTTTGAATGAGACTTAAATACAATTTTTTTAGGGGTAAGATTTTCCAAGTTTCCTCTGTTGATTGAGACATCAGATAATTCATCACTTTCTCCTCTCTTGATAAAGATTGAAACTAACTTCAGTAACATTAGTGATCTGCTAAAAATCGCCCGATAACAAGTTTTACAGAATATATCCATGATGTGTTTTCCCTCCCAACAGTCTGTGGATATGTTAAATACAGGCTGTTCTTCTAACCTCAGAGTTTGAACAGGTCAATCGTTTTCCATATAAGACCTGATTCACTGATTGCAACGTGGACCTGGCAAACTACCCTTCTCTAGCAGGCTCCCAAGTACCAGCATTTTAGATTATAATGACCAAAATGCAGACATAGTTTGCACATAGATTTTTTATTTTTCTCAGAGTGTGGCTTAACTGCCTATGCTCACTTTCCAGCCTCATGTGAGAACATGGCTGAGTGGTTTACCCTGTTTTTTAGTATTCCTAATTTGTCAGTAGCTGTCCAGGTTCAGCATCACTTGTCTAGCTTCATTACACACGAAAAATGGAATTGATATGTAGAGGAGAGAAGAAAATATTTTCAGGTACTATCAGTTGCCTTCTGTTTTTTTTTTTTTTGTTTGTTTTTTCCTTATTCTCATCTCTGTGTCCTCAGGATCTAGTTTTCTTTTGTTTTCCTCCTCCTCCTATTTCTTCTCTATTTCACTCAGTTCCCCAGGGTCACATCGCATCAATCTTCTACAATTTAATGTGCACTGCTACATTTAACTAATCCCCTCTTACTTATCCTAGATGTACATACACATGTATGTACATGTGTGAATTTATTAAAATAATATAATCTCTATTTTGCCCAGAAATGTTCCAGAGATTTTTCCCATTGTATGTGATGGCTATGTTCTTGAGATAATAGTCTATGTTCGTGTTTTCTTTCTTTCATACCATATTAGTATGGTTTAATTTGTTTCATTTTTGCTGAAAGTTTCCATGCAAAAAAACACATATCTAGATTATGTCCTAGCAATTCCACTATTCGGTATTTACTCAAGAGAAACAAGCACATGAATCCACAATAGGATTTGTATAGCAATTTTTATAGCAGCTTTTGTATACTAGCACTAAAACAAAAACAATCCAAATGTCCATCAAAAGTATAATGAGTCTTAAGCATTCCATTTGAGAAACTTAACACATGTATGCTACTGTGTACCCATCTACCTAAAATAAGATATTGAAAACTTTCCAATATTCCAATGATTCCATAGGGACCTATTTGTGTTATTCTCGCTTATCCTTTGAGATTGCTACACTGGAGCTATTACATATAGAAGCTGCATGTGTAGATTGCTTCTTGGCTCTGAATAAGTTTCTTTATGAGCTAATTAAGGTTTTTATGAAATGAGCGAGTGATGGAGATAAGGAAACTAGCTGAATGATCTATGGAAAATTTTAAGTGGTATCAGATTCCCTGCACAATACCTTCTGAACTTTCAAATGACGTAGATTCATGGGAAGAGATATAAATCTTGAATAGAGGGAATGCACATTATTTTATTCTCCATGAATTAAATGAAGAAACCTCTTGTTTATGGGAAACATAGATCTTTTTTAAAGGATATGATGGAAGTGAGGATTATCTCTCATTTTGGCCATATTTTATACTCTATAAATATATTGAAGGAACTAAAATATGGATACCTTGTGAATGCCAGACTTAACTACAGGTTGGCATTTTCAGGGAGATGATATTACAAAAATTATATCATGAGTGCTT
Organism: Varecia variegata; assembly: GCA_028533085.1. Lineage (NCBI taxonomy): Eukaryota > Metazoa > Chordata > Mammalia > Primates > Lemuridae > Varecia > Varecia variegata. The sequence continues at coordinate 139,840,329 of CM052438.1, read as the reverse complement.
GTATAAAAAAAAGTTTTGTGAATCAGTGTGTGTACCTGTGACTGTGTGCACTTTCCAGTTCTGCTCTTGCAATGTTCTGTATTTCATTTATACGTCCAACATGTAATTATTGATCACCTAATAGGAGAAAGTCACCGGTCTGGAGACTGAATATAATCTCATCTAATGTGAATATCTTTGTACTCTTTGAGTCCCAACTATATCAGGTAGGTTTTAATTAATTATGTCATGATTCCTTTTCCTCATGAAATTTTGTTTATGTTCTTTTCCTTTGTTTATGTGTCTATTGATAGATAGATAGGGATATCTATATATTTGTATATAATTGTATCTATCTTTATCTATCTCTATTTAAATCTCATGAACCAATATTATATATATTCTTGACAGTTTCAGCCAAAGTGCCATTTATTCAGAAACACTTTCTTTGATTCACTAAACTCAATTTTGGTCCCTTGTTATTATTTCTACATCACTTATCCTTCCCTCCCTTCTGGGACAATTTTTTTGCCTAATAAATTACTTGATTAAAGTTGTTTTATAAAGGCAAAATGAATAAAATACTGTTTCATTGCTCAAGTGTTATTCCATACAGTAAAGCTCACTGTCTAGCAAGTGTGAAAGCCTAGAAAACATTTCCTTAAGTAATGGTATTCGAAGAGCATGAGTGTCTTGTCATGATTCTATAAAGTACCTTTAGAGGTAACTCTTCTAAAGTTCTTATGAATGTGTATTATATGTATAAAAATTTGTTTGAGACATAAGAAAATCAGATTCTTTTTGAGGGCTGATGAAAGTAGTACTACTCAAGGTCACTGTCTTGATGGGAGATGGGAAACACAGGAAATTAGTAATCTAGTGTTTCCTTACAACTGAGGTATTTGTGGTGACTTAGAGCTCTTCTCTTCTTTAACCTCCTACCTCCTGCCTTGTGCTCAACCACCTTATCCTAGGGCTTTTCTGCCATGGAGACTTGACTATCCAGTGGAATTATGAGAAGAAACATAAAGAAAACTGCCTTAGTAAGTAGCTGATATCTCTGACATTATTAAGTCAGTTTACCAATCCAATAAAGTAACTGCCTTGTGTATGTCATAATGTGAGCTTCTGAATCAACAAATGAAAATGCACGATAAGGTTCCATCTGCCTAATGAAACAGTCTAAGTCAGAATAAATGAGGATGGAAGGTACTGAGTGCACTTAATGTTAAGAAATACATTTTCCTTAAAATTAGATATTTATTACTGCAAAAGAACATATAATATGTCCTACTTCAAGGATACATGATAGAAATAAATAAATAATAGGAAATTACCACATGCTATTTTATTTTTCAGATTAATTACATATGCAGTGTGGCAAATGAAAGCCTGAATGTAGAAATTATGTTAATCCTCCTTTAGAAGCCACACCAAGGACTTCAATATAATGTTCATATGGACAGGGACAGAGACCATTTGTTTCCATTCTCTAAGTGTATTAGAATGTGGGTTGTGGAATCTTCTAGCTAAAGCAAGGGTCCATATTATAACTCCATGAAATTTCACAGGGCCTCTGCTTGATCTCTTCCATTCATGGAAGTCATTCACAGGAGAGAAATACTAAATATGAGTTCTAAGAAAGAGCACTCCACAGGCCCTGTTTCATCCAACATAAGGTCTGATTATCACTGACATGAAGCAACCTGCAGAGAATTACAGGGCATAAATATAAATCCAAGATACCATCAAATGGCATCTCTATGTTCTGGGGAATAATTTTCTATATCTTTCATATTTTGATATCTGAAGTATATACTACACAAGCTCTAATTTTTTGATTGTCTTAAATTCAGGATTTCATTATTTGCTGTGTTCATATTACACTGGAGTAAGCACTTTTGGTAAAACAGTGGGCAGGTTTGACTTAAAGCTTTTTGGCAGCTAAGACTAGGGGAGCAGAAAGGGAAAAAAATCAAAGAAAATACTATGTAATAAATGATATTATGGAGAGCTTACTATGAGATATAGATGAAAAATATGATCAGTCATGGAATTGTTACCTATAAAAGATTTGCTACTGATTTAATTGATTCCAAAATAGGTGTTGTTTAGAAAGTCCTGATAAAAGGAAATGAAGGAGAAAAGTTTTCAATATTCTCCAGATAATTGTTAATGTAACTGATATTTCTCTACAATGGGCAGAGGAAACAGTAAAGACATGAAGAAGCTGATAGGGATAAATTGACCTCACCTCCTACAACTTACTTCCTTGCTTACTAAGTTTTAGAATCATTGGCCTTCTTATCTGTTCCTGTTTGTTCCTTTTGTGTGGCAATTTTTCTTGATATTTTCACTAACAGAATATATAATATCCCAGACTCTGAATAATGTAAGCTTCCTCATTCAAGTACCAACATAAATGTTACATTCTCACCAAGTAATCTAATGCCCATGCCCACTAGTCACTATTTATCATGTTATGGTGTCTTACTTTTTCTTGTCTCTTACTTGTATGATCTTTCCATTTTTTCTTCTCAGTTCCTAGAACATGATTTACTATAGAGTAACAGCTCAGTAAATATTTGTTGAATGAAGTAAAAATATGACTATAGATGAAATCTCTGACTGAAAATCAATGGACAAAGTGACTTATAGGTCCCTGTGATCCCATGAAATAAGAATTATCTTTTGGTATTTCTAAGTACAATAATTTAGTAAGTTGTAAATAATTTCCCTATTGTGTTCCTAGAGAAATTAAATACTCCAGATTGTTTTTAACAAAGGGCAATTAAAGGTCCTTCTGAAACAAATCACCATACTTTTTGGCACCTGGTTGTGATCATATTGTCACAGCAACTTTATTTTCAGAAGAACTTATAGAACCCAAAGGGAACAAAAAAATGCCTCCTCTCAACACTTCTCGCCCCTCCTCCGTCACCTTCTTGCTGCTGGGCATCCCAGGACTAGAGCACCTGCACGCCTGGATTGGGATCCCCTTCTGCTCCATGTACGTGGTGGCCGTGGTGGGGAACGTGACCATCCTGGCCGTGGTGAGGGTGGAGCGAAGCCTCCACAAGCCTATGTTCCTGTTTCTGTGCATGCTCTCGGTCACCGACCTGGTCCTCTCCACGTCTACACTGCCCCGCATGCTCTGCCTCTTCTGGCTCGGAGCCCATGACATCGCCTTTGATGCTTGCCTGGCCCAAATGTTCTTCATCCACAGCTTTACCGCCATGGAGTCGGGTTTCTTCCTGGCCATGGCCATTGACCGCTATGTGGCCATTTGTGACCCGCTGCACCATAGCACCATTCTCACCCATAGTCGCATCATCATAATCAGTATCATTGTGGTGTGTCGGGGGGTAGCCTTCTTCTGTCCCCATCCCATCCTTCTCAAGCAGCTGCCCTACTGTAGAACACGAGTCATTGCCCACACCTACTGTGAGTTCATGGCTGTGGTGAAGCTGGCATGTATGGATGCAGGGACCACCAAGAGTTACAGCCTCAGTATGGCTTCTATCATTGGTTCATGTGATGCTGTCCTCATTGCTGTATCCTACGCCTTCATCCTACGCTCTGTATTCCGCCTGCCCTCCCGAGAAGCTAGCTTTAAGGCTTTGGGTACATGTGGCTCCCATGTCTGTGTCATTCTTGTTTTCTATTCCACAGCTGGATTTTCCATTTTCACTCACCGTTTTGGGAAAAATGTGCCAGCACATATTCATATTTTTATTGCAAATATGTACATTTTGGTTCCCCCTTTTCTCAACCCTATTGTGTATGGAGTAAGGACCAAGAAAATACGAGAGAATGTTCTTAGAATATTAAGGGTGAAAGTTGCTTGATTTTAGTTGTATCAATACAAGAGATGATTCAAGAATAAATCTAAATTCAAGAGATTATGAAATAACTAGCTGTTCTCGCTCACATAACCTGAAGTGCATTCATCATCTGAAAGTTCTGTTATTTACCAGAGGACTGTAAATTCCAAAAATTCTAACTCAAGAAGTTGTTTCAGCCTTCTCATTTAGTAAATATTGGAGAAGAGATCATTAGTCTTCCTCTAAACATTTGTCTTTTGGAGGATAATTACAACTAGAGAGTAAACAGTACAGGAAAGGGGGAAGCGATAAGTAGACATTATAGGAAAAAATAAAAAGAATATTCCCTAGATAACAAATGCTGAATAGCATATATCTACCAGTTTCAAACCATTTTGATCCATGTATGTGGCTGTGATTTCATACAAGTGAGGAATATCACGCTGTTTCTCTAATGGGATCAAATCGAGGGCTTATTATTTGTCTAGATAAAGGAGTAGACTAATAATACATAAATTTTAAAATTTAGTATTAAGAAGAAGTGAACACCCTAAAAACAAAGAAACAAACATGAAATCTCCAATTTTTGTGTTATGGCTGCTCTGTTTTCTAGATAAATTTTGATAAAAATGGAATATATTTTATAAAATAAGTCAATATTTTGGAGTCTATTGACTGCCAAAATTGACATCGTGAATTCCAATTTTATATTTAGTAGTCAAAATAACCAAGTTACCAGGCTATTATGTATATTATGTCTGATTTATTGATTAGGTGACTTGGAACTCAGTATCAAGACATGTGACAGGAAATTTCTTATTATTAATAATCTTGAAATAGTCTTTGTTTTTATTGCCCAAGTACAAAGGACTTCTTCTAAGAAAAGTTAATTTTCACTAGTTTTGCAGCCCAGTCATCCATTTCTTGTATTCTTATTATAGTCTAAGATCTATGGGCTTTTTATGTTTTTGATCTCTAAAAATTGTTTTTGGCATACTTGTGCTCTGAAACTTTTCACCACTCCTTGTTTATCAGCCTTAGGAGTTCACAGACATAGTCAGACAAAGACTAACATTTCTGGATTCACCAATACTCAGTTCAGAATTCAATTATGGTTACAGTGTAAAGTTTTCTATTTTGGAGAACTTCACATATTTGTCATCTTTTCCTTGACTCGGGAACTCTGGATCGCAAGTAATTTGAAGGATATATTAATGAGATTTATTTAGAAGTATTAGGTTTGAGATTCATGTAGAATATTAAATAGCATATATCTTGTAGGAGAAAAAGTCTAAGGTGAATATCCAGGTGTCTTCAACTTGTAGGTAAAAATGAGGTCTATTATGAGTGAATTCACTAAAAGTGCAATTGCATAATAAAAAGAAAGAATACAGAGAATCTGAAAAGTGCTGAAATGTGTGCTGCCACGCCCAATCCTTGTTTTTGAAGTGTCTCAGTTTTAAATATTTTGTATCAAGGATTGAGACTATGGTGACTCTAAGACATTGTTTGGAAGTTCAGAGTGCTATGTTCCTGGTCAACATTTTTGCCTTAACAGCCTTCTCAATTCTGACATAGCTTTCCTTTCCCACTGCATCTGCCCATTTAATTGCATATCATGGTCCTTCAAATATATGAATTTTCATTACAAAGAAAAAAAACATTTCTCCTAAAAATAGAATAAAAGCAGAATGCACCAGAAGCATGAAAAGATATTTATGGTTTTTATTCTTTGTTTGTTTGTTTTGTTTTGTTTTATCAGTAAAACCTTGGCCAGATTAGAGATGATATACCTTTTGACACCTCTTTTATTTAAAGTTTGATTAAATGATTGTTTAAAGGTTTTATTTAAGGTTTTTTAAAATCTAAATGAGTGTTTATATTAATAGTAAATCAGTTTCAACTTTCAAAGCACAGTTACATTGGCTGTGCAGAAGCTTTTTAATTAATTTAATCAAGTCCCATTTATTTATTTTTGTTGTTGCTGTGATTGCCTTAGGTGTCTTCTTCATAAATTCTTTGCCTAGGCCAATGTCTGTAACAGTCTTTCCTACATTTTCTTCTAGGATTCTAATAGTTTCTTTCCTAAGGTTTAAGTCTGTTAACCACCGTGATTTAATTTTTGTGAGAGGTGAAAGCTGTGGGTCCTGTTTCAGTCTTCTACATGTGGTTAACCAGTTTTCCCAGCACCATTTATTGAATAAGGAATCTTTTCCCCAGAGTATGTTTTTGTCTGCTTTG
>CM052438.1:139804737-139833785 GCA_028533085.1 Varecia variegata | reverse complement strand
ATATATATATATATATATAATGTTCCTTGCAGGGATCTGGTTCCCCAGGATAAGAAGTATTAGGGTAACTGTTATAGCCAGAATTTATCTGAGTCTTTGGCTGGGAACTGAGAACATCTAGTTACAGAGGTAAGATAACCAGGTTATAAGCAATAGAGGGATGGTTGAGCTGGGAAGGGAGGATTCAGTGCTTCCATGAGAAGAGAATGTTGGAGCTTAGGATGGAAGTTATTGGTCCAATAATAAGTAGGGAATAATCAGACCTTGTGGTTGTCTGAAAGATGATTCAACCTCTTGACTACAAAAAATAATACAGAAAAAGGAGATTAACTCAGTATTCAAGCTGAGACTTACCCATTGTTCACAACTTTTAATAACCTAGTCATAGGATTTAGTCAGAAAATGTATTGGTCAAAACCCTAATCTTCTTATTACACATAGTTTTATTCATATTAAAGGACATTATATTGGCTCATCATATGCTGATTGCTGATATTCAAACCAAAATAATGATTTATTTTTCTGTATATATTTAAGGTATACAACATGATGTATTGATATGCTTACCTTGAGAGAGAGATATACACAGACACACACACACGTACATACGTACACACACAGTGAAATAAATATTATAGTCAAGCCAATTAGCATACCATTATCTTGTACAGTTAACTTTCTGTTTTTTAAGATTATGTAAAAATCTAGTCTCTTGGTCAATTACTAGTTTATGGTATAATACTATTAACTCAAAATACTGATTTACTAATTTAAAATTTAGTGTTTTTCCAAAATAATTGTTCACATTTTTCAAGGCACTGTTTCAGATAACCTTGTATCTGTGAGCCAAGAGTTTGTTATAAAAATTTTCTTGGAAAACAAAAAAACTAATGTCAAGTGTATTGTGTGATTTTGAGGAATATATTAAACATATTCTGAAAGAGTATGATTGATTATTTATAAAAGAACACAAATATCAACTAACCTGAATACTCATGTTTTCTAGACTTAGCTATTTTCTCTATAAAATTGTCCTTTATAAATGGATAATTTCTTACCATTTAGTTTGGCTAATTTTATGAAGATAAGGGTCTTTCCTTTAACTCAATGACTTCCCTTCCAGTTGAACAACGCTTCCTAACAAAATGCACAAATATATATCTAACACACACACATACACACACATACACACACATAGAATACTTTTCTACTAATTTTTCTTACCCCAAAATACAGAGTCCTATGTATTTGACGCATTGAAAGAAGGCACTACTGAGGAAATTATTCAACAGTTAATTGCATTTTATTGGATATCAACATCTCTCCCAGTTCACAATAATAATAAGAAAAAAAGTTGGTATTCACATACTTACAATCTTTGTAATTTTTAATTTCAGCAGGATTATGGAATATCCATTGCTTACATAATGTTAGCTTTCAACAGGACCAATCTTCAACCTATCGCATTCCTACTACTTGGCATTCCAGGTTTGGAGGCTGCGCACATGTGGATCTCCATCCCTTTTTGCCTGGTCTACCTATTGTCACTGATGGGAAATGTTGCCCTTTTGTTAATTGTCAAGACAGACCCCAAACTACATGAACCTATGTATCTCTTTCTATGTATGCTCTCTGTGGCTGATTTGATGCTTACTTCTTCTACACTTCCTAAGATACTCAGCCTCTTCTGGTTCAACAACAGAGAGATCTACTTTGAAGCCTGCCTCACTCAAATGTATCTGATCCATTCTCTGTCTACCATGGAATCTGGATTTATCTTGGCCATGGCTTTTGATCGCTATGTGGCCATTTGTCACCCACTGAGACATTCCACTATCTTAACACCTCCAGTGATTGCAGGCTTGGGTTTGACCATTGTCTTCAGAGGAGCTGTACTTCTCAGTCCACATCCCTTCCTCCTGAAGTGGCTTTCCTATTGCAGAACTAATGTCATCTCCCATACCTACTGTGAGTTTATGGCCCTGATAAGGCTGGTTTGCACTGAGACCAAGATTCGTAGAGCTTATAGCCTACTTGTGGCATTCCTGACAGGGGGCTTGGATTTCATACTGATCATCTGTTCATATGTTCTTATTCTTCTAACTGTCTTCAATCTGCCATCTAAAGCTGCCCGTCACAAGACCTTAAACACATGTATCTCCCATGTATGGGTCATCTTGGTATTTTATACACCAGCCTTTTTCTCCTTTCTCACCCATAGGTTTGGCCACCAAATTGCTCCACATATCCACATTTTTATAGCAAATATATATCTTCTTATCCCACCCATGATGAATCCTATTATTTATGGTGTTAAAACCAAAAGGATTAGGGAGAGATTCTTTAAATTCTTAACAATCAAATGTTTTTGTCATTACAAGGATTTGTGATTCCCCAGTTCATCAACAAAGATAAGGGTTTACAGGGAGCAGTAAAAATGACTCGGCCTTACCAAAAACAAAAACCTTTTGACTAAAGTTCTGACTCATATAGAACTATTAAAGCTGTTTAAGTATTTTGACTTCAGTGAGCAGTAATAAGCATAGAAGATATATAGGAAGCAGAAAATAGAGAAAACTTTCAATCATTATTCATCTTTCTAAACCTAGATTTTAGTATAGACTTTGGAACTTATTAAGCCATAACTAAATTTATATTAAAATAATTTTACTTTTGATGAAGTCCAATTTATTTTTTCTTTTATGGATAACTTTTTTTGTGTCATATCTAATAAATTTATTGCATAAACTTGGGCTATGAAAATTTTCCCCTACAAAATCTTCTGAAATTTTTTTCTTAGGTAATACAGGAGGTTTTGGTTAAGATTCTTCTATGATATAAGAATAATAATCTATAATTCATGATTGTGAATTTGATTCTTAAGAAAGATGATGTACATTAATAATTGTGAATATGCTTGAATCTAATTTTCCTTTTTTAATAAAATATTCTAATGTCTACTTTACTTTCCTGAATTAAATATATGTTTTTAAAAAGCAAAATAATAGCTAAATTGGAATATAAAATAAAAATATCAACATATGTACTTGTACATGACAAATCAGAAGGCATAATAATCAGGTCATTGTACAATTATTACACAATAACTGAATGCTGTATGTTCTGAATATTAATACATAAAAACTGAATGTAAACTTAGGAATGTCAACTAATCCTAGTTTGTTTTACTGGTTCCTCAAACGCCATGAGAAAATTATTATTGCTGTTGGTAACAGAATTTTCCAATATGTTGAATAAGTTTTTGTAATGGTCTTAATGCAATAACATATAATATTTCCTAGGCATAAATGATAATTACACTTCTAGAATATCCGGTACATGTTTGCATGTTAAAAACATGTAAAGGCAATTTCTGATTATATCTAAACAAAGTAAAACTCTATATTAAGAACAGTAACTGCAAAGCAGAGTAAAATTCTGCATACAGAACATTATGATTTTTTTTTTAACCATACAATGTCTAGTTGGATATTTGAAAGTCCTCTAAAACACTAGAATATTTGGGGAAGGGGAAATGGAAGGGTGGCAGAAATTTTTAATGCATTGCAGAGATTTATCTCTGATTTCTGTTCATTGACTATAGTAGTGCCTCCCAAATATTGTGACAATGACAATAATAAAAATGACCCCAAAATGTCCAAAATGCCTCCTAAAGATCAGCATTAGAGACCACTCATGTTAATTATCATGTGATCTCAGCATCTAACTGATGTTAAGCACACCATAAATGTTGGCTACTCTCATTATTTTTATTATTTTTGAAAAATAGAATAGGTTAACTACATACAGTAAGAGAACGCCAAAATGAGATACATCTTAGCTATGCTGATAATTATTAGGCTTGAAATGAAAGAAAACCAGGATATTTTACCCCAAATTATACTTCTTTGAGATATTTTGATAAGATTATTCAAAATGGGGGCTAGGAACCACAATGATAGCTTTGCAAAGCTGTCTTTTATGAGGGATATTTGCATTTTTAAAGAAAAATCTACATTTATGAAACAAACAGCCAGGCTGTCTCTGAGCCCCTCTCCCTTCTTATCCTGATTATTAGGATTAATGGAAAAGATTAACTCTGGAAAAATAGACTAAAATTCCTAATATTTTTAAAGGTCTGACAGAGAAACTTTTACCACAGGCTACCATCTATTCTTTCCGGGAGTTGCCACCTGTGAGGTTTCCTCTGCATAACAAGGCACCTTTGCTTGCCAGCCATGCCTTCCCTCCTTTATCCCTCCCACAACCTGTCTGGCCGTGCTTCAAGCCCCTGTTCAGTATATATCTGAAAATCTCAGATATTCTTCCACTGGAAAGGAACTGGGACCGAGACTGAGGCTTCACTTATTATATTGTCTTTGTTTTCCTTTATTTTATTTTATTTTTTTTCCAGGTCAATTCTATGAAAACAGATAACTTTAATCTTACTTTAAACTATGCCAGAGAACATAGAAATAAGGAAAACTTCCAAATTCTTTTTATAATTTTGGGATTACATTGAAACAAAAACCTACGGTAACATATATATACAGATGAAAATGATAGGACAGCTTTTCTTTTTTTTTCATTCTTATTTCAGATTTTGTAACTAATGTAGAGGTTTTATATAATTCAATATTGCCACAACTAGAAAATGATTTGCCTTGAGATTAATATATAACTTAGGAATTATTAGTTTGAAAAAAATATAAAAAGAAGGAAAAGGACAGAAAAAGGAAAATATGGTGGTCAGCTGAAAATCTACATACAGATTTCTCATTAAATAGTAATATTTTTCTTCACAGTAACTATTTAAGAATTAGGGTAATTTTGAGGAGAAATGCAGAATCTGTTGTGTTGCTTAATATGATATAGATCATCTCTAACCTCTTCACAATGACTGTATTTTTTCTAATTGTGCAAATAAAATATTTGTTTGAAAAATCCAAATACTGGAAAGGTAAAATGAAGCCAGTAAAAATAACTTATAAATCCATTATACTGACAGAAAACACAATGATCTTCCTTCCATGTAACTATGTGTTTTGGATATATATGAATTATATATTAATAATTTCACATATATGTGAGCAGGCTCAATTTACTGTTTATTTTTTCATGAAGCATTCACATAGTGTTTAGCTTTCTCCATAACTTACATATTCTCAAAAGCCTCTGTCCAGTTAGCCAATGTGACCAACTTCTCTATCTTTTCATACCATTTACCATTCTTTTACTTTGTAGTTGAAAGAAAATATTAGGATCAAAAGAGTATAAGAGTCTTTAAAATTTACTTAAAATTCAACATATATTTTAAACAAGATTACATATTATTTATTGTCTACTTAAATTTTACTTTATGACTATGAATAAATTGTGAATAACTCCACTATCAATATCTAATATAATTGCCACAAAATATTCAATTAAAATGCTTATTTATCTGTTCATTCATTCATTTATTATAACACATTTTATTTTTAGTTCAGTTTTATGTTCACATCAAAACTGTGGAGAAAGTACAGAATTTTCCCATATGCTCCTTGACCTTACATACACGCAGCCCTCCCCATCCCCCACACACACTATCGACATCCCATACCAGGGTAGTACATTTGTTATAATCAATGAACCTACACTGGCATGTCATTATCCTCAGAGTCCACAGTTTGCATTATGGTCCATTCTTGATGTTGAAAATTCTATGGGTTTTGCCAAATGCATAATGGCACGTATCCACCATTATGTTATCATATAAAATAGTTTCATTGCCCTAAAAATCTTCTGTGCTGCTTCTATTCATCCCTCCTGCCTCCCACGTCCCTGGAATTGACTGATACTGTCTCCAAGTTTTGCCTTTTCCAGACTGGCATATAGTTGGAATCATACAGTACATAGCCTTTTCAAATTTCAAACTTCTACCTAAAGTCGTCCTTGCCGAAGGCTTTATCTGATCTTCCTGCCCCTCTTAACATTCTGTACAGTTATATCTTGGGAAACATGCTGTGGTTTTTGGGCACCTGAACCAGAAAACCCTATTTTTAATAGTCCCTAATACCACGAGCGTACATATTTACATGGTACAATACTTCTTAGCTTAGTACATAGCAGCCTGTTACTTTCAAAATTGTTCTTGTTTCAGTAATAAATCATGTGGCCAGTCAAGCTATGGAATAATATGTCATCAGATCCAGTTTGTCTTGGACAGAAAACCTCATGCTCATAAGCTTCAGCCATCAGACTCTGCAAATCCACCCTGAGAGATAAAAGGATTAATGTCTTCTGATAGCCTCGTGTCCTATTTGAAGACTTTGGAAGCTTAGGCTTATTTGTTCTTTGTTAGAGTGTGAGAAGGTTTATCAAATACTAACAGCTCTGATGGTTCAGCCGAATTATGTGACAAGGAAAGCTAGCTTCTATATATCCCACTGCCTATGTGAAGTGTCATTCAGATCACTTCCATCTTCTCCTCAAAATCATATTTTGGCTTCCCATTTATTTAAAATAAAATCCAAAATCCTAAATTACTCTATGAAGATCTCTAAATAAAAACATTTCTGATGTAAAAATCTCTTCACTACTCTTATTTAAGAGGTTCCAGCCTGACAGAAATTCTTTTAGTCCCTTGACCCTGTCAAGTTTATTCCCATCTCAATACATTTTCATTTCCTCTTCCTTTTTTTGTGCACCCTTTTTATAAAATATCTTCACATCATTTCTTCATACACTTCTCATGATTTATGTCGTAATCAATGGTCACCTTTTCTTAAGGGCTTTCTTTGACCAACCAACTTAAGGCAATCACTTCAAATATTCATTAAAAAGTTATTCAATTAAATTACTCTATAGCATATTATTTAAAATGTTAATGATCTGAATCTGAACCTTGAGGAGAGGATGGTGTTTGTCTTTTCCAAAGCTGTTTTCAAAGTATTTAGCATAAAACCTGGTACATAATAGACATTTAATAAATATTTACTGAATATCAAAAGTTATAATCACACACATACACATATATGTATGTATACATCTGTTATTATGTTGGAATATATTATATCAACATGCATCTTAAAGGTGTAGGAATTTTTATGAATGTATGAAAAATAACTTCAATGTATCCTACTATATATGTTTGTGTGTATATGTACATATATAAATGTATGTACATATGTGTATACATACAGGAATGCACATATATGAATGCATATATAAGAATGTTATATATACATGTTATATGTATATGTAGAGAGATAGCATAAGAGGGAGAAAGATTGGGAGAGAGTGAGGGAAAGAGTGTGTTATAGTATGTATAAATATATTTTGGTTGTTTAGGAATTAATAGCTATACATTGTATTTATTGTTTCATTGAGGGGCATATGTGTGTTCATGTGTGCATATATACAATATATATACAATAATGTACAGTATTAAGTCTAACAGTATCATTGACTTTATATCTGTGTTGCCCTCTCATCTAAGTCCCCTATCTGACTATACCCTTAAATGTAACTAAATTACTGTGATGATCAGAGGCAGGAAACTTTGGTAAATAAATTTTTTAAACAGTTTAAAATTCCTTTCATCTCTCTAAAATAAAATTTCTTTACCAGCTGAAGCATATGATGGAAAAAAATGAGTTTTCCCTCAGGAATCACTTATACTTCCCAGAAGATGAAGAAACCACTGTCATATAGTTCCAGCCCCTGAGACTGCCCCAGGTGGGGCTATAAAACCTGCAATGAGGTTTCCATGCAGTGAATGATTCAAATGTCTGAGTTCCTGGCTTTGATTCAGTACAATGCTATTAATCTGGAGGGACAGGCAACTCATCTATGTGTGCTCAGTCCTGAAAAGTGAGAAAAGCAATCAGAAGAGGAAGAGCTTCCTATAGCTGAGGAGCAAATATTCAGAATTACTGTAGATTCCTAAGATTCAACTATTCTGGAAATAGACTGAGAGCATGCAGCAGAGGCAGACAGTCTGGTTCCTCTAAAGAGAAGTTACAGATTTCTCTGAACTGCCTCATTATTAACAGGTAAATCCTTTTAGCCCTACCACATAGAAGAAGCCACTTGTAAGATCTGCATGCTCTTGAGGTTTTCTTTAGTTATCCTTAAGAATTTGTAGTCTGTCAGTATACTGGTGCTAACATTGGAAAAGAAAGTATGTACAGGTATATACTCTAGACATAAGAATAATTTATCAAGAAATCACAATAATGGCCACTACTTTCCCAATTAGCATATTGGCATCCATTTAGATGTTGGACTAGAAAGAGTTTAGGATTATTTTATGGATCTGCTATAAGCCATGTTATTGAGTCTATAAATAATAACATGCATCCTTATTGCTTGTGAGTACTCATAAAAGGTAGTCATGATAAGAGCTGTGAAACTTTTGACACACTTTTGCTTTATTTTGATTGCATATTGTAGTAGAAAAAAGGTGGAGTTTGGGACTAAAACGAGGATTTGTTTTCTACCTCTGGCATATGATGATTGTGTATATTTGGATGAATATTTAGCCTATGTATAATTTTATTTTTGTAAATTAAGAATAATAAGGGTCACTTCAACATAATGTATACAAAACAGCAGTTAGACATGTAATAACCCTTAGCATTTTTTGGTACATATTATGACACAAAAAAAGTAGTAACTGTTACTATTTTCAAAACTTGATGATTGATTAATTGATTTATTGACTGATCTACAGCTTACCAGTCTTTCTTTTCTAAAGTATCCTATCATCTCAATAAAAGTAAGATAAAACAAAAAGCACTTATGGTTACTCATATACACACACAAACATACACACAGTTATATATATATATATAAAAGAAAGAGTGTGTGTGTGTGTATAGAATATATATATTTTCCCAGGGATACTAGAAAATTCAGGAAGCATATTTATTTGGGGCATCTTAAGTGTCAATGGCTTTGTTGCTGTCCTGGAAATATTACACATTTAAGTGATTAGACTCTATTCTTTTTATGGCCAAAAGAGAGGCATTCACCATGGAGGCAAATTTCAAAAATGTATTGTCATTCACGTAGGCTGTAATTATGAAAAGCTTATTGTTCTCACAGATACCTATTTTGGATTTGCCTCATACTTAAAGTCTCGAAGACCATAATTAATTTGTAGGGGTAGGCCAGGCACGGTGGCTCACACCTGTAATCCTAGCACTCTGGGAGGCTGAGGCGGGCGGATTGTTTGAGCTCAGGAGTTCGAGACCAGCCTGAGCAAGAGTGAGACCCCGTCTCTACTAAAAATAGAAAGAAATTATATGGACAGCTAAAATATATATAGAAAAATTAGCCGGGCATGGTGGCACATGCCTGTAGTCCCAGCTACTTGGGAGGCTGAGGCAGAAGGATTGCTTGAGTCCAGGAGTTTGAGGTTGCTGTGAGCTAGGCTGATGCCACGGCACTCTAGCCCGGGCACCAGAGTGAGACTCTGTCTCAAAAAAAAAAAAAAAAAAATTGGTAGTGGTATATGTTCTTAAGGACAATGTTGTAGATTTTCCCCTTTGTCTTGTTTGTTAGGATATGAAGAACCTGTGTTACTTATCGGGACTTTTGCTCAGCCTAGCTAATACAAGTAGAATGAGAACACCTAATATCAGGCAGAATACTATGGAGGTTCTGAGTCCCAGGCAGGGTCGTAAGCAGAGAAGATTGTTTCTACTCCACCACACCACTACTTAATAAGATTAATAGCTGACAACAAGGGGTGCAACACTTCTAATTTCCAAAAACCTCACAAAGGGAGAATTAAAATATAGATAAACTTTTCTGGTTGTGTTTTTATACTGAGTAATTCTATTGCAGATTTAGCAGAGTGCATCCACACAGCACTGCTACAAGGACGAAGGTGGAAAAAGTTTGCAAGAGTATGTTTCACGTAGCCAGTATCGCCATGCATAACTCTAACTTCACCACTTTCACCAATCCCAGTACCTTCATCCTGATGGGCATACCTGGTTTAGAAGACTTTCACATTTGGATATCTATTCCTTTCTGCTCAATGTATGTTGTTGCCCTCATGGGCAACATAGTCATCCTTTTCATCATCAAAACTGAAACTATTCTCCATGAACCCATGTTCTATTTTCTTTCCATGTTGGCCATCACAGACCTCATCTTGTCAACCTCTACTCTTCCCAAGATGTTGGGTGTCTTCTGGTTCAATTATCATGAGATCAACTTTCATGCCTGCCTCACTCAGATGTTTTTCATCCATGCTTTCTCTGGGGTGGAGTCAGGGCTTCTTGTGGCCATGGCACTGGACCGGTATGTGGCAATCTGCAATCCTCTGAGACATTCATCCATTCTTACAAATTCTGCAGTGGCTCAGGTTGGCATCGTGGCACTTCTACGTGGTTTATTGCTAATGACACCACATCCCTTCTTGGTAAGAAGGTGGCCATATTGCCAGACCAATGTGGTCCCCCACACATACTGTGAGCATATGGCTGTAGTGAAATTAGCTTGTGCAGACATTTCCATCAATAGTCTATATAGTTTGGCAGTTATTATATTAATTGTTGGGACTGATGTGACATGCATCTCTCTGTCCTATGTGCAGATTCTCCATACTGTATTCGGTATCCCTTCTAAAGATGCTAGATTGAAGACGCTTAGCACCTGTGGGTCCCACGTTTGTGTCATCCTCACCTTCTACATCCCTGCTCTTTTCTCCTTCCTCACCCACCGCTTTAGTAAGCATATACCACACCACACCCACATCCTGCTGGCCAACATGTACTTGTTGGTACCCCCTATGCTGAACCCTATCATTTACGGAGTAAGAACCAAACAGATCCGAGAATGTGTTCTACAGTTATTCAAAACTAAAATCAGCTAATAATTTTGGGGCTTTCTTTTCTGCTCATTCCTACCCTCCTATCAATGTTTGATATAAATTTCTTGGATTCTATTAATAGCATCAGCAAGACCAGGAATTAGAATCTCAATTCTTCCACTTACTACTACTGTAGGTGGAAGTTTATATACAATTTACCTAACCTATCTTAGCATCTGTAAAACAGATACAATAATACCTATCCCATAAGTTAATGATTATAAAGTGTTTAACACTTACATTCTAGCATACTTAAGCGCTCAGTAAAGGTGAGATTATGTCAGTATCATTCCTTATGTATGCATGTGTTCACTTGGTATTTTATGAAATCCATTTATCGGTATATCTTATAAGATTAACCAAATAGGAAGGTCTTTCTGAGTATGTGGCTTTTTGGAGGGAGTAATTTTAGCATAAATGATTCAGATGATAATTAATCAGAGTTTGGTTAACTTGTACTATCACCATAACCATAAGGGAAAGCTAGTGAGAAGTAGGAAGAAGAGAAACAAGTGGCAAGTCATATGGCTTTCCCCTCGCAATTGATGAGGAGGGTGCAACTTAGGGACTCCTTTGAGCATGAATATGGACTCTCAAGGGATTCATTCACACTGCTGGTGCAAGCACTGAGTATCTTTCAAACTTGTGAAAATTGTAAATATTCAGAATTTGTTATTCTTGAAGTGAGTAAACAAAGTATATAAATGATACTGATAACATTAATGCTTGCATTTATCCATGCAATATATATTTAGTAAGCAACTATTATGTACTACAGACATATCTGGGCTTAAAAGACATATCAGGAAACAAAACAAGCAAATTGATTTCCCTGTGTACTTTACAACTAATAAAGAGGGGTGGTAAGTAATAGTAGGTAATGTAAATTTATTATTCCATAGCTTTTTCTAGTATTCGTTAATGCTATGAATTTCACTCTAATCAATTTTTTAGGTGAAGCTTATGCAATTTTTTGATTGCTGATTTTCTCTCTACTTATTCTATTGGGTACTGAAAGAAGAATCTTGAAACCTCAAAATATAACTGTGTATTTGGCCATATTTCCTTTCAATTTATCAATTTTCTTTCATGTAATTTGAACCTTTGCAATTAAGTAAATATGTATTTGATATGGTCATATCTTTTTGGAGAAATTATGTCATAATTGTATATCTGTCTTTATTTTTGGCAATATTTCTTATTCTGAATTCTACTTTGTCTTATATTAATATAGCCATTTCAGTTTTTTTTTTTTTTTTGAGACAGAGTCTCGCTCTGTTGCCTGGGATAGAGTGAGTGCCATGGCATCAGCCTAGCCCACAGTAACCTCAAACTCCTGGCTTAAGCGATCCTACTGCCTCCCAAGTAGCTGGGACTACAGGCATGCACCACCATGCCCGGCTAATTTTTTTTTTCTATATATATTTTTAGTTGGCCAGATAATTTCTTTCTATTTTTTACTAGAGGCAGGGTCTCGCTCTTGCTCAGGTTGGTCTCGAACTCCTGACCTTGAGCAATCCACCCGCCTCAGCCTCCCAGAGTGCTAGGATTACAGGCGTGAGCCACCGCGCCCGGCCGAGTTTTTTTCCAATACTTTTTACAGGCCATATATTTTCCATCTTCTCAATTTATTTGTATATTTATATTTAAAGTGGGTTTTAGACAACATAGATAGTTAGATTTTGCTTTTTTTTAATTTGAAAATTTTTATTTTCGTTTCCTTTTTGTGCCATTTTTTTTCTTTTTTTATTTCAGAATATTATGGGAGTACAAACATTTCGGTTACATATAATGCCTTTGCCTTGCCCAAGCCAGGGCTACAAGTTTGCCCTTCCCCCATACAGTGAGCACCACATCCATTAGTTGTGAGTTTACCCACCCCTACCACCTCCCTCCCACTTGGCTGGCACCCAGTGAATATTAATTTGAGCACCTTAGTGTTGATCGGTTTGTACCAACTTGATGGTGAGTACATGTGATGCTTATTTTTCCATTCTTGTGATAACTCAGTTTGAAGAATGGACTGAAGCTATATCCAGGATAATATGAGGTGCTAGTTCACCACTGTTTTTTGTAGTTGAGTAGTCTTCCATGGTATATATATACAACATTTTATTAATACACTCATATATTGATGGGCACTTGGGTTGTTTCCCCATCTTTGCAATTGTGAATTGTGCTGCCATAAACATTCGAGTGCAGATGTCTTTATTATGGAATGTCTTTTTTTCCTTTGGGTAGATGCCTAGTAGTGGGATTGCTTTATCAAATGGTATTTCTATTTTTAGCTCTTTGAGATATCTCCAAATTAGTCCCATAGAGGTTGTACTAATGTACAGTCCCACCAGCAGTGTAAGAGTGTTCTTATCTCTCCACATCCATGCCACCATTTGTTGTTTTGGGACTTTTTGATAAAGGCCATTCTCACTGGAGTTAGGTGATATCGCATTGTGGTTTTGATTTGCATTTCCCTAATGATTAGAGATGTTGAGTACTTTTTTATATGTTTGCTGGCCATTATTCTGTCTTCTTTTCAAAAGTTTTGGTTCATGTCCTTTGCCCACTTGGATTAATAAAACCAAAAGTTGGTTTTTCGAAAAGATAAACAAAATTGACAGCCCTCTTGCTAGATTGACAAAAACTAGAAAGGAAAGGACTCTAATAAGCTCAATTAGGAATGAAAAATGAGAGATCACTACAGACATCACAGAGATACAAAACATTAACTTTGAATACTATAAAATATATATGCCCCCAAAACTACAAAGCATGGAGGAAATGGACAAATTCTTAGAAACACACAACCTCCCTAGGCTCAATCAGGAAGAAATAGAATTCCTGAACAGACCAGTATCAAGCATAGAAATTAAAGCAGCAATTAAAAATATTCCAACAAAACAAAGTCCCTGACCAGATGTATTCACACCTGAATTTTACCAAACTTACAAAGAGGAACTCATACTTATACTGCAGAAATTATTCCACAACATTGAGAAGATGGTATCCTCTCCAACTCATTCTATGAAACCAGTATCACCTAGATTTTGCTTTTTTATTCGGTTTCACTATCTCTATCTTAAATTGGTGTGTTCAAATAATTTACATTTAATGTAATTAGTGATATGGTTGAATTTAGGCCTAACATTTTACTTTTCAAAAGTTTCATCTGTTTGTTGTTGCTTTTCTTTTGCTTCATTTCCTACCTTGGAGTCTACTTTTTTATTGATAATAATTTATTTACTTACTTATTTTTAAATTGCCAGATAGGCACAGAAAGACAAATATCACAACATCTCACTTATATGTGGAATCTAAAAATGTTGATCTCATAAAAGTAGAGAGTACTATAATGTTTACAGAGGGTGGGGAGGTTGGGGGTAGGTGTTGGGGAGATGTTGGTCAAATGATACAAAATTACTGTTAGGAGGAATAAATTCAAGGGATATATTGTACAGCAAGGTGGCTATAGTTAATGATGATGTATTGTATTCTTGAAAAATGCTAAGAGAGTGGATGTTAAATGTTTACACTACAAAAACTGATAATTATGTGGGGTAAAATTGTGTTTATTATTCATAAAACAATGTTTTTAAGTATATATGTTGTGTAATGACTAAATCTAGCTAATTAACATATGTACTGCCTACTTTTGGATTTGAATAGTTTTATTGTTTTGCTAGAACAACTCAGCCAAATAAAATTCATTGTTTCACACATACATCAAACAGGACAAAAAATAAATAAATAAAATAAACACCACCTTCATAGACAAAAAAAGGAAAAAAAGAAAGCTTTTATCTTTGGCCTTTTTAACCATCTCATACAAACCAACTACTTCATAGAATATGTAGCTAAGTCCATACACAAAAAAGGATACTGGAATGCTTGGAATAAGATTGTTTTTGTGTTGTTGTTTTTTTTTTTTTTTACAAGTTTTTTTTTTCCTTTGAGATTATAATGAACATGGTCACACCACAAGTCAAGTCAGAAGTAGGACAGAGAACATCCAAAGGCTGGTTTGCTTGTCCAAAGATCATTAAAAATGGCTGACCCTAACAATATGCACAAGAACATAAAATGTAAATAAAAATACAAACAAATTTCCTTTGTAAAGTACTTTTAAGAAAAAAAGCAGGGCTTTGGAAGTTTTGGTTCTTTTTTCCTCCCCTGTTGCAAATTCTTGTGGTTTTGGTTGGGTGGTGGAGAGCAGTGTCACCTGCAGGTGGCACTGCCCACGGGGGGCAGACGGGCCTCTCTACTGGAGGTGAACAGTTTAGATTCTGAGATGGGAAGTGGAGGGTGAATAGGTCACAGGTCACAGCAGCCTTATTTTTTTAAGTTTAACTTTTCCTTTTTTGCTATCTAGTCATCCTCATCAATCTTCTGCTTCTTGGTATCAGCATCATCGTCCTCACCATCTTCAGCTGCCCATTTGCCCGTGGTGCCTTCAGCTTCCTTATCTTCATCTCCATCTTCTTCCTCATCATCACCTTCTTCTTCCTCCTCCTCTTCCTCGCCACCTTCTTCCTCTTCTTCATCTACCTCCTTGCCAGCCTCCTGCTCCCCATTTTCCTCATGAGCGTTCCCATTAGCAGGGGCAGCTCTTCCATTCTCTGCCTCCTCC
The DNA here is from genome assembly GCA_028533085.1 of Varecia variegata. NCBI lineage: Eukaryota > Metazoa > Chordata > Mammalia > Primates > Lemuridae > Varecia > Varecia variegata. The sequence goes on along the minus strand of CM052438.1, from coordinate 139,818,294 downwards.
ACAACTTCCTTCTCCTTCAAGTCCTTGGTGGTGATCTCGGAGCTGGTGTCCAAGGCTGCATGTGACATGGAGGGGTACGCCAGTGATCCGATGCAAGGGATGGAAAAGAAAGGAGAGTTGGGGACTATGGCAATAAAGCTGCCGGAATCCGAGGTGACAGAGGTAGCTGTCGCAGACTGAAAGCCAGACCCAGGAACAATGCAAACATGGCTTTTCTCAGCAGCCACTCTTGAATAGTATTAACATTGAGTTTTAATTTATTTATTGGCTTTTGGTTATGTATCTATAATTGATTTTATTTATTTATTTATTTTAGAGATTGCTCTAAAGCATGAATTCTCAACCTAGGTACCATTACCAGTTTTCATCAGATAATACTTTGCTGCAAAGGTTCTTTGTTCACCCTCAGTTAAGAAAAACACTTTAATCTATTGAATGTAAAAGTGGAAATTACATAAAGGAACCACTGAGCATACGTTTAGGAGACCTAATAACGGCTGAAGAGCTGTCTGAGTGCCCCTTTACCTAGTGCCGATTTTGGGCAGCCTGTGTGCTGTACAAGTTGAAGGATAGCCTGAAGTAATTTATCAACTTCTAAATACATTTGAATCACTATTTCTTTACAAATATTCTCACAACTCGGTCCTGAATTTGTTTTGTCCTGACCCCATAAATGACTGGATTTAAACAAGGAGGAACCACCACATACAAATTGGCCAGGAGGATGTGAATGTAGCGAGGAACATTTCTACCAAACCGGTGAGTCATGAAGGAGAAAAATGCCGGTGTGTAGAAGGCTAAGATAACACATACATGTGAACCACATGTGCTCAGTGCTTTGAGCCTGGCATCCCTGGAAGGAAGGCGGAAAACAGCTCGTAAGATCTGAACATAAGAGAGGGCGATGAGGATTAAGTCAAAGATCAGGGCAGCAATGGTAAATAGCCCATAGATGATGTTGACCCTTATGCTAGCACAGGCAAGACGAGCAATTCCCATGTGTTCGCAGTAGGTATGAGGAATAATGTAGTGTCCACAAAAGGGCAATCGTTTGAGAAGAGGGCAGAAGGGGATGACAAGGAGGACTGGCCTCCCCACTACAACAGAGGCCATGATGGCTACCACTTTGTTGGTGAGGATAGTGGTATATCTCAGTGGGTAACAGATGGCAACAAAGCGGTCAATTGCCATGGCCAAGAGTACAACAGATTCCATACCAGTGTAGGTGTGGATAAAGAACATTTGGACCAGGCAGCGTTCAAAGCTTATCTCCCTGAGGTTGAGCCAGAAGATTGCCAGCATCTTGGGGATGGTAGAAGTGGAAAGGCCTAGATCAATAAAAGAGAGAAGAGCAAGAAAATAGAACATGGGTTGATGAAGACTCTGCTCAGTCTTGATCACGCAGAGGATTGTGAAATTCCCCACAAGGGCTATCAGATAAACAATAAAGAAAGGGAAGGCAATCCAGATATGGAAAGCTTCCAGCCCTGGGACACCCAGCAGAAGGAAGACAGAGGGATATGAGGACATGTTATTGACAGAGGACATCCTGCTGAGGACTCTTGGGAGATATTCTACTGTCTTCTTCAGTATTTCTGGGGAGACACAAAGGAATATATGGTGGTTGGCTATCACTATATATAATAGCATGCTAAGTAAAAATTTAAGAACATAATAGAAGGGGATTAGGGGACAATCACCTTTATCAGAGACATTCAAATTATTGACTATCCTATTTAATATAAAATTGGGTTTGTGGAAGGTAGAAACAGCCTTTTCTGGTGATAGTATAAAGTAGTGACTCATGATCATCTTTAGCTCATGCATTTGTCAGATGTTCATCTGTATATACTAGTATCAACTGAAATGCCTCACAGTAACCAGAACTTCCCTGAACACATACACACACAAGATCCAGTACACAGAACTTTTGTAACATATTTAAGTTACCTTGGTTACCAAGTTGAGCAGATAGTTAAGAGAAAAATCCCCCAAAATGTTATAAAAAAGAGTGAGGAAACAAAATGAGATGAAATTATGATGATCAAGAAGATAACCCACTTATGAGGCCCATCTATCTTTCATAATCTCTGCTCACTAGGTATTACTTTTTTCCTTTTTTGCTTTAGTGAAACTGCATTGATACCTTTTAATAAAACTGTATTTATGCTTTGGTTGATGATCATCATTAATATTTTTCTACTTAGTTGAAAAAGTTATGATTTACCACATAAACAAATGATACATAAAACAAATGATCATTCTAGTAGAAGTAGAAAAAATATTTAATTAAATTTAGCATCCATAAATGATATTTAAAGATAAAAACTTTAAGCAAACTAGGAAAAAAAAGAAAACTTTTTAAAATTTGATGAAAGGAGTCTGAAAAACCAATAGTTAATGTCATACAGAATAGTGAAATACAGAAAAATTTTCCCATAGAATTTCAAATTAGGCAAGAATATCACCTAGTATCAATTCTATTTAACATTTTACTGGAGATCCTAACAAGGTCAATGTGTCAAGAAAAAATAAATAATAGACATAAGATTGGGATGAAAGCAAAACTTTCCTATTCATAAATAACACATATTTTTAGGTAAAAATAAGAGACTTTACAACCAATCATTTAACTTATCAATTACTCAGGTATAAGAATCAATGCTTTTCCTATATAATATTAGCAAACAAGTAAAATTAAAATTTTAAATTAATTTTTTTAAATTTACAATTCCACTTACAATGTCATTAAAACAAGAATTGCTTAGCAACAAGTACTTAAAATAAAACATGAGAGAGGAATTAAAAAGAATTTAAAAATATTAGGTTGGTGCAAAGGTAATTGTGGTTTTAGCATTGTTGAAATTTGCCCTTCGATATTAGGAACGCATTCTTAAATAAGCGTGGTTACATTATACATCATTTTAATGCTCATTTCTCGCTTTATGTTTTTTTGCTAATGACTTCTTGCTGTTTATTTTATATTTATTTTAGACTATGGAATTGATGTTAGACAAAAAGCAAATTCGAGCAATTTTCTTATTTGAGTTCAAAATCGGTCGTAGCAGTGGAGACAACTTGCAACATCAACGAAACATTTGGCCCAGGAACTGCTAATGAAGCTACAGTGCAGTGGTGGTTCAAGAAGTTTTGCAAAGAAGATGAGAGCCTTGAAAATGAGGAGCACAGTGGCTGGCTAGCAGAAGTTGACAGGGACCAATTGAGAGCAATCATCGAAGCTGATCCTCTTAGAATTGCACAAGAAGTTGCCGAAGACAATGCTATGGTCATTCGGTGTTTGAAGCTGATTGGAAAGGTGAAAAACCTCAATAAGTGGGTGCCTCATGAGCTGACTGAAAATCAAAGAAAACGTTGTTTTGAAGTGTCATCTTCTCTTCTTGTGTGCAACAACAACAAACCATTTCTGGTTCAAATTGTGACATGCAATGAAAAGTGGATTTTATTCAGCTGGTGATGACCAGCTCAATGGTTGGACCAACAAGAAGCTCCAAAGCACTTCCCAAAGCCAAACTTGCACCAGAAAAAGGTCATGGTTACTGTTTAGTGGTCTGCTGCCAGTTTGATCCACTACAGCTTTCTGAATCCTGGTGAAACCATTACATCTGTGAAGTATGATCAGCAAATCAATGAGATGCACTTAAAACTACAACTGCTGCATCAGGCATTGGTCAACAGAAAGGGACTCATTCTTCTTCATGACAACGGCTGGACTGTGGCACAACCAAGGCTTCAAAAGTTGAATGAATCGGGCTACGGAGTTTTGCCTAATCTGCCATACCCTCTTGCCAACTGACTACTACTTCTTCAACCATCTCAACAACTTTCTGTAGGGAAAACACTTCCACAACCAGCAGGATGCAGAAAATGCTTCCCAAGAGTTTGTCAAATCCCGAAGCACAGATTTTCATGCTACACGAATAGACAAACTTATTTTTCATTGGCAAAAATGTGTTGATTGTAATTGTTCCTACTTTTATTAATAAAGATGTGTTTGAACCTAGTTGTAATGATTTAAAATTCATGGTCTGAAACCGCAATTACTTTTGCACCAACCTTAATGCATACCATATCAATGGTTTGGAATACTTAAATATGTTAAGATGCCAATTCTTCCAAGAATGGCCAATAACTTTAAGAAAGCTTCAATCAATATCAATAAATTTAGTCTTATCCTGAAATAATTATAAGAATATCCTAAATTCGTTAGAAAAAGAGTAACAAAATGGGGATCTTGTATTAAAAGACTTCAAATTTATTATCAAACTAAAGTAACCAAGACAGTGTGACACTTGCACAATGATGGACAAATGGTTAAATAGGAAAAGTAGAAAAAGACCCTCTTTACATGCTAGATTTAATTTTTATAAAGAAACCAATGTAGTAATTGAATGAAGACAGAGTCTGTTCTAGCAATTATAGTAGTGCAAAGGAATGTACTTCCATAAGCACAAAAACATGATCCTTGATTCAATCTTCACAATATATGCAAAATATGAATTGCATTTTTAAATTAGATCTAAATTTTTAAAAAGTTCAAACCTAATATCTATAGAATAAACAAAGAAAAGTATCTATGAGACCCTGTGGAAAGTGATGGCTTCTTATGCAGTACATAAGAACAATAACCACAAAATACCCTATTACATGTTATCAAATTCAAAAACTAATTCTTAACAATTAAGAAACTAAATAAAGAAGGCACAGCCTAGTAGGAAATGTTCACAATCCCTATCTGAAAAAAAATTTCTGCCAAGAACATATAACTATACGTACAACTAAAAGTTAAGAAAAACAAGCAATGGAAAAAGAAGAAGAGAGACCTAAACTGACACTTGGCAAAGAAAAATAAACAAATGGCATTAACATTCTTAAAAGCATTAGGCATCAGGAATGGTACATTAAAGGTATAATGACTTATTTTACTTTCACTAGAATGGCTAAAATTAAAAACCGTGACAATACCAAATTTAAGCAAGGATGTAGAGCAATAGATTCTACTACACTGGTAGTAAACATTGAAAATAAAATTTGGGTAATAAATTGTAGTGTCTTATAAATTTATTAACACACCATCATTGATCACTATACACTACTGAACTCCTAGGTGTTTGCTCTAAATGAATGAAAGTGTATGTCCATACAAGCCTTGTACAAGAGTATTAACAGCAACTTTTATTCATAATTGCCTCAAAGTGGAAACAACACAAACACCCAACAATTAGTGAATCAACAAATCAATCTTGGAAAGTTTACCTGATGGAATTCCATAGGACAATAAAGATGACTTGATCATTTACACATACATGCAGCAGCATAGGTAAATCTAAAATCATGAGCCAATGTTTGCGACTACTTACAAAAGAGTATTTGCTACATTATTTCATTTGTATGAAGTTCTAGAACACACATACAAACTAGGTGCTGAAAATATCAGGTCAGTTTTTGCTATGGGTTGAAAGGGGTCAGGAATTAACTGGGAAGGAACAAAAGAGGATGTTGTAAGGTGATGGAAAAATTCTATATGTTTATAGTGTATAAGATATATATGTAAAGATTCTTTTATATTCTCGAAGTTTGAATTTTATTTTAAGATAAAATTTACATATTTTAAATGTACAAGTATCATCTGTACATTTGTGACAAATATTCATGCATAAACATACGTAAATTTTACCTTTAAAAATCAACTTCAGGCTGGACGTGGTGGCTCATGCCTGTAATCCTAGTACTTTGGGAGGCCAAGGCAGGCAAGATTGTTCAATTTGATCATTTATGTTTATCATTCATGTATCACAGTATTTTTATGTCCCACTAAAACATCTTAAACATATTCCTCAACACATTCAACCAAATTACTCTATTATTAAAATTAAAAACGAATTATCAGGAAGTCAGAGGCCAAATCAACTAGGTTTGTACCAATAGGATTGGCCTAAAAGATGTATATTTTTCTCCAATTCAGACAAGTACATAGCTATTTTTGTGCTTTATTTTACTGAACTTGCATACCTAATAGATGTCTTTAGTGGTCAGCAAATTAGTGTTACATATGAGGTACCCAACAGAATGCCTTGACACTGGGCCCTTAGTAACATTAGCTAGAATATTTTATCATTATTATTATCCATGGATATGAATCTTGGTGATAACATTTAATTTCTAAATAAAACACATCTCACTAATAGTATAGACATTAGATTCATTATCCTAGAAGGGACCATGTGAACTGAGTCCCAGTCATTCAGTCTAATTTGAAAGAGAAGACTCTCATCTAATTAGATTAGGAGCCTGTCTTTTAAAGTGTTTTCAGAATATTCCAGGTACACATTGTGTATTTAATTAGGGAACAAATTATAAAACTTTTAGGACCTCTTCATTAATACTCATTTAAGAAAGCCTTTCTGCCTATGATAAATACACAAATTAATTGATTTTCATTCTGAAACATGGAATATGTAGGTTATAATCAACACAGTCAGAACAAAATGGGATTTCATAACTCAAATTTGCATTTTTACCACTCCAACTGTGAAAAACCCTTTACAGAATCTCATTCTTAAACACAGGCTAACACATAAATAACGCAGTTATTGACATCCCTGTTTTGCAGTGCAGAGTACAAACGTCATCCCCAAGGCCTTACAGCTAATAAGATACAGTAACTGTTTCAAAGATGTCACTCTCTTGACTAACATGCTGACCTCCCTGATACAGTCCATGGTTCCAGACACTTATCACTCACTCAGGCCCATATCTGCAGAGAAAGTGAAGCATACAGGGTCTTGATGTCCTTCTCTTTAGTGGTAGCTGAAATAAAGGGGCCTGACACTTTCTTCTCTGGCATATCTGTAAGTTGTACTACCTGATATAACTTCCAGAAACTCTCCTCAATGTCCACTGTGCAGGTCTGCCCCAGCTGTCCGAGCCTTTTCATGGGCTGGGGACCTGGGATCCCTTCCCAGGAACACCGTTCTGCCTGTTTTTATAGTATCGGGCTGATCTTCCTGCCCAGGATCCCAAGAGGAACACTTTATGAAGAGAAGGTGACTCCCTTGAGAACATCCTGGGTCAGGCTCTTCAGAAACCAAGGCTGTCTGAGTATCTGAGCATTCTGAAGCCTCTTGCTTCAAATCTGTACCTAGAGAGCCAGAAATCCCTTTTGTATTTTGTCTCATATGCACACCAATTTTTTATGTGGTTCATCTTCATTTCTAGCTTTTATATCTGTTAACTTTCTCTAATTGTTTTCACCAGGATCTCATGTTTGGAGTATATATTTCTTGAAATATATCTTCCTCATCTTACATTCACATTTCTGAGTTAATGGCTATGCTCATTGCTTTATATAGTTCCTTTTTAAATTATATCTCATGTTGACTACTAAATGTTCTCTTAAAATTTAATTGCCTATTTTACAGTCTGTTTCTACATTAAATCATAGCAGAGAGGTCAAGGAAATGTTCCTGGAACTAAATAATTTGTTTCAAATTCTGTGTTATGTGATAATTATATGACTATGTGTAAGTTACTTAACTTCTCAATTTCAACTTACTTATTATGACATGTGAACTACCTAAAGAACCAAATGTAATTCCTAGAACATTGTAAATGGTCAAGAAATGTCAGATGCTATTAGTAGTAATATTAATGTTACCTAGTGTTTATATGTTTCCTAAATCATATGGAATTGAGAGGTGCTTGTTCCACAGGTATTAAATATGTTGAAGGTGTATTTTTTGTTTACTCAACTGAGAAATAGGCAGTTTCTCTTCTGACATTAAAAATGCTACTTATGCCAAAATAATATTAATGTATAATATTGATGTTGCATGTGCTCTTTTCCTGATATGTGTCAAAGAACTCGTCCAGACACTGATTCTAACAATTTATTCAAACTTCATATTTTATGCTTACTTTCACATTTACAAATAGGTTCATTGAATATTTTGATGAAAATAGTGGTAGAGAAAAATGTAAGGGCATATGTGCTTTTTGTTTAACGAATCTATAAATATTTTACTTAACACTGTCATCTTGCTGCTATGTTTCATTAGCTATAAAACTTAGTTTTATGATATTATTACTTTCCTCTTTAATTGTTCATTCTCATGTTCAGATTATGTCACTCCAAGCCAATCCATGTGGGCAAGATGTTATCCTGGAATGGATTGGGGAAAAAAAAAAAAACAGTGTGTGACTTTGTACTTTTCATTCAAACTCTAACCTGGTTGTTAGCTTGGGGTAATATTGTTCTCTGGTTAAAAAAAAAAAAAAGGAGTGTAAGTCCTGTTTCTGCAGCCTCCTGGCTAAATATAAAGCTTCTGTCTCTTCAGATGGAAGGATTTTAGTGTCTATTCACCTCGGCATTTTCCTTCAGTTACTGCTTCTGTACACATTCTTTTCCACATCATTCCATTGCCTCAGTTTCCTAAGCGATAGGAAGAGGGTGTGAAGACGTAATTACTCATTGTAGTTTTAAGAATTTGGTGAGTTGATACTTTTAAAGTTATGAAAACTATTCCTGAATTGTAATATGTATTCTATAACTGTTTGCTATTATCATTATGCTAGCCACTTTTTATCAACTTCATTCACATGCTTTTTTATGTAAATGTTTTTTCACTTATCACATAATTGTTGACATTGATATGCTTATATTAAATGTTTATTAATATTTCTTTTGACTTATTTTTCTCATTAATATAAATTAAAAACTTTATAAATCTGCACATAGTTTACTATTTTCTGCAGATATCATGATATTGCAATTTTGAGAGTAGAGAATAAGTTCTGTTTTTTTCCAACTCAAGCTTCTTCATCTCTGAAGTCCAAATTTCATAATTTATTTCTGAAAGCTCTAATTACCCTTGCTCTGATCTGCTTAGTTCTGACCCCATAAATAACAGGGTTGAGAGCTGGTGGGATGACAACATAAAAGTTGGCAAGAAGAATATGGATGTACTGAGGAACATTTTGGCCAAACCAGTGAGTCATGAAGGAGAAAAATGCTGGTGTATAGAAGGCCAACATAACACAGACGTGGGAGCCACAGGTGCTGAGTGCCTTGAGTCGGGCATCCCTGGAAGGTAGACGAAAGACAGCATGAAGGATCTGGACATAGGAAATGACAATGGCTATCATGTCAAACACCAGGATAGAGATGGCACATAAGCCATAGATAATATTGACTTTGATGCTGGCACAAGACAGGAGGGCAATGCCCATGTGTTCACAGTAGGTGTGGGGGATGATCTGATGTCCACAGAAGGGCAGTCGTAGGATGAGCAGAACAAAGGGGATTGCAATGGCTAAGGGTCTCAGAAGGATGATCAGTGCTATAACTGACACCACCTTGTTTGTCAGCACCAATGTGTAGCGAAGAGGGTTACAGATGGCCACATAGCGATCATAGGCCATGGCCACAAGCACAGCTGACTCCATGCCAGTGCACAGGTGGATGAAGAACATCTGGATGAGACAGCCCTCAAAAGTGATTTCTCTCAGGTTGAACCAGAAGATGCCAAGCATCTTGGGGATGGTGGATGTTGACAGGCCCAGGTCAATAGATGAGAGAATGGCCAGGAAGTAGAACATGGGCTGGTGGAGACTGTGTTCTGTCTGGATCATAAAAACAATCATAATATTTCCCAGTAAAGCAGTCAAATATACAACAGAGAATAGAAAACCAATCCACATGTGCACAGCTTCTAGCCCTGGAATTCCCAGAAGGAGAAAAAAGTAGGGGTGGACCTGCGTGCCATTAGGAGGGATCATGTTTCTGAAGCCCCTTTACAGCTGCAGATACCTCATTCACTGAGAGACTCTGGCTTTTCTCATCCAATGCTATTGATTTCCTACAAAATTATATAAAAATGTTTTATTTATTCTAATAACCAAGTCTATCATGATATAACTTCATGATTTATGGAAACTTAAGTACGTGATGTTTTTGATGGATTTAAATAAAAATGGCATTTATTTTCATATATGTACAACACAGTTATCAAGGATCAATAGAATATCAGATAAATGGCTAGATATTTGGTAGACTGCATTGTTTCTCTTCTTTAAAAAATTCTATATAGCTTAACAATATTTTAAATAACAATAAAATGTATGGTTCCTTTGCAATTTTAACATGTGCATTTTCCTAGCTGTCCCAGGAAACAACTATTTCACAGGGAATTATTATAGCCTGTGGAGGAAGAATTTCCATGAAATTATTTTAAAAGTTCCAAACCCAGTGGTAGAAGAGGCTAAGTCAACATGTGTATCTCTTTCATCAGAAATGACATCATTGCCATTAGGGTAGACAAAACTAAGTCCAGGAAATAAAGATTCATGGCAGATATAATTGATGTAGTTGAGATGGCCTCACCATTTGATTTTACAAATGGTGTTGAAAATAGCAGAGGAGAGACCAAGATGTCAGGCTGGAAGCAGCCCGCACAAGCAGCTTTCAAGGAGAGATTTGAAAGTTGTAAGGGGATGCCCACCTACAAAGGGACTCTCTTGGACAGAGCATTGTATATCATCAGAGAAGTGACAGGAGACACTCACAGTGAAGGATACAGGGATGGGGGGATCCACATGTAGTCAAGAAGTAAACTGAGGCTTCCCCCATGGTTCCCAAAGCAAACACTGGTAGAAGGGATCCATAGCAGGGAGTTCATACCCTGACTTTACATAATAGCCAGTGGACTTTTATATAAAAGTACAGATTCTAAGTCCTCACTCTGGAGATTCTGAATCACTAGGTATGGAGGAGCACCTCCCAAATGCTATAAAGCTCCCCAAGTTAATCTGGTTCAACAATTTATATGAATTTGAAACTGCTCTAGGAAAAGATCATGTACATGAGGAATTGTTAGCTGGCGTGGATTAAATAGCATAAGTGTGAATATAGTAAAGCAAAGTGTAATTCAGTATCTCCTGATCCTAACTTTATATTCTTTTTCCACTTCTTTGAAACCCCAAAACAAAAATATGGGCACCATTTCTAGCCTTTACTATGACAACATCATGTTTTGTAGTGGCTTCTGCTTTTGCTCAGCTGGAGTAACTTGTGGAGAAAAAAATAAATAAACAAACAAACCAAAAAAAACCAAAAAACCTTTTGCATCACTACAGTTATATCTTCCAAGCACTTAAAACATGTACATATTAGTAGCTCTCAAAATAAATGTTAAGACACAATGACTGGTGTGTGGTAAATATAATAATACTAAAAATAGATTAGTAAAGCTTTCCGCAGGATTTTATGTGTCCAAGATACGCTGTTAGAGGAAAAAGGATAAGAAAAACTTAAATAGTATTGACCTAGGCAAGACACTTTCTCTCTTTTGAAGACTCTAGCAGTTCAGAGATATTCAGAACTATAGTTATTCTCCAAAGCTCATGCTGAAAACTTCCAAGTATTTCAAAATTATTGTGCAAAAATATCAACCAATTTGGTAACATATATTTTATTTTTTGACCCTATTCACAGCAAAAATAGTAAGTAAAGTTATCAAAGACTTTTCAGTTGACTAGACTGTGATAGTTTTGAGGGCAAGGAAAAATATAAATTTGCATGGAAGAGAAGGTAAATGGTAGTGGTGATACACAGACAAGGGTAGTAACTTGGAGCAAAAATATATTAACAACTTTCTGTGGCTGTAACTTGGGCTCAATTAACCAAAACTGACTTTGTATTATGTGATAATGGATGGAGTCCAGGCTTTGGAACTAGAATTCGTTTAAATGAGAGTTCTGATTGTCTCAAGCTGCCAATATCGCATAGACATTATTTCTCAAAAAAAAAAAGAAAACACTTCATATGTAATATTAAAATACTATAATATGTATGTTGTAGATTTCATTAAGGAATTATAAATGAACATGAACAACATATTGGGAGGGCAACATAAATTAGAAAATTATAATAATTGAATTATTTGACTTTCTCCACTTGGTCATACATTGCTATTGTATTATTTGTGTAAATTTCCAATGAGGAAATAATTTAAATTAGTTTATAGATGTGATATTTAGATAGAACATTGCTTAAATATCTTAGATATATATGGATCTAGAAATGTTTGGAAAAACATTGGAATTGGTTTGTAAATTATTGGGTTTTTTTTGCTTGTTTTAACAACAGCTGGGGAATTTAAGGAGTCTTTATCTGGTATTTTGTACCACCCCTTTAGATAAAGGCACAAATTGTAAAATGTTCATATTGAGAGCTGACTGCAGAACAGAGGGATATACAAATTGAGGTAAAGTTCTGCAAGATAGTTACAGAATAGTGACAGCTAAGGAATGGCAAGGGGTGAAGGATTGATGATTAAGATAAAACTATAGGAGGCAAAAGGACAAAGTAAGTTGAATGACAAAGACTTAAGGACAACACAGAGAGTTTTAAAAGCATTTACATATGTATGCACATGCACACATAACACTTAGTCAAATATTTAAGAATGTTTTAATAAAGTCTTTGTTAGAGTACACATCTGAGTCTGTTTAAATTGTTACCTTGTTATCTTCCAGGCTCAACAATGCCTTCCAGGTTCAGTCAGCTTTCTTTTTATTCAATTTGTCTGTTGTCTATTTTATCTCCTTAACCTAAATTTCAATTAAATGGCCACAATAAAATGGTTCCTTTCTTAGTGATCCTTTTCTAGACCCAAAGCCAGACTTACCAGCAAAGCTTTCTAGAAAAGCTAGTCCATCTGCACCAGAATGTTCCCCTTTTCACCCACTCTCACTGAAGTGGGAGTGGGAAACTGTAACAACTGCCCTTAAAATGAAGTGTACAAACACAGGCACTCCCTGGAGAATAGAGATGCCCACAGGCACCTAATGAGATGTTCTATACATACGGAGCATAACATCATTGGTGATAAAGGTAAATGTCTTGATTCTGGGAGCAGATTTCCAAGCTTAGGATGAATAATGATGCATCGCCATACCTCTAGGAGAGAGGAGAGAATATGAGAAGGGCTTGCCTCTCAGTTTTTCTCCTCAAGATCCCTCCAGTTCTAGATTCCCTGTTATGAGCCCCAGGTACAAAGTCCAGGTCACAAAGAATTTTGAGGTGTTTTTCTATAAGGATTAGGCAAAGCCCCCTGGCATTTCTCTTTTATTATCGTGGTTGTTTACCTTGCTCTTATCGGGTCAAATGCTCCAAAATTTACCTACATTTTTCTCTCCCACCCTACCCCTAAGCCAAATTCAATGTTAAATACAATCATTAAATATCGAAACCCAACTAATACCTCTCATTTCTTGGAGAGGAATATTCATTAGAAAACCGTAGTTGAAGAAGATTTGCTCAAATCAGTTGTTTTGAGCAAAAATTGCTACTTCTTCCTGGTTTTCATTAATAGTTTAAGAAAGGCTATTTAATTTAATTTACTGTAATAAAAAGACAGATGCCTCTATAAAAAAATGTGAGAACAGAAAATTGGCTAAATGGACGGACTGGCCATAGACTGCGTGGGTTGCGTCCCCTCGCACCTACTTAATGGCTATATGAGTTTGGGCAAGAAATTT
>CM052438.1:139768990-139804237 GCA_028533085.1 Varecia variegata | reverse complement strand
GATGTGCCCTGTTGGGGGAATGGACACCCTTGAGGCTCAGTCTCGGGGGGTTGGGAGGGGCATGGGCAATATACTTAACCAGAATGGTTGTACCCCCATAATAAGCTATAATAAATAAATAAATAAATAAATAAATTTTCTGCAGCCTTGTAATATGCAGAGCATACATTGAATTGCAAGGTTAACATCTTTCATGTTTTATTGTTTTTTCAATTGTGCAAGACAGACAGTATCAGGTGAAAAGAGATTGACATTTTTTTTAAACTGGTTAACTTGAATGTAAATTTCTTTGGCTTTCAGCCTCACAACAATGCTGCCTCCTACACTTTTTGTATTAGGTGACATCTCATAAGTCCACAAATTTAGCCTCTTTTCATATGTTAAAGAACCCAAATTTCAACAAATTTACTTTAAAGATCTAATTGACTTTCATTAGTGATTCATGATGGGGCATGATCCCATTTAAAAATAGAGCCAGCTCCACTGAGCAGGGCAGAGCAGCTGGGTTTTAGAAGATAGATTGAGCAGTAATAATGAAACAGAGTAATATAAAAAAGTGGATTAGTCAGTACCAGGATACTTCATTTTACTTTTCTTCTAAGTGTTAAACAGAAGGCATTGCCTCATTTGCTGGCTCAGATTGTTTGGGCCCTTTCTGACTGGTTGCTGCTAATCTCATGGGTTTAGGAAAAACTGGTCTGTTTGGGGATTTTCCTGTTCCGTTAGAGTTTCAGTTTGATTACATGGCACTTAGCATAAGTGACTCCATTTGGTTCTGTTTAGTGTAGGAGCTTAGTTTAAAACAATGGCCTCCCATAAATTTTTTTCAACACGTTTTCCATACCCATATCCCACATCCCACACTATAGATGTTACTCTAGCACTTTGCAGAGTAACCTCATATACAGCTAAGCAAACTTCCTCTTCTTTTTTCTGGGGGAAATACACTGTTGATTAGTTAACTTGAACTCTCAGCCAACAGCACTATAATTCACTTCTGAAAAAGATTATGTCACAAAGTTGTTTTCTCCATAAGGCACATGATCACCCTCTTGCACTTAGGAACACTTAACAGCACTTCAGCATGACACTTGGGGGCCATTTTAAACAGTGGCATCATCAACAAAAAGCAAAAAAGAGAGAAAAACATGGCACTAAGAAGACTGCAAAAAGGACACTTGTTTACGTCATGAGAGCTGAAACTGGAAGTCAGAGACTTACCTTGTTCAACCTCAGCCAAAACATACACATCAGGCAACTCAAATTGTTGACAGCCTTTTGCATATTTGCAAATGACTGTGGAAATTTCATCAGTATTGATTTGTAGTTACAACACATTTTAGGGAGTAGGCAAATTCTCTACATGGAATCTCCAAATTATGAGACTCAATTGCATATGTGTTATTTACACAGGAATTATATGTATAAATAAATAAAGGATATAAATAAGTATAACAATAAATTTATGTTAATATTCTAAGTTCTAGAATTAACAAAATTGATGAGGTTGATACAAAAGTGTCTAAAAAAATTAATGTATAATGAGTTGGAAATAAGTGTAAAAACATGCAATAAACATAGACCCATGAGAGAATTGCATGTTGTAAGATGTCAAATTTTCCATGCTAATGTTTAGAAGCAATTCAATTTTCTTCAAAATTCCATTTTGATTTCTATTAAATTTTTTTGATGAAGTATGAAAGAACTAAGGTATATATCACAACACAGAATTTGGATTATGATATCAAACTTCAAAGTATAAGATGATTTAAATATTTAAAATAATTTAAATACAAAAAAGTAAAAAATAAAATTAAACCTAATATCAAAGTGGCATGAATAATGTTATTTTTAAAATATTTTTCTATATTAAAAATAAAAAGATATTATTTAAAACAAAGTGTTGAGATGCCACCTTTCTTTTTTTGATATATACATAAGATATTTTTAAGAACTGACAATTCTGAGATTCAAGCAATCCTTCTGAGAGGCAGGCTCCAGAGACAGTGGAGGAAGACCCAATGCCTGCCCCCCTACTGCCTGTCCTCTTATTAAGTTATTAGCTGAACTCAATCCTTCAACCCCCAGAGGCTTCTTTCCCTGACACCATGGGGATGCCATTCCCACTCCATTCCCCTGGGAACCTTAGACATCTGGAAACTGTCTATAACCCAGCTCATTTGGAAAAGCTATAAGTTAAGAGAGAACTGAAGGCTCCCTCTGGCCAGGGCATGCTCATCCTGAGCCAAACAGACCCCTAGTGGGGTAAGGCAGTATACAGTTGCTCTCATTATGTCCTGAGCAAAGTGGACAGTCGTCAGATGCAAGGTTTTGAGGCTCTAATCAGTGCAGACAGGCTCTGAAAAACAAGCTTGTGTAAGATCTCTTGGGTCAATTGATCCCTCTTCGGTTTGTGGCCCCCGAAGAGACCACATCTGTTTTACAAGTAATGGCATCTCTACTCTGTTATGGGTTGAGACTAGGCTGCAACTTTCTTTAAAAACAAATTTGTACATGGGCTTCTCTGCTAAGTTTAGTTCATCAGATGAAGGCTGGTGAAAAGGAGGGAAGTGTAGATGTATTGGCCCTAAATTCTGAGCAAACCGTAGAAATTTGTGACATTAGAGCAATATTTCATCCCACTTAAAACAGTCTGAAATACATTTTATATTTTACATTTACAAACACTTTGGGGGTACACATCTCCTAAGGTTTAATGTAAAGATTACAAACTTTGTAATTATACTTGGGTTCAAATTCTAGCTCCATAAATTCATAGTAGAATAGCTTTGGGCAAACTAATTGAACATTCTTACCTTGTTTTCTTATCTGTGTTGTAATTGTGATTACCTACTCCCAAATTTTCTTAAGGCTAAAATGTGATAATGCCAGAAGTGCAACTTACATGGAATTTAATAGATGTTCAATTCATGCTTTTCTATCTTATTTTTATAAAGAGATTGATAGAGGGTGTAAGATTTAGCCAAAAGACGTTATAGTCCATTTATCTTATTCCTCCCCCAAAACATATGTGAGTTTCTTCCCCTCCATTCCCTCATTTAATCCATCATGTAGTTAGACAAGGAACAAAATGCTGACAGAATTAAATTTTGTTAAAGACTGATCCTTGGGTATGTCTCTAAATTTAATATGATAATCAGGAAAGAGTGTTTGGGATTAGTGTAGACTATAATAAATTTATGCTGATAGATTTTTAGTGATTTAAGGCTTATTGTTTTAACTTTAGAATTATTTACCAGAAAAGTAGTTATATTTCCTTACTTTCTCTTTTTTCTTTTTTCTTTATTAATTCATTAGAACAACAAGCATATATATGGAAACACATTATTTCTGCCAAGTAAGAATTTGCAATATAATAAAGAAAAAGATTCAGAAATATGAAATGCAATATGACAAAAGATAAACAGGTAAGTGCAAATATCATAGGAACACCAAGGGGAGGTGCCAATAGTGGTTCAAGGTAGCTATAAAAATAATTTCAGGGGAGTTGATATGTGAGTAGAATCTTCAGTTCTAATTAAAAGTTATTAAGGGTTTTTATGTATGAAAAATATCAGTTCTCTATGCAGAGAGATATTGGGAAGGGCATTTGAGTGGTTAGAAATATTTCTTAATATTTTACAAGGCAAGGGATACCACATCTCATTTATAATGTCTTGGTTTGTACCTTTTTATGAATAAAATTGTAACTTCCATTATTCATTTGCTTATTGTAAACACTACAGGTAATACATTAATACATTGAGTATGTTTTTCTTGTTTAAAAAGCCACATTGTGTGATAAAGATAAATTATACTCTGCCTATACTCTTTCCATCCATCACCCATTTTAGACTCCTCCTAAGTTGAGTGTGTGTTGTCTTAGATTCTCTGTGCTTATAAAATTTTTAGTATAAATGTACTTACGTTATGTATACATGTATATTTAATTTCTGTTTGTATATTTTAATATCAGTGGAAAAACACAGTTCTGCTTTATTTTTACTTGAATATCTTCTGTATCAGGTTATATAAATATACCATAATCATTTTAAGTGCTACCAATTATATGATAAAATAAATTTGCCTTACATTTTTCTACTTTTATTTTTCATCGACACATAATAATTATATATATATTTATAGGGGACAATGTGATATTTTGATCCATGTATATACAATATGTGATGATCAAATCAGGATAATTAGGATATTCATAACCTCAATTATCATTTATTTTGTTGAGAACATTCAATACTTCCCCTTCTATTTGAAATTATGTAATTTATTATTGCTAACAATCGTTGTCCTACAGTAGTATAGAACACTAGAATTTATTCCTCCTATCTAGCTGTAACTTTTTTTTATCCATTAACTAATCTCTCCCTATCCTTCCCTTCTTCTTATCCTTCCAAGCCTCTAATGAACATAATGCTACTCTCTACTCCTAGGAGCTCAATTTTTTTTTTCTTACACATATGAGTGAGAAGATACAGTATTTACCTTTCTGTGCCTGACTTAACACAATGTCCTCTTGGTTCACCCATGTTGCTGCAAATGATGGAATTTCATGTTTTCTGGCTGAATTGTATTCCATTGTGTACATATACGCCAAATTTTCTTTATCCATTCATCTATTCATGGGCACTTATGTTGATTCCAGATCCTGGCTATTGTGAAAAATGCTTCAATAAACATGGGGTTGTAGATATTTCTTGTATATGCTTACTTCCTTTCCTTCAGATAAATAACAAGGAGTGGGCTGCTGGATCATATGGCAATTTGAATTTTAGTTTTTTGAGAAACCTACATAATGTTTTTCATAATGGGCTATACTAATTTACATTCCAACCAACAGTGTAAGAGAGTTACATTTTCTCCACATCCTTGCCAGCATTTGTTACTTTCTGTGTTTTTCATAAAAGTCATTCTAACTGGGGTGAGATAATATCTCAGTGTGGTATTGATTCATATTTCCATGATGATTGGTGATGTTAAGCATTTTTTCATTTCAAGCCTATTCAGATCCTTTGGCCATTTGTTTTTGTTTTTTTTTTTTTTTTTTTTTTTTTTTTTTTTTTTTTTTTTTTTTTTTTTTTTTTTTTTTTGTGTGTGTGTGTGTGTGCTTGTTGGTTTATTTTTTTTTCTTTTTTTTAAATTTTTTTTTTATTTATTATAGCTTATTATGGGGGTACAACAGTTCTGGTTAAATATATTGCTCATGCCCCTCCCAACCCCCTAAGACTGAGCTTCAAGAGTGTCCATTCCCCAGACAGTGCCCATCGCACTCATCATGTAGGTATACATACACCCATCCTCTCCCCCACCCCCATTCCCCGAGTCAAATCTTTAAACGTGTCCATTCCCCAGACAGTGCGCATCACACTCATCATGTAGATATACACCCATCCCCTCCCCCCACCTCTGTCCGATACCCATGAATTTTTATTTTATTTTGTTTTTGCCGCTAAGTCACTTGTGTTCCTTTTGTATCTTGGATATTAGTCAACTGTTGGATGATTAGTTTACAAATAGTTTTTTACATTCTACAGGTTGTCTCTTTACTATATTGATTGTTTCCTTTGCTCTACAGAAACTTTTTAGTTTTTTATAGTCCCATTTGTCTATTTTTGGTTTTGTTTCTGTGCTTTTATAGTCTTATCCATAAAATCTTTGCCTAGATCAATATCCTTTAGGGTTTTTCCCACATTTTCTTCTAGCAATCTAATAGTTTCAGGTTTTACATTATGTCTTTAATCCATTTGGGGTTGATTTTTGCATCTGGTGAGAGATACGGGTCTAAGTTCATTCTTCTGCGCATGAATATCCAGTTTTCCCAGAACCATTCATTGAAGAGACTGCTTTCTCCAATGCATGTTTTTGGCACCTTTGCTGCAAACAGTTGACTGTAAATATGCAGATTTATTTCTGTGTTCTCTATTCTGTTCCATTAGTCTGTTTTCATTTTTATGCCAGTACCATACTTTTTTTGTTTACTATTGCCTTGTAGTATATTTTGAAGTCAGATAGTGTGATGCCTCCAGCTTTGCTCTTTTTGTTCAGTATTACTTTGGTTTTTCAATGTCTTCTGTGGTTTCATACAAAATTTTAAGACTTTTTTTTTTCGATTTCTGTGAAAATTGTCATTGGTACTTTGATACGGATTGCACAGAATTGGTAGACTGCTTTGGGTTGTGTCGTCATTTGAGCAATATTAATTCTTCCAATTCATGAACATAAGATGTTTTCCCAAATTCTTTGTGTCTTCTTCTGTTTCTTTCATCAGCGTTTTGTAGTTTTCATCATGGAGATCTTTCACCTCCTTGGCTAAATTTGTTTTGAGGTTTTATTTGTAGCTATTTTAAATGGAATTGCTTGCTTGATTTATTTTTCAACTAGTTTTTTATTGCTGTGTAAAACACTACTGATTTTTGTATGTTGATTTTGTGTGCTGCAACTTTACTGAATTCATTTATCAGTTTTAAGAGTTTTTTGGTAGAGTCTTTAGGTTGTTCTATGTATACTATCATGTCATCTTGAAAAGGAAACAATTTGACTTTCTCTTTTCCAATTTGGATGCCTTTTGTTCTCTTGCATGATTGCTTTGGCTAGGACTTTCCAGACAGTATAGAATTAGAATGGTGAAAGGGGGGCATCCATGATCTTAGAAAAAACAATTTCAGCTTTTCCACATTCAGTGTCGTCAGCTGTGTGTTTGACATATATGGCCTTTATTGCAGTGAGATAAGTTCCTTCTATATCTAATTTGTTGAAAGTTTTTATAATGAAAGGATGTTGAATTTTATCAAATGTTTGTTCTACAGCTATTTAAGATGATCATGCTTTTTGGTATTTGTTCTGTTGATATGATATATCACATTTATTGATTTGCATATGTTGAACCATCCTTGTATCCATGGGATATATCCCACGTGATCATGATGTATTACCTTTCTGATGTGCTGTTGGATTCAGTTTGCTTATTTCTTTCTTTTCTTTTCTTTTCTTTTTTTTCTTTTTCTTTCCTTTTCTTTTTTTTTTTTCTTTTTTCTTTTTTTTTGCATCTGTACTCTTCAGGGATATTGGCCTGTAGTTTTCTTTTTTTGTTGTGTCTTTGTCTGGTTTGGGGATCAGGGTAATGCTGGCCATGCAGAATGAATTAGAAAAAAATCCCTCCTTTTCAATTTTTTGAAACAGTTTAGAAACAGTGAGTGTTAGGGTTTTTTGGGTTTTTGTTAATTTTTTTTAAGTTTTGTAGAATTACCAAAAAGAACCATTCATTCCTGTGCTTTTCTTGCTTGAGAGACTTTTTATTAATAATTCAATCTTGTTATTTGTTATGTTAGGTTCCCTATTCCTTCTTGGTTCTATCTTGATCAGTTATATGTGTACAAGAATTTATCCATTTCTATATTTCTGTTAGATTTTCTAACTTCTTGATGTATAGTTGTTTATAATAGTTTCCAATGATCATATGTATTTCTGTGATATCAGTTATAATATCTCCTTTTAGTTTTGTGATTTTATTTATTTGGGCTTCTCTCCTTTTTTTAGTGTAGCAAATGGTTAGTCAATTATTAAAGTATTTTCAATAAAGCAAGTTTTTGTTTCATTGATCTTTTGTATTTTGTCTCCATTTCATTTAGTTATGATCCAATCTTTATTATTTCATTCTTTCCATTAATTTTTGTTTTGATTTGTTCTTGCTTTTCTAATTCCTTGAAGTGACTCATTAGATTGTTTATTTGAAATCTTTCTATTTTTTGATACAGGTGTTTGTTGCTATAAACTCGCCTCTTAGTACAGCTTTTGCTACTACCATAGGTGTTGATATGTTGTGTCCTCATTTAATCTGTTCTGAGAAATTTTTCTATTCCTTTTAATTTTTTCATTGATCCATTGTCATTCAGGAACATATTGTTTAATTTCCATGTCTTTGCACAGTTTCCAGAGTTTCTCTAGTGTTTGATTCCTAGTTTTATTCCATTGTGGTCTGAGAAGACATTTGATATGATTTTGATGTTTTAAAATTTGTTGAGACATATTATGTGACCTAACATATGGTCTACCCTGTAGAATGCTCCATGTGCTGAAGAGAGGAATGTATATTCTCCTTCTGTTAGATAAAATGTTCTGTAAATGTCTGTTAGGTCCATTTGGTCTATGTTCAATGTTTCTTTGTTGACTTTCTATCAAGATGATCTGTTCAATGCTGGAAGTGTGATGCTGAAATCCCAAATTGTTATTGTATTGGATTCTATCTATCTCTTTAGCTCCAATCATATTTGCTTTAAATATCTGGTTGCTCCAGTGTTGGGTGCATATATATTTATATTTATTATATCTTCTTGCTGAATTGATCCCTTTATCATAATCTTTTTTGTCTCTTTATGTTTTTTTGACTTAAAACCTATTTTTTCTATCATTAGTATGGCTACTCCTACACAATTTTGGTTATTTCAGTTTTTGTTGTTTGGGATATCATTTTCCATCCCTTAACTTTGTCTTCACAAGGAAAGTAACCAGTATATAGCTGTTTGTTGTTTTCTTTTATCCATTCACCTACTCTGTGTCTTTTAACTGGAGAATTTATTAATAAACCATTTATATTCAAGGTTGTTATTGATAGGTGAGGACTTACTCCTGTCATGTTATTAACTGGTTTCTGATTGTTTTGCATATCCTTTTTTCCTTTCTCCCTCCCTTATTGTTTATCTCTTTCTCATTTGTGTATATGTCCTACTGGCAAATTTTATACTTTCATGTGTTTTCATGATGATAGATATCCCCCTTTCTTTTCCAGATGTAGTACTGCCTCAAGCATTTCTTGTAGGGTAGTCTGGTGGTAATGAATTCCCTCAATTTTTGCTAGTCATGGAAATACTTTATTTGTCCTTCATTTCTGAAGGATAAATTTGCTGGGTATAGTATTCTTGCTGAAATTTTTTTTTCCTTCAGCATTTTGAATATATCATCCCATTCTTTCCTGGCCAGTAAGGTTTCTGCTGAGAAATCTTCTGTTAGTTTAATGCGAATTCTCTTATATGTGACTTGACACTTTTCTCTTGCTTCTTTTTGAGAATTCTTTCTTTGTGTTAACTATCATTTTATTGATGAATATTCTGAATGATTTAATTTTTATTATATTATAGGCAGCATTACAATAGAATCATGGTGTATAATTTCATGTGTATCTGTAAAATTTATTCCCCAAAATAGCAAGTAGTTAAACTTTTCTGCCAAAATTATTAGTTTTAATAATAGTTGTTACTACACAAATTTTCTCTAAATGCTGTGACAAGTTACACTCCAATGAATTGTTCTTAAGAGTGTGTCTTTAACTCAGTCCTCACTAACTCTATCATCAATCTTGATATCCTATTGGTTGAAAATATAATGTATGATTTGTGTTGTATGCACTTTAATTTTTAATTTCCTGATTGCAATTAAAGATAAAACCTATTTTAAATTTTTGGACATATGCATTTAATCCACTGTGAATTTTATCTCAACATATCTGTCCACTTATTTTCTACTGTAAAATATATTTAAATTGTGTAAAGGGAAAGAATAAATAGAAAGAGTGAAGGTTAGGGTGCATGAAAAATATAAGAATGTTAATGGAATCATGGACAAAAAGGTACAAACATTCTTTTTAAGACAAAAAAGAGGGAAATATTTTAAAATGCATTAGCTTAATGGTATATACATAAATCTAATTGTAGAACACAGCAAATTTGAGAGAGTCTGATTATGTTATTAACAAATTTCTTTCTCAGGTAAGGTCTCATTTGTTGAGAGTAAGTACATTGGGGAAGGATTAATAGAAAGACTATGGCTTAGATTTGGACCAGCTTCTTTATGGAATTTAGAAATGGAGGGACTTTAAACCAGTATTCATAATCAAATTAATTGTGATGGTATTTTTAATGCTGTGTACAGAATAATCGCCATACTCTATTTTCACAAATGTAAATGGACTGTCACATAATTAGGTCAATTTATCATTACAATTGAATATGATGTTTCTTGAATCTGTATCTGGGCTAGAAACCAGGTCTATCACATACCAGATATATAACCTTTTACGTGTTGCTTAAACTCTCCTCATCTGCAAATGGGAATAAAATTTAAATGAGAGCATACATGAAATGTTATCAGGAAAAGAACTGATTCATAATCAGTGACTGACTCATTTAGATATGTTAGTTACATTATTATATAACTTTCCAATCATCTGGTTTCCCTATATTCCTGTTGTGTCCAATATATGTCATGATTCAGAAATTATAATCCCTACACTTTCCGAATCTTCCTTGACACATGCATCCAGCTACTTCTGTGCTAAAGAAAATATCCATCCTTAGAGACACTGAACAGGAAATGGCCAAAGTAACCAGAAATTTTAGGTATGAAACTTCAGAGACAGACAAAGAGGCTAAAACGTGCTTCATCATTGTAATTCAATATTGAAGCCCAGTCTGCTATATATATTCCAATCTTCATTTCATTGGACTTACGGTTATTCTTTCTGATCACAAAAATTCCATAATCTACGTATATCTATAACAAAGGATTGTTTCAGGAACAATTTCAATTTTGTTTCTAAAAAGAAGAACACAAAGAAAATAAAGAATATGCCTGTTAGGGGACCAGTATGACTTCTAAAATGTTTTTCTAGTAGTCTTAATAAAGGGAACATGTGTAGTCAGCAAATTTCAGTATGGGAGTAGAGGTGGGGACCAGCCAGTGCAGAAGAAGTATGTACAACAAAGGAAAAATCTTGAGCCAAGCGTAAATAAAGTATATTGCATAAAAAGTGAACTTAACCAGGAGCAAAACATAATGTTGTTTTACTAATTGGATATGTGGGAGGAAGTGATGGAAGCTCAGACCACAGGCTACAACCCAATCGTTGTAATTCTTGCTGCTCAGATCAGGAGTAAACACAAATTCTGTGACATGGGGAGTCATGAATCGTGCAATGATATGTTTTATTTCTGACAGACTGTCAGCAGGATCACTCTGTTCATCATTCTGAATGAGTCTCATTATGTGAATCAATCTCCTTTTGATTATTACACAACAAACAACAATCAACACATTTTTCCAAATGTTAGTTTTCCTATTCTCAAAGCCACACTTTGTAACCTGGTATGTCCCAAACCCATTACGGCTAAAATCTAAATTAAAAAAAAAAAAGAAAGAAAGAAAGAAAAGGAATCAATTTTCTATTCAAAAACTCATATCATCCCTCTTGTCTTACTCTATTTCTTGTCTTAGGACTGCATTATTTCTTCCTAAGTCCTCCAAATCCATGGCTTTTATACATTCTCTTTTTTTCTTTCTTTTTTTATTTTTATTTTTATTTCAGAATATTATGGGAGTACAAATGTTTAGGTTATGTATATTGCCTTTGCCCCACTGGGTCAAAGCTACATTCTTTAATTTTCAATTGATATCATTCTCTTCTCAGTGGAAGATTATCTGATTTTTATATATTTAACTGTGGGTTTGGTATTAAATATTTTTCTTCACTTAGCATTTACACGTCAGTAACATTGCAAACTACAAATGTATATATCAATAAATATATCAATGGCAATATATTGGTAAAAGTTAATGAAGCTGCTTTGTACATGGATAAAATGTTTCACGGAGTTCAGTGCATCTCAATGAGGAGAACACCAGACTTGTTTTAGCTTTCACTGCAGATACCCTCCATATATTTATTTAGGTGGTACCTTTTTCAAGGTAGAGTAACTCTGTAATAATATCTGACTCTGTAAATAATGAAATAATATCTATCTAAACATGAATAGGCATTATAATTACTCCATTGCTAAGAATTTCTCTGTGTTATCTCAAAAGAGATTTTAAACTTTATAAATTATTATTTTGTTTGGCTTTAGAGGAAAAATTCATGAAGAGAGAACTGAAACATCTGATCCTTGTTATGGCAGCATACAATAAGACCAATGCCCATCCATCAACCTTCATTCTTATTGGCATTCCTGGTTTGGAGGCTGTCCACATCTGGATCTCTATCCCCTTTTGTGTGGTCTACCTTTTGGCTCTCCTGGGAAACTGTTCTCTTCTGTTTATCATCAAGACAGACTCCAGCCTCCATGAGCCAATGTACCTCTTCCTTTGCATGCTGGCTGTGGCTGACCTTGTTGTGTGTACCACAGCTGTGCCCAAACTTCTCAGCCTCTTCTGGTTCCATGATGGAGAGATTCACTTTGAAGCCTGCCTCACACAAGTGTTCCTGATTCACTCTTGTTCCACCATGGAGTCTGGCTTCTTCCTGGCCATGGCTTTTGACAGATATGTGGCCATTTGTAAACCATTAAGACACTCAGCTATTCTGACACACTCTGTCATTGGGGGGATGGGCCTAGCAATTGTACTCAGGGGCATAGCACTTCTCAGTCCTCACCCCTTCCTGCTATATTGGCTTCCCTACTGTAGAACTAACATCATTTCTCATACCTATTGTGAATTCATGGCCCTCATCAAGATTGCCTGTGCTGAGACAAAGATCCGCAAAGCCTACAGCCTCATTGTTGCCTTCCTTACTGGAGGGGTGGACTTTGTATTAATCATTTGTTCTTATGTTCTCATACTCCACACTGTCTTCCAACTCCCCTCCAAAGAAGCCCGGCTCAAGTCCTTAGGTACCTGTGGCTCCCATGTCTGTGTCATCTTAGTGTCCTATACTCCAGCCTTCTTCTCTTTTCTCACCCACAGGTTTGGGCATCATGTGGCTCCCCATGTCCACATATTTGTGGCCAACATATATCTTCTTATCCCACCCATGGTGAATCCCATTATCTATGGGGTAAGGACCAAGAAGATATGGGACAGGTTTCTTAAATTCTTCAGTTTTGCAAAGCCTCTAGACTAAATTATTTTTATTGGCAAGTAACATTTGAACAAAACATATATCTATCTTAGAATGTGTGATTCTTCATTTAGGTCATCTTTTAATGATAAAATAGCTCAGGTTATTCTGTAGGAAATAATTTATTCAAAGATAATTATATGTTTAAACAGATATAACTATAGATTATCTATTGGCTTCAGAAACATTTATTAAATAAATGGTGGGATTACTGTAAAATAAGAATTTCATTAGAGAGCTTAAATTAATAATTTAGATCTAATCATTATGAATGCCACACAGTGTATTTAAAAGTTCCAATTGGCCTAAATGCCTGAATCTTGTAATTATAAAAAACGTGAGTCTGAGCATGTTTGGAGACCAGGTTTATAAAGAGGAAGAGTCTATGAGAAAATCTTACTTTGAACTGTCTTTTCCTGGGACATTTTGACGACATTCTGGAGTTTTTTCTAGGATGCTGTAATTTTTTTTGCATTTATTCCTACATTATTCCCCTTCCTCTCTTTTTGAGGAAACCTTACTTTACCATTCACTTTTTCTAATATATGAAGTGGAAACCAACTAAATTTTCCCTATTCATCTTTCATGTGTCAAGAAAAAGGTCTTAATGTTTTAAACTGATAATCAAAGCCCAGTGTTTTATCTAATATCATAAATTTAAAAAACATTGAAATCATATGTTTTCTATAATTAAGAATATTCAGTCTGAGCTTATGTCCAATGACATTTGACAATTTGAATTATATAACTCTACATATTTTATATTCTCACCTATATTTATTTTTTGTGTGATTCCTGAAGAGATTGAGATAAAATAGAAGAACGGAAGATGTGAGTTCCAAATATTATCCTTCAATAATAGTGATGAACACTTTTGTGAAGGGCTTAGTTTGGTTTGAGAAGCAGTGAACACTAACTAAACCCCAGAGTTAGGCATATATTCTTCATCAGAATGGGAAGACAGTGTGTGGACAACCACTAGGGAGCACACATGGCTTCTTTAGAAAGCCTTACTACAAGGAAATATGTGTGAGGGTGGGGGGCTTAATTAAACTTAGTTTATTCTTACCAAATTTTCAAATCTGTTACTACTTCTGTATAGCACATAGTGAATAAGGAGTGGAGAAAGAATAGGCTGTACAATACTTGAACATCAAGAGTGGGGAGAAACCATTTGCACCAGTAGTTTGAGAAAGTTGAATCAAACATATAAACATTCATTTCTAGTATAATAACATATGACTCTTATACAGGATTTACATTCTACTAGTCCATTCTGTATTTTTACATACCTTAGCCCAGTCATTCCCCATGCAAACTTTATAAGATTTGTAATGTTAATATACTTATTTTACAAATGAGAAAACTGAGGCACAGAGAAATTAGTTGATTTTTCCATGGTCACAGGGATCATAAAGGTGGAGCTACAATTTTAACTTAAGATGTCTGGCTCCAGATTTACATTCTTTTTTTTTTAAGTGTAAGCACAAATTTATTGTCTCACAAATTAAGAATTTTGGAGTGGGAGTCCCCACGGTTGCTTACTACACTGACTTGATGATATTATGGTTCTGTTTCTCTGCCTTTCTTTTTTTTATTTCAAAATATTAAGGGGGCACAAATGTTTCTGTTACATGGACACCTTGTATAATGCTTAAGTCAGGACTTTCAGTGTGCACATCACCAGAATACTGTTCATTGTACCCAACAGGTAAGTTTTATTCGTCATCACCTTCCAACTTCACCTCTTCTTGATTTCCAATGTTCTTCACATCGCTTTGTGCCATGTGTGCCCATCATTTAGCTCCTAATTATTAGTGATTACATGTGGTGTTTGTTTTTCTATTTCTAATGTACTTTGCTTATGATAGTGGACTATAGTTCCTTCCAAGTGCTGAAAAAGACATTATTCCTTTCTAAGGCTGAGTAGTACTCCATGGTGTGTGTGTGTGTGTGTTGTGTGTGTATATATTTTATTTATCCTATCATGACATGATGAGCACTTAGGTTAATTCCACATCTTTGCAATTGTGAATTGTGCTGCAATAAACTTATGAGTGCAAATGACATGTTTATGAAATGACTTAGTTTCCTATGGGTAGATACCCAATATGGGATTGCTGGATCAAATGACAAGTCTACGTTTATTTCTTTGAGTAATCCCCATACTGTTTCCATAGAGGTTGTACTAATTTGCAGTCCAACCAACAGTGTATAAGTGTTCCTTTGTCTCTGCATCCATGCCAGCATCTATCATTTTTTGACTTTCTGATAGTGGCCATTAACATTAACATTAACATAGTAAAGCCAAAGATAACATTCTTTTTGATAGTGAGTCCAGCCATATGTGAAATATTCCAGTATGTATTATTTTGGGACCAGTACTAATCAGTCTGACCCAGTATTTTTTATTAAACTCAGAATATGAATAGCTTTATATTTTTTTTGTTTTTGTTTGCCTATTTGTACTTTTTTGCTTAGTTTTGCTTTAAACTGGTTGTGACTTTAATGTGCTCAATCATAATTGAAGTGTGTTACTTAATAATAAAGTGTTAGCTTTCCTCCACATTAGGAATTTGAATCATTTTCAAGCAAAAAAAAATTATAAAACACTTTTATTTATTCATTTACTTATATTTTATTTCAATAGATTTAGGGAATACGAGTGTTTTTTGTTACATGGATGAGTTGTATAGTGGCGAAATCAGGGCTGTTACTGTAACTGCTACCTGAATAGTTTACATTGTACCCAATAGGTGAGTTTTGATACCTCACTCTTCTCCCACCTTCCCCACTTAGTTTTCAATGTCCATTATTTCACTTGTATGGTCACATATACCCATCATTTAGCTCCCACTTATAAGTGAGGATATGAAGTATTTGTTTTTCCATTCCTGAGATACTCCACTTAGGATAATGGTCTCCAGTTCCATCCAGTTGCAGCAAAAGACATTATTTCATTCCTTTATATGGCTGAACAGTACTCCATGCTTATATATATTCATATATATACACACACATAAATACATATAGACACACACATTTTATTTACCCACTCATCAGTTGATAGGCACTTATGTTGATTCCATATCTTTGCTGTTGTGGGTTGTGCTACAATAAACATTGACAAACCCACAGCCAACATCATACTGAATGGGGAAAAATTGAAAACATTCCCCCTATGAACTGGAACTGGATACTCACTGTCACCACTTCTATTCGACGTAGTACTGGAAGTCCTAGCCAGAGCAATCAAGCAAGAGAGAGAAATAAAAAGCATCCAAATCAGAACAGAGGAGGTCAAACTATCCCTATTTGCTGATGATATAATCTTATATCTAGAAAACCCTAAAGATTCCTCCAAAAGATTCCTAGAGTTGATAAATAAATTCAATAAAGTCTCAGGTTATAAAATGAATGTTCACAAATAAGTAGCATTTATATATACTAATAACAGCCAAGCTGAAAGTCAAATCGAAAACTCAATACCATATACAATAGCTGAAGGTAAAATAAAATACCTACAAATATACCTGCCCAAGGAGGTGGAAAATCTCCACAAGGAGAACTACAAAACATTGATGAAAGAAATCATAGATTACATGAATAAAACACTTATTCATGCATTTGATATGTGCTTAACTTTTCATTTCTGGGTTGGAGAAGGCAGCTGCACAGGTCAAAGAATTGCTATTGACAATTCCCCCCAGGATAGTACTGAATACTTTCCAGTTTGAACATGGAAAATTAGTGCACACACTTCTTAAATATGATTCTTTATGAATACAAGAGCTATATTTTATTTCTTGGAAAACACTTTCAGTACTTGTTCCCTAATCTGTTTAGTTCTGACACCATAAATTACAGGGTTGAGAGCAGGTGGAATAACTACGTAGAAATTGGCCAGAAGAATGTGGATATAGCGTGGTATATTCCGGCCAAACCTATGGGTCATGAATGAAAAAAATGCAGGGGTATAGAAAGTCAAAATGACACACACATGTGAGCCACAGGTGCTGAGTGCCTTGACTCGGGCATCACGGGAAGAGAGTTGAAATACAGCACGAAGGATCTGGACATAGGAAATGACAATGGCTATGATGTCAAACACCAGGGTAGAGATGGCACATAAGCCATAGATGATGTTGACCTGGATGTTGGCACAGGACAGGCGGGCAATGCCCATGTGCTCACAATAAGTATGTGGGATAATTTGGTTTCCACAAAATGGTAACCTTAGGATGAGTAGAACAAAGGGCACAGCAAAAGACAAAGGTTTCAGTAGGATTACCCATGCGATATTGAATACCACCTTGTTTGTCAGCACCAGCGTGTAGCGAAGAGGGTTACAGATGGCCACATAGCGGTCATAGGCCATGGCCACCAGCACAGCTGACTCCATGCCAGTGCACAGATGGACGAAGAACATCTGGATGAGACAGCCCTCAAAAGTGATTTCTCTCAGGGTAAGCCAAAAGATGCCAAGCATTTTAGGGACGGTGGATGTAGACAGGCCTAGGTCGATAGATGACAGAATGGCCAGGAAGTAGAACATCGGCTGATGGAGAGTACTCTCTGTCCGAATCACAGAAAGGATACTGATATTTCCAAGCACAGCTGTCAGAAACACAGCAAAGAAAGGAAAACCAATCCAGAGATGCATATTTTCCAGCCCAGGGATCCCCAGAAGGAGGAAAGAATAGGGATGAAATCGGGTGGTATTAAGTGGGTCCATTATTCTGGGATCTTTTTATATTAAAATATATCATGGACTAAATATCTTCCATTCATAGAGTGAGTCTTATCCTTGCCTTAGTGCACAGAGATAAATGAAAAAATCAGTGAAACTTCTATCATATCTACCCATGTTACTTCACCATAGACACTTGAAAGTACATAAAATTTAATGGTAAAATATGGTGGCATAATTTCAATGTATCATGTTAGATTCATTCAATTAAATTCAATATTTTAGTTCAACAAACATTTCTTAATCTACCATGTATGTACCGAGTTCTACACTAAGATTGATTGTAAAAAGATAAACTAGAGAAGGTTTCTTTCCTGAGAGAACTTAATTAGTGGTTTAATGGGTATGTTAGTTGCTGTAATGGTTACATAAATCATCAATCTAAACTAATAAAGTATAGATAAGATAAAATTGTTCTCATGCTATCTTAGATACACAAAAGATTCTCCTGAAAATAAAATAATTTTATGTAAAAATTATTTAATGTATGAATATATATTTTATAGACAATGAAATAGATACATAGTTTAAACATGATGAAAGCCATTATAATTCACATGGGCCACATTTCTGAGCTAAGCATTTATAGTTCACTCTTCAAAGAAACCATAAATGCAGCAAACTGGAACATTTAAGTCAAATTTGGGCATGTGCAAGTTTCCCATTATTTAAGCCTCTGAATCCACTTCTCATCCCACAGTCATCTTCCAGTCTCTTCTTTCTTGCTGCTGACAACATGAGAGACATACCCTGCCTTAAGCTTTTATTAATGAAAGCCCTTACTCTGGATAATCCTCTCAGGATAATCTTCTTACTCTGAGTCTGCTTACAATGTAATGTATATATCCCTCTTCATCTCCAAACTGATGATAGGCTTTGCCATTTATAAGTGTCTTTCTGCTGATGACTGCCAAGAAAGAAACACTTATTTACATATATGCACACACAGACATTAATGTTCAAGTTTATAAAACATCACAAAATTGTGAGGAAAGTGACAATTTATGAGTTAATTTATACACACCACTCCTTGATACTGAATCTATCATTTCTCTTGCCGTGATATATCACTTTAATAAAGCTAAGCAAGCACACTGTGATCAAGAGCTTTTTTCTCTTTTATACACGTGTGTGTGTGTGTGTGTGTGTGTGTATGTGCGTGCATGTGTGTCTTGGAAGGGTGCATTGCAGGTTGGGTCTTAAACAAATTTCTCAAGAATTTCTAGAATGCAGAATTTGATCCCAAATATAGGAAGGAGACAAAAAATTGAGTTAAGATAATTACTCAAAGGCAAATGAATTACTAGATTGAGAGAGTAGAAGAAATATTCCAAGGAAGAAAAAAAAATATCCCTAATTTGAGCAGAGATGACTATATGCAAGGAGTTGTATTTAAATTTAGGGGATTGAGGAAGGAGATGTAGTAAAAGCCTGTAATCAGATTTCTCCTCTGTGACTTGGGTTTAGCTAATTTAACAGAGCTTAGTTTATGGAAATAGCGTAAAGATTAAAAACTGATACTAGGAATTGAATCCAAGTTCTGTTGCTCATTGCCTCTATGACTCCCTACCTACGAAATGAGACAAAAATGTCTACATTATAAGATTCTAGCAAAATATGCCCAATCCAAGATAGATAAAAAAAAATATCATCACAGTGACTGCTTATACTATTGAGAGGAATATGACAAAATAAAAAGCTATAGAGAACTTGGTTCTGGTATATCTTAGCTTGTGAAGGCAAGAGTTGCTTAAGTGTATATGAGATTATGGCAACACATTCTTATAATTGGTTCCCTTATCCCCCTCCCTCAGTCAGAAAGTTTTCCTTTTTTCCCCTTATTTTATCACCTACTACTTCTCTTTTTCTTGTTCTCAGCTAGCCACAGATAAGGATCTGTATTTCTAAAATGTTACCTACCAGCAGACACCTAGAGAAGTTAGCAGATCTCCTTTAGCATCCTTCTGAATTCCATTTGCTTATGGAAGAAGTGTTTTGTATTGTGGCCAAAACCTCCAGAGTGAGATCTTTGCAATGCCCTACGTCAGAACACCCTGGGGATAGTGGAGCCTGCAAAGCTCTGAGCTCGGTATTAACCTTTTCCTTGTGAAACTGAATGGTAATGGACATAGATAACCCATGTCCTGATTCTGGGACCATATCCTCAAGTTTAAGAGTATCTTATTTCTAGGAGAAAATCATTATTTTCTTTTAAATCTTGTAAAATCTTTAAACATTTTTTTTTTCAACTGGATTCCTGGAATTGGTTCTGGGCTCCTTATCCTGAACACTTCAAGGAGAGTTGGGCTGGTCCTTGTCCCACAATATGTAGGCTAATGACTGTATTAAATCTGGGTATATCTTTTTAAAATTGTGCAGCTACCACATTGATTCAATATTTCATACAAATGTGACACTGGAAAGTAAAAAAGTATACTATGATATCATTATAATAACTAAATATTTAACATAATTGCACTACCTTAAAGTGAAAAATTGCATATAATTTTGCATCCCACTAAGGTCTATCATGCCATTCCTCTGCATGTTTCCCATAATTAATGGAAAACAGATATGCAATTTCAGAGGGCAGAGCCTAGTTATTTTGTCATCACTTTCCCACTGATTACTTATCTAAAACCATGTAAAATTGCCTTATCTTATTTTTTTTAATTTTTCATTTTTAATTATTACGGTTACATAATATTTGTATATCTTTGTAGGGTACTCTTGATTTCAATTCTGAAGTCTATACAATGAGGAAATTTGTCAAATAAGTTTTAGTCTCCTTTATTCCTAACATCATATGAGTTTATCATCCCATGTTACTGATGAGGGACAGAAATAGGGGAAAAGAAGCACACACAACACTATAGCTGAGTTTTCAGGCTTTTATTCTAGAAGGCTTGTCCATGAGCGATGGGAACTGATCTTGGTCCCTGAAAAGTATCAATAGGTTTCATGGTTCATTCATTGATCATTCAGAAAATATGCATCAATTATCTACTACATGTTAGGCACTGTCCATACAGGTGTGGTTAGAACCAACATGATGCCTTTTCTCCCTAGTAAGAGGAAAAGGACAAAAGAGAATAAATGAAATAAATGTGTAAGCTTTATGTTGAAACATAAAGTGCAGGGTGGGGGTGGGAATGGTGATGGTTAGTGTCGGTAATTCTAAGGAATATTGTTAGGGCGACTGACACTAAGAATGTGACATTTAAGTAAAAGTTTGAAGGAAGTGAGGAAGCAAGATATGTAGAATCTGGGGGAGGAAGGGGGTTGCATTCCAGACAGAGATAACACAAATGCAAAGAAACAGAAGCTAAGGCATGTATGGCGTGGCCAAGGAAAAGACAAGTTTCAAAGAATTAAAGTCTTAAAGTTGTGACAACATTGGGAACCCTCAGAATTCCATAAACATACATTTCATAGGGTCATAATTCAACAGGTAAAAACACCAAAGGAGATCCTCATATAGTGGCTAGCAATCAGGGTAGCCCGTGGATGTTATTTTAGTCAAGGAGTCATTTTGAAGTCAACTCAATTATTTGTTGTCTTGTTTTGGTATCTGTTCTTTCTTTTATTTTTTGTATAGCACAAAACATGGTAACAGGAAGAAAGACATTGCCAGATTACCAATAGTTTCTGTCTTTGTTTAATTGACTCCTAATACCTAAGTATCTTTGCATGCCTTCTCATTCCTTCTTCTACTAAGTTATTAATATAATAATTACTATCAAATATTTAAGAATGCCAAATCTATAAAGGAAACAGAGAAAATGAGTGTTTTGTTCAAGTAGTTAAATTAGGTGAAGAATGAATAACAACATTCACAAATGAAAAAATAGGGACGATTTTTTTATAGCTGTTCCCTATTTGCATACATTTTAAGTATCTATATCACGCAGTGGGAAACTCTTTTCAGCAAGTGAGACATACCTACCACTAAAGCAATATTTTAAAATATTGCTTTAGTGCTCTCCTGGATCCAGTGGCACTGTGAAAATTTTAATTCTGATATGATTATCACTGTGTGAATGATACAATTTTACTTTTTGGAAAATTTTAGAATTTACCTTTACTTTAATCATAGTTAATTATCTCCATTACATTGCAGATTTTTAAAAAATATATTCTTTAACATATCATATGACCTATAAACCTGAGATTTTATATGCATCTTTAATTTTAGAAATTAGTAGTCATTGAAAAAATATTTCTGCTCTTAATTAATATTTCCCTCTTTGTACTATTCATATGTTTTTGACAATTCTACTTTAATCCTCCAATTCTGTAAACTTTTTAAAAATGTTCTGAAATTTATAAATTTTTGATAATTTCATACTTGTTTTGTGATTTGTTATTTAACATTTTGTATGTGCATGCTTCAAAATAATATTCTGTAATTTTATGAAAAGAGTGTTATAAAAATTGATTAGCATAAATCTAAAAATCATTGTTTTTGCCAAATATTCTTTTAGATATTTAATTCTATGGGGTTGTATTAATTTCCTATTGCTGCCATAATATACTCACAAATATAGTGGCCTAGAATAACACAAATTTATTATCTTTCAGTTGGGTTTGTTACAGATGCAGAACATATGTCACTAGGCTAAAATCAAGATGTTGGCAGATTGCATTCTTTTCTGGAGGCTTTCGAGGAGAATCCACTTTTTTGACTTTTTCATCTTTTGGAGCCTACTCATATTCTTTGGATGAAGGTCTCCTGCTATCTTCAAGGCTGGCAATGGCAGTAGAGTCTTTCTCACACCCATCCCTCTGACACTTAATTTTCTGCTGCCTCCCATTTCCACTTCTTAAGGACCTTTGTAATTACATTAGACCCACCTAGATAATCTAGATTAATCTCTGGATTTTAAGGTCAGATGATTACCAGCCTTAATTCTATCTGCCCTCTCTGGGCGATGGGCACACTTGTAGCTCTGACTCGGGCGATGCAAAGGCAATATATGTAACCAAAGTGTTTGTAGCCCCATGATGTTCTGAAATAAAAATAAATAAATAAATAAAAATAAAATAAAAAATAAAAATGGTTGAAGCATTAAAAAAATTCCAGTTTTTTAATGAACATTTCAATCTTACAATTAATTATTTTGAGTATATATAATTATAGTTTTATAAAACCTGTAGGAAAAATGTATTATTTGATCTTCTATATGTATTCCGGTGTTCCATTTTATGTCACATTTGTTTCATTCTTTCTCTGCTTAGTTATGTTAATGCAAGACATTTACATGACAAGACATTTACAAGACATTTACATTTACATTTACATTTACATGTAAAATGAAGTCGAAATAATTTGAAGCCTAGGATAAGGTTATATAAAGCTATTCTGATTTAGAATATTTAAATTTATATTTACTCCTGGCCAATGGCCATGAGCACTAACAATCTAAGATCTTATTAATCAAAGCAGGATTTCAGATGGTTTTAATCTATGTCAGTTCCTCTGAGAATGTATCTATTTCTGGCTAACCCTTGCACTTAGGGACGTTCCCTATGAGATCATATCCAAAAGTCTGAGTAGTTTCTAGAACCTGTACACATATTAGTATACTGATATTAGTACACATATTAGTACCATAGTTTTTTTACTCTATTGTACAATTTTAGTATTCATAATCTCTTAATTCTATTGAAAACTTTCACAGTAGGAATCTGCCCACTCCCCATTGTATATCTAAGCTCATCCAGCCATCCAGGATAGAGTCAGGGTTTCCTTGATTTTGTCCCACTTGAACCTCCCTTAGGCATTCTTGGTTCCCATGGAAATTCCCTCTATCTCATCTTGAGCAACTTATGTCCCTTCAACCCACAGGTCTCTACTTCTTATTTAACATAAGTAGCTACAGTTCCCTCAGGCTTCCAGAACTCCTACATAACAAAGGCAAAACTTCTTTCATCACAGGTATATAAACTGGTAATGTTCCAGACCCCTTGGGCAGCACTATCTCCAGCTGAGCATTCTAACCAGGAGTAAGAAAGCAAAGCAGTAAGTTAATGAAGTGATGGGTAAACATAAGTGGCCTACACCCTGAGTAAGTCTGATGGGGGAGAAGGGAAAAGTGAAGAGGGAAAACAACTGCCTTTTGTGAAAGGAAAGAGAGAAGAAAAGGTAGGTGAAAGAGAGAAGAGATTGGCATTGAGTTGTTGGAAAAGGGGATTTGGAGGAAGAGAAAAAGGAGTGAATTTTGTAGGAAAAAAAACGTGTGGTGTGATACAGTAACGTGAGGTGAGATGTGGCTGGCTGTTTTAGATAACTGGACAGGAAATATTTGAGGAGTGGTGAGAAAGAGGCTTGGAGTGTTATACAAATAGAAAGAGTTAAAGAATGCCTGCAGTTTGGTGAGCAAAGTGTCAATGACATGTTTGAGATTAGAAATAGTAAAGCTGTCAGAGAGGCTATGTGGGGGGTTTGAGGAAGAGAGCACAAATGTGAGGAGGAGAGGGGTAGGGGCAAAACCAGATATTAACTTCCACCTCTTCTTCCCATATGTGAGGAAGAAGGAACTCATTATGTACAGTCTTACAAATGATAGCAATGATTTTCCTTTTATTCTGAGAGCAATAGGAAGAAATTGCTTTATAAGCAGAGAAATGACTTGACATGCCAATTCTTGTTAAGAATTTCTACCTGCTATAAGAAAATGGATTTGAGGAGAATGGCACAAGAATGAGATGAGTTAAAAAGCTAACAAAATATTGCAGAAATGAAATCGTGACAACGGCGCTAAAGATCAGAAGTGAATAAATTAAAATATGTTGTACATAAAAACAAGAGGACTTATTGATGTCTTTGACAGAACTTAAAGTGTTTGAATGATGGAAAACAATGCCTGGTTTTTTAAATTTAGCCAACTGTATAGTAATAGTTACATTTACCAAGAAGGGCACATTAAGAATGTTATTAAGAAAAATTCTTCATTGACTATGTAATGTTTCTTGTGTCTCTTAGACATTCAAGGATCCAGTAGACTGTTGAATATACCACTCTGGAGATCATTAGAGAAGTCAAGGATAGAGATATACAGTGGAGTCATCAATGTATAGACAGTTCTAAAAGTCACATTACTGGATAAAACATATTAGGAAAGGGTTATACTTATATAAGAGAAATAAAACCAGAACTATGACCTAGAGTACCCATGACAACATTTAAAAATCTGACTGTGGAGGAATACCCAACAAAAATTATTTAAAAAGGGTCAGGTGGTGAGATGAGAGGAAACAAAAGCAAGAGTTGTCAAAGAACGGAATTGTCAACATTGTCACATGCTACTGGGGGTTGTAGTAGGATGAGACAGGGATGTTTGTATGGGTTAGGTGGCCAGAGATCACTGATTAACTTAACCAGAACTGTTTCAGTTTCAGCGAGGTGTTGGGAGGGTTAGTAAAATAGAGATTGGATGATGTGAGGAGAGACTTACTATATACCTTATTATACTCTCACAGCCCCTTTTCATGTATAATACTTTTAGGTGATGTCAATTGATCCATCTTACTTGAGGGGTTATATTGTTCAATCACATGTTTTCAGTGTTTGTCACCAGAAATATGCACAGATTCCCATTATACTTCCAGTTCTAGGCTTTTACTTCTCATCATTGGAAGTTCCACTTGTGTCTAATAAATTCTCAAAAATTAAAGACAAAGAAAAATTTGAAAGCAGCCAAAAAAAAAAAAAAAGCAATTCGTAAGACACAAAGCAACCCACATATGATTACCAGCAGATTTCTCAACAGCAACTTTGCAGGCCAGAAAAGAGTGATAGGATATATTCAAAGTGTTGATTAAAAAAAAAAAAAAACCTCCCAAGTGAGAACACTGTACCCACTAAAACTGTCCTTACAGATGAAGGAGAGATAAAGACTTTCCCAGACAAACAAAAACTGAAGGACTTTGTCACCACTAGAACTGACTTATAAGAGGTGCTAAAAGGAGTTCTTCAATGTGAAATGAAAGAATACTTAAACAACATGGATGAAAGCATAAATCTCACTAGTAAAGGTAAATATATATATATACAAATGCAGAATAATGTAATACTATAATGGTGGTGTATAAATTAACTCTAGTATACAAGTAAAAAGAAAAAAGTATTAAGAGTAACTATAACCACAAAAGGTTGTCAATTGATACCCATTATAAAAACAAATAAATTCTGACATTAATCACATAAAATGTGTGGCAGTGAGTACAAATGTAGGATTTTGGTAAACTAGCATGCAAGTGGAGTTATCAACTTAAAATAGACTTATTAAAATAAGAGGTAAAACAATGAGTACATGTGTGTTTGATTGTTTTCCTTTTAAAAAACCATTTGCATCTGAGGACCTCTTTATCTCCAATTCACATTAATTGAGGTATGTCTTTCTCAAATGATACTTTGATTTTCAAAATAACATAATTCAGAAGGAATTTTGTAATCTTGAAAAGTTTGAAGAAGTCATATTTATGTAACTTTCTCAGGGGTGAGCAAAAACCTCTTTCTTTTAAAGTGGCTATATATTATTTCACTGACAAATTAGCTTGGTAATCTCACCCTTGTAATGTCATTCAAAATAGACTTTAATATATGAAGAATGTTTGATGTAACATGTAAGACTAAATGGGTAGCACTATTTCTTAGCAAAATATTGCGCTGCCTGATATTATGATTTTGATATCTTCTGACAGACATTATCTACATTTTATGGAATTTTATATATTCAGAAATATGATGGCTGGGATTTTGTTCATTTACACATTTTTCATGAATATGAATATTTTATGTATACAAATAAGACTTTTCTAGTAGTCTTTTATTCTTTACCTATTAAACATTCACAATTTTTAAAAATTAGGGTATACATTTATACAACATATAATTTACATCCTTATCACTATTCTTAAAAATATTATACTATTTTTAAAATATTATATTTAAAATATTATAACCATACTATTATTTTGGTAATAATCCCAAAAATTTATGTGGATTTTTCTATCATATTATCAAGTTTTGTTACCCTTTCTAATCTTGTATATAGCACTTTTCTTTGGAACAGCAAACATTTCCTACTGTCAGAAAGAAAGAAAGAAAGAAAAAGAAATAAGGAAAGAAAGAAAGAGAGAGAGAAAGAGAGAGGGAAGAAAGGAGGGAGAGAGAGAAAGCGGGGAGAAGGAAGGAAGAAAGGGAGGGAGGGAGGAAAAAATAGGAGCTAAGGTTGAAGGTTAAGAATCACTAATATTTAATGAATAATCAGAGAAACAAATATTTTTAAAGAAGACTGAGAAGATGAAATTAGAAAAAAAGAAAGAAATTCAGAAGAGTTAGAAAACATAGCATTCATATTTCCACAGCCTACAAAAAATGCAATTACGTAACGCTACAGTTACAGATGTCAGCATGAGAGGTAATGCTGGCATGAATAAGGAAGAATTTGATCATGCTATTGCTATTCATATGTATGTATGAATCAGCATGTTTTATAATTATGAAAAATGCTACTCTATTAATTTTGAGCATATAATTTATGGTTAAATAAAAATATTGGTGTAGAGCTTACTTCAGTACTGATGGGATAGTCAATTTATTTTTAGAAATTTGTTTCCCTTGAATATCCTTGTATATAAACAGTGCATCATATTATAACTTTTTTGTTATATGACTGCATAGGCCTCAACTTTAAAATGCCTCAGAATAGATTCTAATAAAACACATTCAATAAAGGATGGGCAAAAACCTACCTAACGGGTACAATGAACACTATCTGGATGACAGGCACACTTTTAACACTGACTTAAGCATTACAAAGTGATCCGTGTAACCAAACACATGTGTACCCCCATAATACTTTGAAATAAAAAATAATAATAAAACCCATTCAATATTTATGTAATAAATGAATAATGGATGCATGCATAAAACTAATAACAAGAAAATTAGGGTACAAGTTATACCTGGCCTAGGAAATTTTATAGGCATTCATCATTTCCGTATTGTCTTGTGAATTGATGCCATGGACTCTAATAAAGTGATGGTGGGATACAAAAGTAAATAAAATACATACTATCTGCCATTAAGGGACTTATATTTTGTGAACATTTTATTGTATTTTCATATTCATAACTGAAATGCACATTTTAAGTATGCAGCTCAATTAACTTTTTTACAAACTGATCATACCTATATAACCAGTATATCAATCACTAAACATTATCAATACCCCAGAATCCCCACTCATGCTGACTGCCAGTACCCCACAAGGTAACAACTATCTTGACTTCTTAGATTATAGATTAGTTTTTACCTGCTTTTGACCTTTATAAAAACTGCTGACTTCTTTCTCTCATCATTATTTTGTAAGAGTCTCCTGTGTTGTTTCATACAGTTGTAGATTGTTCATATATATATATATATATAGTATTTTACTATGTATTGATATTTATTTTTATACTGTTAATGGACATTTGGTAGTTGTTTACATTTTCTATTAGATACAGATATGTTAAACATGAGTGATCATTGTTAATAATTCTATAATAAGGATTAGTATTAGGACTTGTAGGAACATAGTACAGGAAGGGATCAAGCACATATGAGGTAATTTACCAGTGTCCTGAGGACATATCTGAGGTATGTCTTGAAGAATGTTTTTTGACAAAAGAGTTGATAAAACTTTCCTTTATTTTTACATGCCTTTGTCCATTAGAAGCCTAGACCTTTCCTTTATTCCTTCATTTTTACATGCTTTTGCCAAACCACATACAAGGGAGTCGGGAGAAAATATCAGAATGTTCCCATAGTAACATCAAAGGGGCAGAATTCTTCAGGGAAGGAGTGAAAGTTCAAGAACGTTTTAAACACAATATTGTAGCTATCCTCGATTGGAAGATAAGAACCAAGATTACTAACGATGCTTGCTTTAAAACATCCATCTCTCTGTAACTTTTCCCTGGGAATCTTTTGTAATTCCTGAAGGTCTTGTCAACAGGTATGAGGTTGCCCTTACTAACCTTTCCCACATTCATGTATCATTAAAGGATAGATGGTGCCCTTAGGCTTAAAAAATATGTTCCTCATCAATCTTCTAAAACAAACCAATGTCCACAGGAATATTAAGATTTATTAATATACATCTGACAAAACAGATCTTGTTATTTCCCCATATACCCTATTTTCACTCTATTTTTTTTGTGTCCCTTGGCTATATTTGTCTTTCTCATGGTTTATTCATACCACATTCTGGATACTCACCTAATTATACTCAGTACCATTACAGGACATAATTGTATCATCACGCCAACATAATTTCCTTTCATTTTGTTTACAATCACAGAAAATAGTACTATTGCTTCCCTCTTAGAAATGCCAAAAAGGTAGCTATTTTTATCCATTAATAATTAGAACCACATCTTTCACTTTAAGTCGGTTTCCCATTTACTGAAAACTGTTGCATATGTGTGTATTGGAAAAGAGGAAACTTTTGTTGATCTTTTTGACTCATGGGATTCACAGAAAATGTTGCCTCCATGACTAAATTCTTCCTTTACTTCTCCTTTTATCCATTGTCATAAAATCCATTTCTAAAGTATTCATAATCGCATCGCAATGACACATGGAAAAAGCTTCTGCTCCTGTTGGAACTACCATGGATTGTCTCCTGCTAACAGTGCCTCCTGTCCCCAGCTTTGCTTCTCTGCACATGCTTACCGTCCGTAGGGGACTACTCATTCCAGGACCTGCTTGTCACAGACACGCCTCTTTTTTTTGTTGCCTTTATATTAGTGCCTGGATAATACCTTAACATTTCTTGCTAAAAATGAGATCATAATTGTATTGCTCTCTGAATGGATTTTTACTACAAGATAATGGCACATATGAATTAAAAAAATGCTCTGGAAATACCTCCCCCACATCAAATGTTGTAAGCAATATACACGAACACAGATAAGAAGGGTTTGGATAACTTAGAAAATGATTGACTTGTCCTGGACCTAATTTTCCAATGCTCATATTTTTTATTCTCTCTCCAGCTTTTAATTCAACATTTTGACATGCATCTTAAATTCCTAAAGTCATGATTGCCTCAGCTATGAACTGGATGTAGTATCATATGCTATCCAGATGAATGTAGTGAGTTTTAAATATATATATATATATAATATAATGTGTGAGGAAGATTATGCCTGTGTGTATGTGTTTGTATGTATGTATTACACAGTGTATATAACACAGGTAAGGTAGTCATTATTTTTTCCTTTTTTTTCAATTTTCCTTCCATTTCCATTCACCACTTTTTTCTCCCTACCTTTATATCCCAGATACTCCATTAAAAGCATTTCAAACTTCTAGCAAGCCTCTTAAAC
This sequence comes from Varecia variegata, assembly GCA_028533085.1. Classification (NCBI taxonomy): domain Eukaryota; kingdom Metazoa; phylum Chordata; class Mammalia; order Primates; family Lemuridae; genus Varecia; species Varecia variegata. The sequence goes on along the minus strand of CM052438.1, from coordinate 139,774,202 downwards.
TACTTGATCCGTAGATCAATTACATGTAAAATATGGAAATTAATATTCTCTTTGTAGGGTGTTTTTTGTTTGGTTGGTTTGTTGGTTGGTTTCTTAGAGTCTCACTCCGCTGCCCACACTGGAGTGCAGTAGCCTGATCATAGCACACTGCAACCTGGAATTCTTGGGCTTAAGCGATCCTCCTGCCTCAGCCTCCCGAGGAGCTGGGACTACAGGTATGAGCCACACCTGGCTAACTTTTATTTTTATTTTTTAGTAGAGACAGAATGTCACTATGCTGCTCAGGCTAGTCTAGAACTCCTGGCCTCAAGCAATCCTCCTACCTGGGCCTCCCTAAGTGTTGAGATTACAGGTGTGAGCCACAGTGTGCAGCCAAAGGGTGTGTTTTTTTTTTTTTAATTTAAAGATTAGAGATGACTTTTTCACAGAGTCTAACATAAATCCTAGCCTTGCAAAGAGTAGGCAGTACTTCAGTATTTGGTAGTTGATGCTGAGCTTTCACTGTTATTCCCTATTTTATTTTATAAATATTTGAATGTTTTAAAATGAGTCAATTTTAATATTTCAAATGATTTTTTAAATATTTTGGCATAAATTTTGATGATTTTGTGTGTTTATTGACTAGACATTACCTATCCTGTGTGTCAGTCCCTATGTGTTTTCAATCAATTTACTGGAATTAACTTCCAATACTATATTTAGGGGCTAGGTAAACCATAAATTGTTCAAAATTCAAGAGAGTTTCTGTTGGTGATGATGGTGATAATGAGAGCAGATGGCTAATGTAGAGAGTATTAAGGCAACTCTTAGCATAATATTGGTGACAGGGTTCTTAATAAGCTAGCAGAAGGGTAAGATGCTAGCAAAGTTGAAAGTACCATATAGAACATTTTATTTCAACTTAATATGTAACTTCCTTCAGGCACTTTTTCTTGAGATGTCATTTATCTAAAGTTCTCTGCCCATAGTACATTTCAAATTGCTACAATTTCCTTCAGAAAAGCACATACACAAATGTATAATGTTCTTTATGTTCTCTTTAGGTCTCTAAAGATGCAGAAAACTGCCTGATAACCTGCAGATTGGGTAAGCATACATGTCTGAAGACTGTGGACTTATGCATTACCAATCAGGATGTTCTTTCCTAATGAAACCCGGTTTCACCCCTCCTCCTTTTTGTTACTGGGAATCCCAGGACTAGAAACATTTCACATCTGGATCGGCCTTCCCTTTTGTGCTGTGTACATGATTGCACTCATAGGGAACTTCACTATTCTGCTGGTGATCAAGACTGAGAAAAGCCTACACCAGCCCATGTTCTACTTCCTGGCCATGTTGGCTACCATAGACTTGGGCCTCTCAACAGCTACTATCCCTAAGATGCTTGGGATTTTCTGGATCAACCTCAGAGAGATCATCTTTGAGGACTGCCTCATCCAGATGTTTTTCATCCACAAGTTCACACTTATGGAGTCGGCAGTCCTCTTGGCAATGGCTTATGACCGCTATGTGGCCATCTGCAACCCACTCCGATATAGTACCATCCTCACCAATAAGGTTGTTTCTGTGATTGGTCTTGGTGTGTTAACGAGGGCATTTATTTTTGTCATTCCATTTGTATTTCTCATTTTGCGATTGCCCTTCTGTGGGAATCATGTCATTCCCCACACCTACTGTGAGCACATGGGTCTTGCTCGTCTGTCTTGTGCCAGCATCAAGATCAATATCATCTATGGATTGGGTGCCATTTGTAATCTAGTGTTTGACATCATAGCCATTGCCCTTTCTTATGTTCAGATACTCCGTGCTGTTTTCCATCTTCCTTCCCATGAAGCCCGACTCAAGTCCCTCAGCACGTGTGGTTCACATGTTTGTGTAATCCTTGCCTTCTATACCCCAGCCCTCTTTTCCTTTATGACACATCGCTTTGGCCGAAATGTGCCACGCTATATCCATATACTCCTGGCCAATCTTTATGTTGTAGTGCCACCAATGCTCAATCCTGTCATATATGGAGTCAGGACCAAGCAAATCTATGACCGTGTAAAGAAAATGTTATTACACAAGCAAGGAATGGAAAAGGAATAGCACCTAATACATATGTGGTTCCATATACAATTTTATGAAAGTTTAGTCAGAGAAATGCTTTGTCACCAAAACTTTGTCACAATATGTGGCTATATTGGCCCTCTTCTGTATTTAATATATTGAATTTATTTATTCATACTTATGTCAAAGAGGGTTCAAGGAAAAATGCAGAACTACTATGAATACTAAGGAATAAATAATTGATTACAGGAATAGACACAACTGTGGGAGGAGCTAGAAAAGAATAGATCTGAAAACAAATTTAATGACCAGTACTTGCATGCGTGAATGAGTCAGCCCTTACAGAAAGCTAAGAACATTCAGACTTTTGGATGGAATCTTAAATAGCATGGGTGTAGAAATGTATGGAAGTCGGTTATTCATAGATATATCTGTGCACATTCCTAGTAAAATATCTGGTGGTGACGACTGTTGGTCAGCAGGGCTGGTAGCTATAGAGAACTTGACATGGAGCTGGGGAAAGTGAGGGGAAATTAGAATTCTCTGGTATGGCCGACTTTATCTGTCACTGCCTGTAAAAAGTGGCGAACTATGGAGCATCATCACTGCCTGAAAGGGGCCACCTTGCTAAAATATTATTAACAGGAAAATATCTAATCCCACAATTTCCTAAAAACATCTAAAGATAAATCATGAGCTCTCCCAACTCTCTGCCCTCCCTAGTTGTCAGGCAACCTGCAGGGACTCTGCACAAACATCTGAAAGGAGCCCAAGGGACAAAAAGGAAATGTGAATCTTTCTTTTTCCATTCACCAGCTCACAGCCTTAGAATCTGTTTCTATAGCCTCAAGGTGTTCCTGAGAAACTCCTGGAGGGACAGCAGGGGAGCAAACTCCAGGTCTTAGTTTCCTGCCCAAAACCATATCTCAGGGGCAAAATCATATCCCCTGTGATAAGCCTGACTACATTTCAGAGATAACCAAGTCTCCAGGAGCAGAGAAAAGCAAGAAAGACAGACAACCTGACATCTCCAGCTGCCTCCTAATTACTCTGCAACAATCACTATTTCTTTTCTCTTTGCCCTCATAAAATCAGCAAGCCACTTGGCCTCACTGCTGGTACTTCCCTTCTCTTTCTTTGGGATGCCATGCCACCTCCCTGCTCTCTTCCCCCACTTTCTCCTCTCTCTTTCATTCTCTTACTCCCTTTCTCCTCTGAGAGGATAAAATAAACTTTTTTTTTACATTTATATATCCTAATTCCTGCATGAAAAATCTTTCTCCACCCACGCTATAAGCACCTACTAGACTTTCCACCCTAACACTGCTATTTCACATTTGCTCCAATAGCTTATGCATATTTCTCATGAGACCAACTCTAAGCTAGAAAGTTGTAGGAAACAGAATTCTAGCTTAGCTAATAATCACAGTATAAAATCACCAAGAAATGTTTTATCATATATGCTTGACCAAGTGAGGAGCATAATTTATTCTCAATTAAATTTTAAGGAATGGATAAATTGTTTAATTAATTATAAATGAATGAAGGAATAAATTAAAATTTCATCATTTCACCTGGATCATCTGGATATTTTTAACTATGAAAAAATAATTGTAGTTTCTTTTTTTACAAATTATTGTAAAAACCAAAAGGAGAGGGAAAAATTATAGGAGAATAATCAGCTCTAATACTTATTAAAATATATTATAATTTTGTAATGATCAAAACATTGGTACTGGTTCAAGAATAAACAAACAGATAGTAATGAAAAGCAGCTTCAAGTACATATTGAAATTTAATATAATGAAATAACAAAAACAAATTAGTGCTGAAGTGATAAGTTATCAAGTTAATCATGTTATGAAAACTGATTAGAAATAGAAACAGAAAAGCATTTATTTTTTTACTTTACATTTATAACAAAATAAATTGTAGTCATATTAGAATTAAGTGTAAAAGTGAACATACCTGCACACACTCTCTCTTTCTCTTTCTCTCTAATATTAAAATAGAGGTTGGCCTCTAACACAGCTATGCAGAAGCCCTAAATTTGAAAGTGATAGAAGAGTATAGGAGAGATAATAAAAATACTATTGATTTCAGTTAAAAATATCAGTCTGGCATAATAAAATAAAGTATTAAATATAAAGGATTTATGGAAAGGTGTTATTTTGTCAAGTGGAACCAAATAACTGCTACAATGAGACTTTTAAAAAGCTTGGCAGGAAATCTGGGGATGAGAAAGAAAATCATAGTAAATAAGAAACACAATAGAAAAAAGCAAGAAGATGATCAATAGGTAACCTACTATACATGGATTTTATTTTTAAGTGTAGAATCTTGAAGGATATTTTAAATATATACAAAAATATTCATAAATATGACACAACATTGTTTCTAAGTTAAAATTACCAAAATATTATATATATATCATTAAAACATGAAAGTATAACTATAATGCAAATGAAAGATTCTACTGCATTTAAAAAGGAAGTGACCATATCCTATATGTATCAACATATATGGATCTCTAAACTTTATATTAATTGAAACAATAGGCTTTAAGATGATACACAGTACAATACCAATTATATTAATTACAAAATTACAATTGCACCCACTCAAATTAATGATTTAAAATGATAAGTTTAGACTCTAAATTAGACAAAGAAGCATATGGTAACCTTTCCTATATCTAAAGATAAAATAGAAAAAAAATAGAATCAGATTAGAGTAGTACTTAGAGGTCATTTCAAATTAAACATCCTATATATTTGATTAAGAATAATAGTTAAGACAAATGAATCTTAGTAATAATAGTTTTTATTCCATGCTATGGGAACAAATGTATTTATTAACGCTTCTTTGCTTTTGTTGGGAAAAAACCATAATATTGTTATATAACATGTAACAAATGTAAAAATGAGAAAGCTCATTGCTTGAATTTATTCATTATTTACTCTTATTCTACAATAAAGACACCTGCACCCGAATGTTTATAGCAGCACAATTCACAATTGCTAAGATGTGGAAACAACCCAAATGCCCATCAATCCACGAATGGATTAGTAAAATGTGGTATTTGTATACCATGGAGTATTACTCAGCTATAAGAAATAATGCTGATACGACACCTCTTTGGTTCTCCTGGATAGAGTTGGAA
>CM052438.1:139740884-139768490 GCA_028533085.1 Varecia variegata | reverse complement strand
GGGGCGGGGATGGGTGTATACCTACAGGAGGAGTGCGATGTGCACTGTCTGGGGAATGGACACGCTTGAGGCTCGGACTCGGGGGATTGGGAGGGACATGGGCAATATATCTATGCAGAACTTTTGTACCCCCATAATAAGCTGAAATAAAAACAAAAAAAACAAAAACAAAAAAAAAAAACAAAGTGGAATCATGCAAACTTCTCACTTCCACAATAGGAATCAGTCCTTGAACTTGAAATATAATGACAACTATTCAAAATTTAGAATTCTTAATAATTCTGGAAAGATCAAAGGAAGATTCTGAGGAAAGATCAAATTCCCTGGAATCACTAAATTTAGACAAATAAAAATATTTCTGGCAAAAAGACACTAGTTTTTCTTGCTGGATCAAAATCCCCAGTAAACAAAGGAGGTAGGAGTCCCTATTTTTTAATAAAAACACGGATTACTCACTCTCGTATCTGTTTGGTCCTTACTCCATAAATGATGGGGTTGACAGAGGGTGGGATAACCAAATAGAGATTGGCGATAAGAATATGAATATAGTGTGGTATGCTGTGTCCAAATCGATGAGTAAGGAAAGAGAAGACCGAGGGGATGTAGAAAACACAGATGACCCCAATATGAGAGCCACATGTGCTCAGGGCTTTTAGCCGAGCATCCTGTGATGGGAGGCGGAAGACAGCATGGAGAATGTAAACATATGAGATGCCAATAAGGACCAGGTTCAGAAGAAAGAGAGCCACCACGAACAGCCCATAGATAGCATTGATGCGGATGTTTCCACAGGACAATTTTGCAATGCCCATGTGCTCACAGTAGGAATGGGATATTATATGAGCCTGACAGAAAGGTAGGTGGTAAATGAGATAGATCAAAGGAAGTATAAGCAAGACTGGGCAAATTACAATATATAAACTAATGCCCACCAGCACCCGGGATGTCAAGATGGTCGTGTAGTGTAGGGGATCACAGATGGCCACATAGCGGTCAAATGCCATAGCCAGTAAGACCTCAGCCTCCATGCCAGTGAATGCATGGATCAGAAACATCTGGGCCACACAAGCTGCAAAGTTAATCTCATGAGCATCAAACCAGAAGATCCCCAGCATGCGGGGCACAGAGGCTGTAGAAAGGGCCAAATCAATTGTTGACAGAATGGCCAGAAAGTAGAACATGGGCTCCCAGAGGCTCTGTTCTGCCTTGATGACTAGCAGAATGGTGGTGTTGCCTAGTAAAGCCATCAGGTATGCAGGGCAGAATGGCAGGGAGATCCAGATGTGTATGTTTTCCAGACCTGGGATTCCAATCAGGAAAAAGGTGGCTGGGTGAAAAATGCTCCTGTTAGAATAAAACATCTTTCCAAATGACAATGTAGAAGTTGCCACTTTTAGGAGGAGGAGCTGGGGAGAGAAGAAGATCAAATAAGAATTTGGAATGAAAGTAACTAGGTTAGTGTTTAATTCAATACATGTAGAGTGAAAATGAAAACATTTGCTGTCTGCATGGTCCTGTTAATGTATTTTTTATTCCATTTTGAGCCATAGTCATTGGGATGGACCAATCTCAAAGAGCTCAGATGCAGATGTACAAGACACTTCAATAATTACATACTGTAGAAATGCTTCTGATGATATATTCATCATTTAGTGATGTAGAGCTAAAATCAAGATCAAGCCTAATATCCTGTCAAAAGGACTGTAACAAAATATGAGACACAGGTATCAGAAACAAAAGCATAGCCACTCTGGGAATCCTGCCGAGAAGCAGACACATTCTGAGTCAGGTAACTCTAAACATGAAAGAGCTCAAAAAGAAAATAATAATAAACCTTATGGAGATTTTCACTGATGTTTCTATTGTCTCAATTCCATCCCATTTCATGAGGGCTCATTTTGGAGTATTACAGCAGTGGTGCTTTCTAGTGATATTTGAAAGCTTCATTCACTCTTTGCTCTATATCAGTTTTTCCGAGAATATTTGCTGATTTTACCACTGCTACAGAACTAGCACATACTGGGTTCACACCTGCTGCCTGATTAAGTCAGTGGGAAGGTGGGTAGAGGACAACCTAAAATACTTCCTGGGGTTAGGGCCCTAGGGAAGGCATTTTTCCTGGCACAAAACTGTATGGAATAACAAAGTGTAATTGGAGAGAAGTTTGATTTTTACAATTACCTAAAGGAAATATAGAAGGATGCTCTTTCAATGCCTTTGAAATGATGGAGAAGCAACCAAGGCAATAACAAGCTCAAATAATGAAATTGACTTTCCCTGGGTCTCCAACTAGAGGAAGAGTCATTCAAGACCATGGCAAAGTAGCACAAGTTCATGTTTTCATGTTCTTCACCTTTGTATAACTCCATATCTTTGACAATATTCTGAGGTTATAGGAGAGAGAGCAAGAGGCAGACAGAGAGAAAGAGGGGACTCGTGAGCTGTATGGTGCAAAGTCGGCCCCTCTATTTTACTTTATATTTTATTTTATTCTATTTTATTTTACTTTATTTTGTGAATTGAGATGTGCATTTAAGTGCTTTTGCTCCGTGGCAGGATATTGGACAAGAAGAAGCCCTTCAGAAACCCTGATTCCCCATCTTGCAGTCACTTCTGGAAATGCAGTCTCAAAAATATACTACTGCTCATCTCATATTTTTATAGGACTGTAAAAGTCCATTTCATTACCTATAACCCATAGAAAAAGTAAAAGTTATGCTTTACCAACCAACCATATAATCACTCCATAGAAAAATTTTAAATGGCTTGGATCTTCTAGATATTTTAAAGACACCCATGTACACTTAAAAGTTGAAAGTTTCCCCCTCCCCCAGGTAGATTCAGAAATTGTGTTAGGGGTTGCATATCAAGCCCAGCGATTCTCAGCCACCTTTGATTCTTTCTCTTTAATTTGAATGTTAATACACACCTAAATCAAGAGAAAATTCACCTGCGATACTTCATTCTTCCACAGGAATAAAGACTGGAGGAGAATATCAAGCAGAACAGCTCTTTTTTCTTTTTTTTTTTTTTTTTAACATGGTCCAAAGAGAAGAGTTTTATATTAAGGCTCTAGTTGTTTTGAACACTGGGAAATTTGAGTTAATTCAGTGTTCTATTCTAAATGGCACCAGGGGATTGAATCCTCTGAGATCACAGACAAAACCTCTAAATTCTGACCAAGGGAAACAAAAGCCTAAAAAAACTAATGTGGAAGGAAATTTATATACAGAAAAGTATAGATGTGTGGACAAAAACACATAGATATCTTTATTTATGTATAGCAAAAAGGTAGATACATTTTATTTCCCTCTATGTGAAATTTTACAGCCAAATTCTATGGATTGTTGTTTTCTAGATAAAATAGTACTTGATCCATATTACATACCTAAGTTAAAACATAATAACTAGAATTTCAGACTCCATTTTCAGGACTCACTATTCCCCTTCAGTTACCTTGTGCTTTCGGGTCATTGAAGGTTTTGACTATGAATTCAGATCCATAAGCATTTGATCACACTGTCCTCTGTCCAAGATTGTTTCTCCTTGTCCCATTGCCAGTGTTTTTCATATCTATTATATAGGGGCCAGAGATGAGCAGTAAAAATATCCAAACATGGAATCAGTTTGCTTCAGTTCAAGTACTGAGTTTCCCATATACTGTGCCAGTTTGAATGATTTACTAAGTATACTATCTCTATATCCCAGTTTTCTCAACTGGAAAGTTAGGGATGATAATGGTACCAACAACATAGGGTGTTTTCAGAAAGATATTAGGTAGTAAATATAAGACAAATAGTATAATATGTTGCAGATTTTAAGTGGTTAATTCAAATTAGTTTTAGTTTTCATTGAATTCAGCTCACAACATCACCTTCATACACCTTGGACAAACCAGATCGAGAAATCTTTTACTTATACTTTAAAGTGTCCTAAAGATATATATTCTACCCCCATATTTTTTCCTCTGAAACCTTTGTACAAACACCTTTACCAATTGTTCCGATAAGGACTGCTATTACTTAATTTGTTGTTAATTAAGATGTACGTGCAAGGTATTTTACACTGTTTTTTACATGTTAACCTATCTAATCTTAAAATCCACCCTATGATATAGAGACAATGCTTATTTCCATTATACGTATGAAAAACTTGAGCCACAGAAAATTTTAATAACTTTTCCAAGGCCATACATCAAGTAGATGACAAATATGGAATTTTAACCCAAATGTCTGATTCCAAAATCTATGCTGTTAATCAATATACTGTACTATCTATTCTTTCTCTTTTCGAAACTTGAATCTAATTAATGTTTCAATGATCTTGTTAAAGTTTCCAGAATTCTATTGTAAGGATTTCACTCAAAATACATGCACATGTCGCTATATACACATCCAAAAATACATATATGTAGAGCTGGCATTGCGTCTTTTGAATGCCTACTAAGACACCTCAAACCTGCCCATTATTTCAGTATGTCTCTCTAGACATAGCAATGGTTTTGGTGTCCAAATTTTAGAGATAGTTGGGATGCTGAGGAGTAGATATGTGCCAAATCAAACAATCAGTATGCATCGTTCTTGAACATGCAGTCTCACTCAAGATGTGCAATTGTATCTCTTTTTCATGTAACCATTTAAGGGGTAACAGAAGATAATCCTAGATTTACCCTGATACTACCTGAAGTCAGAGCAAATTTCTATCACCCATCACTGTTGTTAAAAGAGGAACACCTTGCTGAAAAGGGTTAGAAAAAAATGGGGTAAGAATTACTTATACAGAAGGAATATAAATTGTCCCATATGAAAAGAAAAGATAGAATATTCTGGATAAGTGGCATGTTCTTTTATCAGTTAGGCAGAGCCTCCTGATCCGACCTCTGAATTTACTCCTCAGCTCAAATGCTGGACCTGAGACAGTTGTGTCCCTAGGTCAGGAAAGGAGCTCTGAGAGGGTAGGGGATGCCCTTTGCTAAGCAGCTGGCTTCCAATTCCTGAATGTCATGGAGCAACGTATCTGCCACATTCTCCTTGTTTAGTGAATTATACATAAACATTCTATTATCTAAGTGACTGGGATTCTAGTTGTTTTACTTTCATTTTGAGTTGTTTTGTTTTATTGTTTTAATGATCTTACAAAGAAATAATTAAGCTACATGGCTTGAGGAATAAATAAGAAGTTTAAGTAAAACCTCTGAAATGGAGAGAGACTGGGCATCTTAATTACAGCTCTGTTTCTTTTATTAGATGACTTGATGTGGGAGAAATAATTAGTGAAGTTTAAGATGCTTGTTCATTGTATTCTTGTTAACTCAGTAATGTAGGATTGTTTCATTACCAAGTTATTTGTATTATTTTAACTTATGTTACACTGACATAGACCATATTTTGCTTAATTCAGATTTAATTAAAGTGTTATACTAGGTAGCTTGAACCAAAGATATCTAATTGAATCCTTTCTTAAAAGTTGTATTATTCTAAACAGACATTTTATTCTAAATCTAATGAGGCTTTAGGTGCAGACAAGAAGGAATAGAAATATTTTTCCTTGTTTCTCTCAGGTAAGCAACACTGTAAATTCTACTAATGGCACAATAGAAAACCAAAGAAAAACTCTAAAAAATGATAAGATGGAGTTGAGTTGGTTAGAGATCCTAAGACTAGAGGGAAAAGCACAACACCAAAGCATGTTGTGTTCTCCTATCCACCAAAGAAGGTGACTCTTTTCCCTGACTCTTGACCTAAGAACAGAAGGAAGCCTAAGTAGGCTCATTCCTTCCTCAGACTGAATGTTTGTTCAGCTGGCAAAAAATAAGGTGGGCTTGACATGACCAGCAAAGGAGATTAATTGGGAAAATCACCAAAAATAAGCATTTTCACTGCCCATGGGTCTTGAGATTTTCCTTTCCCGTCAATAGATATGATATAGGCAGGAAGAACCAGCAGGAAAGATCCAGCTACAACAGGCAGTCTTATTGTGGAAGCCTCTTTGCCTCTGTGGTCCAAGACTATCTTACCCACCAAGAGACACCGGGGCAGAGGTGGGGGCAGGCAAAAATGGAGAAAGAGATGCACACATAAGAGGCAACCAAGTCTAGAAAGGCTCTTCCTCTTCTGGACCAAGACTCTTTTCCTCCATCCAGAGACAAAGGGAGGTGTGTGTATGTGTGTGTTTGTGTGTGTGTGCGTGAGGGGGCGCATTGGAGGATGCACTACCACACTGTTTCATATTCTGCCCCATTGAGAGACAGCCAACTGCTCAATCTAGGGAAACTGCTGCTTCTTCCTCAAGCAGCAACAGCAGTGACCAGCAGGAGTCCAGAAGCACAAGATAAATCAAACTGATTAATATTGCAAAAGCTCTGAAAATTAAATCACCATAGGAACCACAACCCACAAATCTAGGAAAAACCTGCATGCTAAACCTAAACTGTGTGACTGCCTGCTAAAATAAATGTCAATAATTGAAAGGGATCTAGAATCTCTTAATGTAGTAGACAAAATATTCACGATCAATTAAAAAAAAATCACCTAATGAAGAAACAAACACATCACAACTTGAATGAAAAAGTCATCAACTGACAAATGAATGAGTGAAATGTCAGAATTATCCAAAAGGATTTTAAAGCAACAATCATAAAAATTGGTTAAAAATACCCCATAAATATGTACAGCTATTATGAATCCATAAACATTGAAATTGGAAAAATTAAAATTATCTCGAAATAAATGAAAACATAGAAATTATCAGACAACATATGGAAGTTACAAAAGAAAAAATTAAGTGAAAATTTTGAACTGAAAATATAACAGAAAGTAAAAAAAAGGCACTTACCAAATGCTCTCAATAGCAGAGTGAAGGTGACAGAAGATAGAAGAAATGGGATCTCCAGGGAAGGGAGCTGGAGAGGTAAGAAAGAAGGAAGGAAGAAAGAAGGAAAGAGGAAGGGAAGGAAGGAAGCAAAATTCTAACAATATTAATAAGCCAAATGCAAAAAAGTATAAAATAATTATACACCATGACCAAATGAGATTTATCCCAGGTATATTAAGGCTGGTTTAAGATTCTATCCACCAAATCAACATGATAAAAAGGAAAATTTATATGATTATATAGATTGATGCAGAACAAAATTTGACAAAATCAAACACCCAATCGTGATTAAAACTCTCAGCAAACTGAGGATAGAGAATAAGCTCCTTAACATGATAAAGAATGTCTACAAAGAAACCACAACTACAGATAACATCATACTTAATGGTGAGAACATAGATGCTTTTCCTCTAAGATTGAAAACAAGACAAGATTGTATATTACTATAATCTATCTTATTCAAATTGTATTAAAAAAGTAATGAAGGTCTAGGCATTGCATAAAAATCAATTCACTTAATTCTGTTATCAAATAGGATGTACTAAAAAATGATTTTCCATGCATTTAAAAAATAATGTGGCAATCTCGACTGATAAATTGGAAGTCTATGTAACTATTGTCACTTCCCAAAAAAAGCTGTAGATATATTGCAATTTATATTAAAAAATAAGTGAGTCGTAAATGTATATGTATAACTTGAAAATCAACAGGAATAATTACTAGAGTACAGGAATAAGTAGACTAGAATATACCTGCAAATACAAAAGGTAGTAACAATTTAAATACCAGGAGAAATATGAATGTTTCTGTAGGTCTTGAGGTTTTCAAGCCAGAGGCAAGAAGGAACAAAGGGAAAATTCCTATAAAATTAGGTGGAGTTATAGAGTAGTGTCCCCACTACACAAAACCCATACCATAGTTGGGTTTGGTGGTGGATGCTTTGGTGTGTCACCTATACCCTGCTTCCAGGTATGAACTACTGATTTCTCTTGATGACCCAACTATTGGGGATGTGACTGAGAACTCTCAGCTGAATTTCATTTTGGTTCTTCTCCTTGCCCAAAATAAAATCCCCCTCCCACCAGAGCCCCCATCATGACTGGTTGGTGCAGCAGTCTACAGGCTTACAAGATTCACCCCAATTCAGGACAACTGTGAAGGACAGCTGCAGAGTGCCCTGCATATCTGGCTGAGTAAGGTCTTTGTTGCCATTACATCACTAATCATTTTCTCCCTCTTTCTTCATCCACCTCATTAACATGCTGATCTTGAGAGACAGCTGTATTAGTTTTTAATGTTACTATAACAAATTACCAGGAATCCAGTGCCTTAATAAAAAAACCTTAGTCTGTTGGATAGAAAGATGGTGAGTTTCTCACTGGGCTAAAATTAAGGTATGGGCATGTTTGCATTCCTTTCTGAAGGCTCTAGGTGAGATTCTGTTTCGTTGCTTATTCCAGCTGCTATGGGTTGCTCTCATTCCTTGACTCATGTGGCTTTCTTCTCCATTTCCAAAGCCAGCATTGGATGGTTGGGTGTTTCTTAGATGATGTTACTCTGACCTTGCTTTGTTTTCACATCTCCTTCTCTGAATTTGACCCTTCTGTTAATTCTCCCATTGTCCACTTTTAAGAACCTTTATGATTACATTAAGCTACCAGGATAATCCTGGATACTCCATCTTTAAATCAGTTAATTAGTAGCCTTAATTACATCTATAATCTTATCCTTTTTTGCCATGAATTTTAACTTACTCACAAAATCTTGAGATTAATATATGGATATCTTTAAGGAATCAATATCCTGCTAGCAACCACCACACTCAAGCTTCTTACATGCAAATCTCCATCTCACAACATGCTTTCTAAGAAAACCCAACCTGCAAAGATTTCTTAGGCAGGATCCTTGAAGAGTCTAGTAAGGCAAAGGAAAGCTCAAAGTAAATAGTCATCTAATATTCTGAGATTATTCACAACATTAAAAAATATTTAATAATCCAGTAACAAATTGTGTGAAGTAGAATTGACAAGAAACCAGATCAAGATATTACAATGCATGTAGTTGGTTGCATTAGAGAAATTAGAGAACATAGAAGGATAAAGAGAAAAAGAGTGTGAGAGAAAGAGAGAGAGAGAAAGAAACTATAACCATGCAGAAAACAAAGTTTTGTGAAAATGATTGAATATAGAATATTTAAGTAAGTGTTGAAAAGTAATTATATTGAGAAACAGAAGAATAGAATGGAAACTGCTGACAATCAAAATTGTGAGTGTTAAGAATCAGAGGATGAATTTTCATGACTACAGCAAAGTGGATAAAGTGACGGAAAGAAAGGAATTTAAAATACATGGAAAAAAGATAAGGATTTCAAATTTTATTTTAAATATTTAAAGAACATGGGAAAGAAAGTTGATAAGGAAGATAAAAGAAATGAAGTTTGAAAACCCTTAGAAGTAATAGAGATATAGAGTTTCAGAATAAGGTCCTATTAAATTCTGAACATTATATTTTTAAAAATTATAAATCTAGACTTAATACAATACTATTTCAGAACATAAAACTTCTTTCCAAAGAACAAAGAAAAGAAATTCTTTCAAAACAGTTAAAAAAAATGATTGGTATTTTATGTTTCATTATAGCACTGATTACTAGAAAAAAAAGTTGAAAAATAAATTACAGGAGGAGTGCGATGTGCACTGTCTGGGGAATGGACACGCTTGAGGCTCGGACTCGGGGGATTGGGAGGGACAGGGGCAATATATCTATGCAGAACTTTCGTTCCCCCATAATAAGCTGAAATAAAAAAAAATTAAAAAAAAAAAAAAAAAAAACTTTGTTCCAAAATTCTATAAATTTTTGTTCTACTAAGTTATGAGGGAAAATGATGATATTTAGACACAAAATTATAATCAATTATTTTTATTTTTTTATTTCAGTATATTACAGGGGCACAAATGTTTAGATTACATATATTGCCTTCACCCCACCGGAGTCAGAGCTTCAGGCGTGTTCATCCCCCAGACGGTGTGGGCTGCACCCATTAGGTGTGAATATACCCATTCCCTCCTCCCCTCCCACCTGCCCGACACCCAGTGAATGTTACTACTATATGTGCACTTAAGTGTTGACCAGTTAATACCAATTTGATGGTATTGGAGCAGGGTCTAGTTGGCTGTGAGAGGAAGGCTTCTTTTGTCTGCAAGCAGAACTAGAATGGGAAATACTAGATGTTTTCTGTGATGATTGGTGAATCCTTAAGGAAGAAGATATTCATGAACATTTGTGAGACAAATAAATTGTTAAAAATGTATTTGATTAAATAAAAATTGTCATAAAAATGGTTTTATTTCAATTTTTAAATCTGGAAATATAATTCCAGATGACAGAAACATAAGAGAAATGGATGCAGAAGAAAAACGGAAAAATGTAAAGGGACTAATATTTTTGTTTGTTCAGAGTAGTCACAAATTAGTTTTATTAGAAAACAAAAAGGTGAAATTAGGAAAGTTAAAATTTTAATAATACCCAATAGAAGAAGCGATACAGAATATGCAACTTTCAAATGTCGGTGGGAGAGAAATTTTTCTTAAAAAAGGGGAACTTAATTAAATAATAAAAGCATAAAAGTGAGAGAAAAGGAAAGTAACAAGAAATGGAAAATTAAAAAGTGAATCAAAAACAAAGATCAAAGAAGCAGAAATATATTCTGATTGATTAAAATCTTGCTACCTACTAACTCTACTTCGAAGTATGAAACCTGGATAAATAAACTAAAAATATACACATAAATACATACAAGGATGTGCAGCATATTTTCCAGTTAAAAAAATAAGGTGGATATCTATTATTAAATGAATACATAAATGAAGTCAATGTTACAAAAGAAAACACAGTGTACTTTAATCTACCTAAATTAATAATAAATGATTTAACAATAATATTGTGATTGATTATAACACTAAAATTTGTACTATGACATAAGAAAACTATCTGGTAGGTTTTGCCTCTAGAAAAATGGGGGAAAAATCTGTTGGGGAAGTGTTAAACGTGATTTTAACTTTAATATGTGTATTTTATTAAGCATTATCTTTTAGATAGGGGTAATGTAAAAAATTGTTAATTCTGGTTTATGGGAACAAAGATATTTTGTGGTAGCTTTTCTTTAGTTTATTTTTAAATAACCTGTATAAGATAAAATAATTACAGTTATAAAAAGCCAAGTGACAAGTCTGATGATACGAGAGGTCGTTAATTGCTAGATCTTTGGAAATTTTTTTAAATCAATGGAAAGCACTCAGTCTCATATGAAAAGTTGCTATTCATAGCTTGGTCTGACATATTCTGCAATAAAGTCTGTGTGAGAATGAGAGATCGATTATGAGTTTGAAAAAGAGGCCTTGAATTTTGGGATGGACTATTTTAGGTTAAATGTAAATTGAGAGACCAATACTGGATAAAGATACAGGAAAAGGTTAGCATATATCACATAGATAGAAACATTACACATAATTAAATTAAAACAAGGTCACACTTATTTTATGCTATGAATATGAATATACAGAAGTAATCAGTGAGAAGTTATGTTGCAATTACTGAGATATAGTTTTGAAATTATGTGGGGTTTTTTTGGCTATCTTTGCTCTGAGTCTTATGTATTTGGCAGACAATTCTACTTCAAGCCACAGATTTGGCAATGATTATTTTGAACCCATGAAATTGGCTTTATAAGAGCACAACAGAATGCAAGCTCCACAGGGCCAGACATTGAATGCATGTAAATTAAAGAAATAATCAAATGCATGTATGCATGAAGGAATAGAATTAAAGGAGAAAGAAAAAAACAAAGAGAAAAAAGAGTAAAGAAAGAAGAAAGAAAGAAAGAGAAGAAAGAGAAAGAGAAAGAGAAAGGAAGGAAGGAAGGAAAGAAAGAAAGAAAAGAGAAAAGAAAGAAAGAAGAAAAGAAAAAAAGAATAAATGAAGTAGAGTGTCAAATTTCTAGTACCACATATCTCTAATCACAGATTGTATTAAACCCAGTATAATATGTTCTTTCCCCAGAAAAGAAAGAGCCTTAGCCTATCAAGGGCTCTGCAAGAGGTAATGCAATTAGAGACCACAGAGTTCTTTCCCAGGGTAGCCCTTTCAGGATAGCTCATCAGTCCTTGAACTTGAGATACAGTGAGGTTTCTGCCAGCCTTAAAATCCATTCATCAAAAGTCAGGAACAAACCAACTTATATTGCAAATACAGCAATAAGGTAAGGACCAGGAGATATTCCTTAAGGCAAGAACATGTAAGTCTTCCCAAGAAGATCAAACACTTTAGTAAAAGAATGAGGTAAGAAACTTATTTTTTAGTAAACACATAGAGCACTCGCTCTCGAATCTGTTTTGTCCTCACTCCATAAATGATGGGGTTGAGAGAAGGTGGGATAACCAAATAGAGATTGGCAATAAGAATATGAATATAGCGTGGTATGCTGTGTCCAAATCGATGAGTAAGGAAAGAGAAGACCGAGGGGATGTAGAAAACACAGATGACCCCAACATGGGAGCCACATGTGCTCAGGGCTTTTAGCCGAGCATCCTGTGATGGGAGGTGGAAGACAGCACGGAGAATGTAAACATATGAGATGCCAATAAGGACCAGGTTCAGAAGAAAGAGAGCCACCACGAACAGCCCATAGATAGCATTGATGCGGATGTTTCCACAGGACAATTTTGCAATGCCCATGTGCTCACAGTAGGAATGGGATATTATACGAGCCTGACAAAAAGGTAGGCGGTAGATGAGATAGATCATTGGGATTGTAAGCAAGACTGGACGAATCACGATGAGCATGCTGATGCCCACCAGCACCCGGGATGTCAAGATGGTCGTGTAGCGTAGGGGAGCACAGATGGCCACATAGCGGTCAAACGCCATAGCCAGTAAGACCTCAGCCTCCATGCCAGTAAAACTGTGGATCAGAAACATCTGTGCCACACAAGCTGCAAAGTTAATCTCATGAGCATCAAACCAGAAGATCCCCAGCATGCGGGGCACAGAGGCTGTAGAAAGGGCCAAATCAATTGTTGACAGAATGGCCAGAAAGTAGAACATGGGCTCCCGGAGGCTCTGTTCTGCCTTGATGACTAGCAGAATGGTGGTGTTGCCTAGTAAAGCCATCAGGTACACAGAGCAGAATGGCAGGGAGATCCAGACGTGGATGTCTTCCAGACCTGGGATTCCAGTGAGGAAAAAGGTGGCTGGGTGAAAAATGCTGCTGTTAGAATAAAACATCCTTCCAAATGATAATTTAGGAATAGTTGCCAAACCTATAAGATAAGGTGGGCAAGACAAGAAAAACATTAAATAAGAGTTTAGAATAACAATAATTACGTTACTATTTCATTCAGTATACACACAGTGCTATTGGGAGAGTCCTGTAGCTTAAATTACATTCTGTCATTCAAATTGATCAGCCTCAAAGAACCTAATTCTTATACTAATGTAATCCTAATTTTTGGTATGTCAATGTTACAGAACTCCATGACATAGAACTTGATATTAAGTATGGAATAATTTAATATACTCTGTACCCTTTGTAAATCCCTGATTCAAAAGAGACACAAGAAAAATGAAAGATACACACATGAAGGAAATGCAGACTTAATCCAAAAAAAGACAGATGGGAAAATAAAATCACATGCACAGATATACAAGATACCTCCATAATTAGAAACTGGAAAAAAAATTATAAAATGATTCATTTATCATTTATTGGCATAGAGGAAAAGCCAAGATCAAGCCTAATATCCTGTCAAAAAGACAGGAACAGAATATGAGAGCTACAACTGTCACAAACTACAGCACAGCCACTCTGGGATGTCTGCCCAGGAGCAAACAGTCTTGATCATATACCTCTAAACATGAAGGAGCTCAGAAAGATAATAAGAACAATACTGCTGGAGATTTCCACTATGAAAATATTTTCCCAAGACGAACCCATTTTATGGGATTCACTTTGGAGCATTGTGGTGGTGGTAGTTTATAGTGGTATTTGAAAGCTTCTAAAATTTTTCACTCTATATCAGTCCCTCTGAGACTGGTTGCTGATATTAGCACTGCTACAGATCATGCACATACTGAGTTCACTCCTCCTTCCTGATTTATTTTCTTTTCTGATTGATTTACTGTATAATTTTTTAGTTATTATACATGATAGTTGCATGATAGTTTAGGTTTTGGGGGTAATATGATGTTTTGATATAGGCATACAATGTGTAATAATCAAATCAGAGTAATCAGGGTATCTATTACTTCAAGAATTTATCATTTCTTTGTGTTAGGAACATTCCAATCCCACTCTTTTAGTTATTTTAAAGTATACAATAATTTATTGTTGACTATAATCACTTTGTTGTGCCTGACTTAGTCACTGGAACGGTGGATAGAGGACAACCTAGAAGGCTTCATGTGGTTACAGACCTAGGGAAGGCATTTTTGATGACACAAAGCCATGGAATAACGAAGTCTAATTGGAGAGAAAATTATTTTCAGTAATTACCTAAAAGGAATAGCTAAGGGTGCTCTTTCAATACCTTTGAAATAATGGAGAAGCAACCACTTACAAGCCAAATAATGAAATAGACCTTCTCAACTTAAGGCACAGTGGTTCAAGATAGAAGAAAGTAGCACATATTCCTGTTTCTAACATTAATATAGCTCCATATTTCTGATAATGTATCAAGGTGGGAAATATATCAAAGTAAAAATAAAATAAATATTATATCCATTCTGAGATTAAAGGAGGGAGAAAGTGAGAGAGAGCAAAAGTGATAGTGGGAAACAGAGGGAGAAATGAGTTGGATTCTGCAGTGACTTCCTTAGGGGTGTGTTCATATGTTTTCTGAGATGTCCCGGTAAGGTCTATTGCCCAGTAGCCAGATGTTGGCCAAGATGAAGCCTCTAGATACCCTGACGCTCATCTTGGGGTCACCTCTGGAATCGTATTCTCAATAACATGCCACTTCTCACTTGAAATTTTCATGGTGCTATAAAAATTCATTTTGTTCCTTATAACTCATAGGAAAGGCAGAAAATATATTTTATCAATCAAGTATATTAATTATTTGGTGTAGATATATAAATTATTTGGGTAGTCTAGGATATTTTAAGGATATCTGGTCTACCTTTAAAATTTTTAAGAAATTTTATCCCCCTGTTAGACTCAGAAATTGCACTACTTGTTGAATATCAATTGCAGCAATCTCAGCCACCTTTGATTATCTCTCACTTATTATACAGTCTAAAATTTAGAGAAAAATCAAGAGAAAAGTCACCTGTAGTGCTTTATTCCTCCACAGAATAGAGACTTGAGGAGAATTTCAAACAGCACACCTCTCTGTCTGTGTCATTTTTACACAGTCCAAGGGGAGTAGTTTTATATTAAGGCTCTAGCTGTTTAGAACATCAGGAAAATGGAGTTAATTTAGTCTTCTACTATAATTGGCACTATGGGATTGAATCCACTGAGCTTGTTGGCAAAACATCTAGACGTTGATATAGGGAAATAGAAGCCCAGTAAAAATGATGTAGATAGAAATTTATGTAGAGAAATGTGCAGATGTAGGGACAAAAACACACTAATTTTATCATTTACATGTGACATAGAGATAGATACATTTAATCTCACTATAAGTGAAATTTTGTGCCCACATTCTATGGGTTATAATATTCTAGATAAGATATTACTTGATCCATGCTAAATACCTAAGTTAAAACACAATAACCTGTTATTGCATAACCCATGTCCAGGATTAGCTCTCATTATTTCTCTTCACTGACCATATCTTCTAGGTTCATTGAATGTTTAGTCTATGGATTCAGATCTATGAGAATTTGGTCACACTGTCCTCTGTCAGTGATTGTTTCTTTATCTTTTCCCCCTTGTCAATTTTTCATGTCTATTAATACATTACAGAGGCCATAGAGGTAAGTAGCAAAACTATATAATCATGTAATTATTTTGCTTCCAATCAAACACTAGATTTCTTATGTACTAGTTCTATTACCTTTAGTGATTTGCTAATCCTCTCTGTGTTTAAGTTTCCTCAAATAAGAATTTAAGTATGATAATAGCACCTACAGCATATGATGTTTTTGAGGAATAAGTAGTGACTATAATATACTTAAATACATTAAGTGACACACTTAAATGGGTAATTGAAATTAGACTTTATTATCATAGAATTCAGTGCACAACATCACCTCCATATATCTTGGACCTATACAAGCCATCCTGAGAAGTCTCTCACACACTAACTCTATTTATTTGATGTGAATGTTTACATTTATTTTCATAATTTTATCCATAATTTTCAGTAAAATGTATATATACTTCTCATTCTCACTAGAATAAAATTACACTGAATAGAAGAATTATTATCTCTTTACTTCACACTTAAGCAGTCATCTTAAACACTATGAAAGTACAAAAACAAGCAGGTTTAATATATTAATATAAAGCACAGACATAAAAGCATAAAGCTAAAATCTTCATCTCATTCTTTCATCTTTCTAGTTATATCACACAAAACTTAAGCTTAAACTTCCAAATATTTATAAATTCAAATGAAGTCATACCCCAGAGATATTGTGGGTTCCAGACCATAGCAATAGAGCAAATATTGAAATAAAGTGAATACATGAATGTTTTTGTTTCCCATATCTGTAAGAAATAAATTCTCTTTCTTTATAAATTACATATTTTCAGTATTCTGCCATAAGCAACAGAAAATGAGCTAAGACACCAGCATATAAAAGTTAGATTTGCACTATACTGTAGTCCCTTAAGTATACAACAGAATTATAACTAAGGAATCAATGCATATACCTTAATTTAAAATACTTAAAATAATTGTAGATGACACAAACAAATGGTAAATTAGTCCATGCTCACGGATGAGAAGAAATAATATCATTACAATGACCATACTACCCACAGCAATCTACAGATTTCTATCAAAATACCAATGTCATTTTCCACAGAATTAGTAAAAGCAATTCTAAAATTCAGATGAAATCAAAAAAGAGCCTGAACAGCCAAAGCAATCCTATGCAAAAATAACAAATCTGGAGGCATCATATTATGTGACTTCAAATTATACCACAAAGCTATGGTAGCCCAAACAGCAAGATACTGGTGTAAAAATAGACACATAGATCAATGGAGCATAATAGAAACCCCAGAAATAAAGTCAAATACCTACAACCAACTTATCTTTGACAAAGCAGATAAAAACACACACTGAGGAAAGGACACCTTTTCCAATAAATGGCTCTGGGAAAATTGGATAGCCACATGCAGAAGAGTAAAACTGGACCCATATCTCTCTCTATACACAAAAATCAACTCAAGATAGATCTAAGACATAAATGTAAGATCAGAAACTACAAAAATACTAGAAGAAAATCTAGAAAAAACTTTGCTAGATATTAGTTTAGGCAAAGAATTCATAACTAAGACCTCAAAAGCAAAAGCAACCAAAGCAAAAATAGGTAAATAGGAATTAATAAAGCTAAAAAAAAAAAACCTTCTGCATAGGGAAAGAAATAATCAAGAGTGAACAGACACCCTGCAGAATGAGAGAAAATAATTTACAAATTTTGCACCCAGTAGGGGACAGATACCCAGACTTTACAAGGAACTCAAACAACTCAGCAAAAGCAACAATAACAACAACAATAATTTAAAAAAACATTAAAAGTGGATAAAGGACATAGACGTTTTTTCAAAAGAAGACATACAAATGGCCAATAATCACATGAAACAATCACTATTTACTACTCACCAATCAAAGTCACTAATCATCAGAGAAATATAAATTACAACCACAATGAGATATCATCTTATACCAATCAGAATGGCTAACTAAAAACACACGAAAAATAGATGTTGTCCAGGATGCTGAGAAAAGGGAACACTTATACACTGCTGGTGGGAGTATAAATTAGTACAATCTATATGGAAAAGAGTATAAAGATTTCTCTAAGAAATAAAAATAGAAATACCATTTCATCCAGCTATCCAACTACTGTGTATATACCCAAATGAATAGAAATCATTATATCAAAAAAGATACTGGCACTCATGTGTTTATTACAGCACTATTCACAATGGCAAAGATATGGAATCAACCTAAGTCTCCATTTAATGAACGACCAAATAAAGAAAATGTGGCATATATTAATATATATAATGGAACACTCTTCAGCCATTAAAAAAAGGAAGGAAATCATGTCTTTTGCAGTAACATGTATGAAACTGGAGTCCATTATTTTAAGTGAAACATCTCAGAAACAGAAAGTTAAATACTGAATGTTCTCACTTATAAGTGGCAGCTAACTAATCTGTACACATTGAATAATAGTCATCAGAGACTTGGAAGGACGGAAGGGTGGAAGTGGGGTGAAGGGTGAAAAATTACTTAATGGGTACAAAGTGCACTATTCAGTTGCTGGTTACGCTAAAAGCCTAGACTTCACCACTACACAATACATCCATTTAACAAAGCTGCACTTGTACCATTTAAATTTATGCAAATAAAAAATACTTTGTTTCTAAAAAAGTCTAACGATTATCTGAGCCTTCATTGAGTTGTAATATTTTTGCAGGTGGAGGATCTTACCTTGATGTTGATGGCTGCTGACTGATCAGGGGTGGTGGTTGTTGAAGGTTGGGGTAGCTGTGGCAATTTTGTAAAATAAGACAAGTATGAAGTTTGCCATATTAATTTACTCTTCCTTTCACAAAATACTTTTCTGTAACATGGACTGTCATTCAATAGCATTTTATTCAAAGTATACTTTCTTTCAAAATTAGAGTAATCCCTCTAAAACTCTGCTCCTGCTCTGTCAACTAGGTTTAGGTAATATTCTGTTTAGGTAATATTCTGTTGTCATTTCAACAATCCAGGTTCTTTCCTTGTTCATAAAAAGCAACTCCTCATCTGTTACAAATTTATCATGAGATTACAGCACTTCAGCCACAACTTCAGGCTCCACTTCTAATTCTATTTCTCTTGCTATTTTCACCATATCCGCAGTAACTTCCTCCACTGAAGTCTTTTTTTTTGAATTATAGAATATTGTGGGGGTGCAAAAGTTTTGGTTGCATAATTTGCTTTTGTATAGTTTGAGTCAAAGTTATAAGTGTGCCCTTCACCCAGTTTGTGTGTGTTGTACCCATTAGGTGTAAATTTTGAATCCCTCAATATCATCTGTGTTCCAAACTCCTGTGGATGTTGATATTTTGACCTTCCCACATAAATCACAAATGTTCTTAATGGCCTCTAGAGTGGTGAATCCTTTTCCAAAGGTTTTCAATTTGATTTGCCTAGATTCATCAGAGGAATAACTGTCTATGGCAACTATGTCCTTACAAAATGTATTTCTTATATATTAAGACTTGAAAGTCAAAATTACTTCTTGATCCATGGGCTACAGAATGGATGTTTTGTTAACATGCATGAAAGCCACATTAATCTTCTTGTATGTCTATATCAGAGTTCTCGGGTAGCTAGATGCATTGTCAATGAACTAATATTTTGAAGGGAATCTTTTTTTCTGAGCAGGAGATATATACAGTAGGCTTAAAATATTCAGGTAACCATGTTGAAAAGAGATGTGCTTTCATCTAGGCTTTGTTTTTTTTTTTTTATTCAAACAAAACATGCAGAGTAGATATATCATAATTCTTAAACGCCAAGGGTTTTTGGAATGGTAAGAAAGCACTGGCTTTAACTTAAATTGACCAACTACATTAGCCCCTGGTAGGTGAGTCAGCCTGTCCTCTGAAGTTTTAAAGTCAGGCATTGGCTCCTCTTTAGCTATGAAAGTCCTAGATGGCATCTTCTTTCAACATAAGGGTGTTTCATCTACACTGAAAGTCTATTATGTAGTGTAGCCACCTTCATCAATGATCTTAGCTAGAGCTTCTGGATAACTTGCTGCAGCTTCTACATCAACACTTGCTGCTTCATCTTGCACTTTTATGTCATGGGGATGGCTTCTTTCCTTAAGCCACTCTGAGCTTCACATTTTTCTTCTTCAGTTTCTTCACCTCTCTCAGCCTTCATAGAATTGAAGAGAACTAGGGCCTTGTTTTGGATTAGGCTTTGCCTTAAGGAAATGTGGCTGGTTTGATCTTCTATCTAGATCACCAAAACTTTCTTCATATCAGCAATAAGGTTACTTCTCTTTCTTAGCATTTGCATGTTCATTGTAGCACTTTTAATTTCCTTCAAGAACGTTTTCTTTGCATTCACAACTTGGATAACTATTTGATGCAAAATGCCTAGTTTTTGGCCTATTTAAGCTTTCAACATACCTTCCTCATGAAACTGATTCATTTCTAGCTTTTGTTTTAAAGTGAGAGAAGTGCCATTCTTCCTTTTACTTGAACACTTAGAGACCATCATAGGTTTATTAAATGGCCTAATTTTAATAGAGTTTTGTCTCAGTGAACAGAGATGCCTAGGGAGAGAGAGACAGAAGGTGGAGCAGTCAACACACACACAAAATTTATTGATTTAATAGTTCATTATCTCATATGGGTGCAGTCAGTGGCATACTCCTTAAATCATAATAGTAACATCAAAAAGCACTGATCACAGTCCACCATAATCTATATAGTAATAATAATAAAACTGAAATATTGCAAGAATCACCAAATTGTGACACTGAGACAGAAAGGGAGCATATACTGTTGGAAAAAGGGCACTGATAGACTTGCAAAAGGCAGGGTTACCACAAAGGTTCAATTTGTAAAAAATGCATTATATGCAAAGTGCAAAAAAGTGAAGCACAATAAAACAATGTGTATGTATATGTGTGTTTGTACATGTGTGTATACATATATATATGTGGAGATTTTGAGCATACAACTAAATTCAATCAGAATTAATTTTAGGACATGGGCTGAGAAAACCTTAGGGAAGGTTATATCCCTTTTTTCTACTGGTTATGAATGAAGAAGCATTTATGAACAGCTGTTGATAGATGCCTCAGGATCATGACAGGAGCCCGTCTTTAGGTCAAGATGAGTCACACACTATCAACTCTAACATAATGAAAGAAACTTACTCTTTGATGAAAAGTAATCAGACCTACTCCTTGTTGACAATAATCTCAGACCAACATTTTTGCTTTGTTTTAAAGTGAGATAAAATTCCTTTAATGCTTATGTAAGTTAAGGAATATCAGGTTTTCTTTACTTAAATTTTAAAATGCTCTAAAAATACATATTTAACCAATTTTTCCTGTAAGGCCTTCATGTCAGAGGCTATTATCACATTGTTCCAAGAAGGATCACATTACATGTGTCATTAAATAAGAGGTATGTGCAAGGTATTTTCAAATTGCTTTTAATATGTTAAACTATTTAATCTCCAAATTGCCCTTTGATATACACACTATGCTTTTTTGTACTATTCAGGTAGAAAATTTGATCCAAAGATATGTTTAGTAACTTTCCCAAGGCCATACATCTAGTAAGTAACAAAGATGAAATTTGAACCAAATGTATGATTCCAAAATCTATTGTATTGATCAATATACTATACGATCTGTACTTTCTGTTTTCAAAACTTGAGCCTATTCAATAAGCTTTGACAAGTTTCAAAAAGTTTGTTGAAGTTTCCAGAAATTTTCTTTTTCATGCTTTTTAAAAATAATATGACCATCTCCATTGTCAAAGTGGCAATCTATGTAACTATTGTTATATCCCCCAAAAAGATCTAGACGTATTAAAATTTATATAAAAATAAGTAAATCATATAGATATTAATATAGAGATAGATAAATAGATAAATATATATGACATCCATATAGAGATATAACTTCACAATCATTAGTAACAATTATTAGAGGAAAAGGATAAGCAGTCAATCATATGCCTGCAAATAAAAGTGGTAGTTAAATTTCAAATACAGGAAGGAATGTAAATGTTTCTTTAGGTGGTCAGATTTTCAAGCCCCAGGCGAGAAGGAACAAAGGGCAAATTCCTATAAAATTAGGTGGAGTTATGGAGTAGTGTCTCCACTACACAGAACCCATACCCTAGTTGGGTTTGATGGTGGATGCTATGGTGTGTCACCCATAACCTGCTTCCAGGTATGAAGTATTCATTTCTCTTGACCCAACTATTGGGGATGTAAGTGAGAACTCTCAGCTGAATCTCACTTTGGTTCTTCTCCTTGCCCAAAATCAAATCGCCGTCCCACCGGAGCCCCCATCATGACTGGTTGGTGCTGCAGTCTACAGGCTTACAAGATTCACCCCAATTCAGGACAACCATGAAGGGCTATCCCAGCTGCAGAGTTCCTCACATGTCTGGCTGAGGGCTTTGTTGCCATTACATCGCTAATCACTTTCTCCCTCTTTCTTCATCCACCTCATAAACATGTTGATCTTGAGAGCACAGCTGTATTAGCTTTCTAGTGTTACTATACTGAATTACCTGAAATCTAGTGCCTAAATCAACAAAAAAATCTTACAGTCTTTTGGATAGAAAGATGGTAAGTTTCTCACTGGGCTAAAATTAAGGTATGCACATGTATGCATTACTTTCTGAAGGGTCTAGATGAGCATCTATTTTGCTGCTTTTTCCAGCTTCTGTGGGCTGCTCACATTCCTTGATTCAGGGCCTTCTTCTCCATTTCCAAAGCCAGCAATGGACAGTTGGTTCTTTCTTAGATGTTATTACTCTGACCTTGCTTTGTTTTCACATCTCCTTCTCTGAATCTGAAACTCCCCTCCCATCATCCGCTTTTAAGGACTCTTGTGATTATATTGGGGCCACCTGGATAATCCAGCAGCCTTCCTATGTTTAAGTCAGCTCATTAGCAACTTTAATTAAATCAACAACCTTATTCTTCATTGCCATGAAACTTAACATATGCAGAAATTCTGCGGATTAGGACATTAATATTACTCGGGAGTCAATATTCTGCCTGACACCACATCTATGTAAGCATCCTACATGCAAATTTCCATCTCAGAATATGCATTCTAAAAAGCCCAACCTGCAAAGATTGCTTAGCCAGGGCCCTTGAAGGGTTTAGGAAGGAATCACAAAGAAAATCTCACAGTACATGGTCAAGAAACATTCAAAGATAATTCACAACATTAAAAAAAAAAGTGTTAATAATATGGTAAGAAAGCGAGTGGAATAGAATTAACAAACCTGTTCCAGATTTTAATATACTTATAGTCAGATGTAGTCAGTAGCCTTAAAGAGATGTGTGGGTGTGTGAGAGTGAAAAATGGTGAGAGAGAGAGAGAGAGAGAATAATACAATCATGAAGAAAGCACAGGTTTTTATGACAAGGTTGAACATAAAAAAAGTTAACTATTAAAAATAATTACACCGAGAAATTGAAGAATAGGATGCAGAATGCTAAAAATCAAAATTGTTAATTTTAAGAATCTATCAATGGATTTTCAGAACCACAGTAAAATGGATTAAGTTATTAAAGGAAGAATGAAGGTTAAAAGACATGGAATAAAGATAAAAAGTTCCAAATTTATTTTAAAATATTTACAGAAGAATTGGAAATAATGTGGGGAAGGAAATATTTAAAGAAATAAAATTGGAAAATTTCCTAGAAGTAATAGAGACATAAAGTCTCAGAATGTAAGAGCCTACAGAGCACTAATCATGACTAAATATTATAAATCTCAATTTAATATAAATTTCAAAACATCAAAAATAAATGCTTTCCAAAGAATGAAGGAAAAAAATCCTTTTAAAATGGTAAAAAATAATGATTGGCATCATGTGTTTCATTAATGGCACTGGTTAATAGATGAAGAAAAAAGCTGAACAATAACGGTGATATGACAGAATTTTTTTCTACAATTTTATCAATTTTTGATTTATTATTCAAATATGAGACCAAATGAGGACATTTTAGACATGAATATATGTAACCTAAACATTTGTACCCCCATAATATGGTGAAATAAAAAATTAAAAAAAAAAAGAAACCAGAATTAATTGTTACCAGAGCAGGGTAGGTTGTGGCTGGCAACAGGGCTTGAGTGAGGAATGCCAGACGGTCCCCAGGAAGCCTGGAGTGCAAGAAGATATTCACAAAGGTTTGTATAGGAATAAATTATTAGTAATATATTTCATCAAGTAAAAATAGTTATTTAATACTTTTCTTTAAAAAAAAGTCTGGGAATAAGATCCCAGATGATTGCATGTGACAGAAAAGAAAAATAGAAAAAGTAAAGAGGGCTAATATTTCAGTTTTATTCAAATTACAGTAGTTACAAATTAGGTTTATGAGAAAACAGAAGGTAAAATTATGAAAGTTAAAATATATTAATACCCAAAGAACAGGAGACATAGAATATGCAAACATCAGTGTGGACGGGAGTTTTGAAAAAGAGAGCTAAATGAAATAACCAAAAGCATGAAAGTGAGAAAAAAGAAAATTATCAAAAAATGTGAAATTACAAAATGCTTAATCAGAAACAAAGATCAAGAAAGCAGATATATGTTCTGATTAATTATAACACTGCTATTTAATAATTCTACTTCAAAGTATAAAACCTGAACAAATGACCATGTAATGTAAAATATGTTGCAAAGATGACCAGCATATTTTCTGATTTTAAAAATAACAGAATTAATATTCATATCAATAGATGATACATAAATGAAATCAATGTTACAAAACCTAAAGTATTTTAATCTATATAAATTAATAAATGATGCAACAAAAATATTACAATTGGTTGTAAAGCTAAAAATTTTTACTATGATATCAAAAAAACACATGCTAGCCTTTGCCTCTGAGAAATTAGGAGAGCAACTGTGTTCAGGCAGTGTTTTAAAGGTTATTTTAGCTTGAATGTTGTATATATTTGTTTTAAGCATTATCTCTGAAATGAGTGCAATGTTACAAGTTGTTAATCCTGGTTTGCAGGAACAATTATGTTTCTTATATTTTTGCTTTAATTTCTTTTTTAAACAAACTAAGAGGTCAAATAATTAAAATTGTAAAAAAAAGGTAAAGCAATGTGGCAAGTTGATGATGTAAAACTCTATTGCTTGGTTTTAAGAAATTTCATTATTAAATCAATTGAAAGCCTTAAGTCTTATGTAAAAGTTTGTTATTCATAGCTTAATCTGCCACTCCTACATTAAATAAAGGCTGGGGGACAGAGAAATATATCATGGTTTGAAAATGAGAGGCATTGAATTTTCAGATACAGTGTTTTAGGGTCAAATGTAGATGGATAAAACAATATTGGATAAATCAATTGGCAAAGGCTGGCATAATCACATAGAAATCCTATATATAACTTGATTATAACGCCACACTTATGATTATGCTATGAGCCTAAATGCAGAGGGTTAATCAGTGGTAAGTTAATGTTGATATTAATGGTAAATAGTTTTGAAATTATGTGTTTAAGACTCATTGCTCTGAGTCTTATGTATTTGGCAGGTGATTCCACTTCAAGCTCTAGATTTGGCAATGATTGTTTTGAACCCATGAAATTGGTTTTATAAGAGTAAAACAGAATGCAAGCTTCACAGGACCAGATATTGTGTGAGTTTTGTTCCCTAATTTATCCCAAGAGGTTGTAATTTCTGAGGATATACAATAGATACAAAATGCATGCAAATTGAATAATCAAATGCATGAATCAATAAAGAAATAAGAAAGAGAGAGAAAGAGACTGAGAGAGAAAGAAACAAGTAAAGAACAAAGGAAGGAAGAAGAATGAAAAAAAGAGAATGAAAGAAAGAAAAAGGAAGAGAGAATGAAAGAAAGAAAAAGGAAGAGAGAATGAACGAAAGAAAAGGAAGAAAGAAAGAAAGAGAGAGAGGGAAAGAAAGAAAGAGAAAAAAAGAAAGAAAGAAAAGAAAGGAAGGCAGGAAGGAAATAGGAAAAAAATCAAGTAGTTTACATGGTCAAATTTTCAGTAACTCATATCTCCAACCATAAATTACAAAAGATCCCTTATAATAAGTTCCTTCCCTAGAAAAGAACCAGCCTTAGTCTATCAAAGGCTCTGCAAGAGGTCATGTAGGCAGTGGCCACACTTCTGTATCACAGGATAGCCCTGGCAGGATAGGTCATTAGTCCTTTAACTTCAGATACAATGAGGTTTCTGCCAGCTTTAAAATCCATTCATCAGAAGTCAGGAACAAATCAACTTGTCTTGCAAATACAGCAATAAGGTAAGGACCAGGAGATATTCCTTAAGGCAAGAACATGTAAGTCTTCCCAAGAAGATCAAACACTTTAGTAAAAGAACATGGTAAGAATCTTATTTCTTAGTAAACACATAGAGCACTCGCTCTCGTATCTGTTTGGTCCTCACTCCATAAATGATGGGGTTGAGAGAAGGCGGGATAACCAAATAGAGATTGGCGATAAGAATATGAATATAGCGTGGTATGCTGTGTCCAAATCGATGAGTAAGGAAAGAGAAGACCGAGGGGATGTAGAAAACACAGATGACCCCAATATGAGAGCCACATGTGCTCAGGGCTTTTAGCCGAGCATCCTGTGATGGGAGGCGGAAGACAGCACGGAGAATATAAACATATGAAATGCTAATAAGGACCAGGTTCAGAAGAAAGAGAGCCACCACGAACAGCCCATAGATAGCATTGATGCGGATGTTTCCACAGGACAATTTTGCAATGCCCATGTGCTCACAGTAGGAATGGGCTATTATATGAGCCCGACAAAAAGGCAAGCGGTAAATGAGATAGATTGTGGGAAGTGTAAACAGGACTGGACAAATCACAATGAATATAGTGATGCCCACCAGCACCCGGGATGTCAAGATGGTCGTGTAGTGTAGGGGAGCACAGATGGCCACATAGCGGTCAAACGCCATAGCCAGTAAGACCTCAGCCTCCATGCCAGTGAATGCATGGATCAGAAACATCTGGGCCACACAAGCTGCAAAGTTAATCTCATGAGCATCAAACCAGAAGATTCCCAGCATGCGGGGCACAGAGGCTGTAGAAAGGGCCAAATCAGTTGTTGACAGAATGGCCAGAAAGTAGAACATGGGCTCCCGGAGGCTCTGTTCTGCCTTGATGACTAGCAGAATGGTAGTGTTGCCTAGTAAAGCCATCAGGTACACAGAGCAGAATGGCAGGGAGATCCAGACGTGGATGTCTTCCAGACCTGGGATTCCAGTGAGGAAAAAGGTGGCTGGGTGAAAAATGCTCTTGTTATTGTGGTATATCATCCTGCATGGATCAGAGAGGTGAAGAATCTCTTTCTCCTGTTTGAGGAAAAACAAAAGAAGGAGGGAGGGAGAGAAAGAAAGAGAGACAGAAAGTGAGAGAGATAGCAGAGATAAAAGGGGATGGTACATCAATTACTAGCTCTGTGAACTGAATTCTCATTACTGTGCAAATAAGCCCATTTCAACCCAAATGCCCATCAATCCATGAATGGATTAGTAAAATGTGGTATTTGTATACCATGGAGTATTACTCAGCTATAAGAAATAATGCTGATACGACACCTCTTTGGTTCTCCTGGATAGAGTTGGAACCTATTCTATTAAGTGAAACATCCCAAGAATGGAAAAATAAGCACCACATGTACTCACCAGAAAATTGGTTTCCCTGATCATCACCTAAGTGCATATTTGGGAATAACACCAATTGTGTATTTGACAGAGGCAGGGGGGTGGGAGGAGGGG
>CM052438.1:139719249-139740384 GCA_028533085.1 Varecia variegata | reverse complement strand
ATACCTACAGGAGGAGTGCGATGTGCACTGTCTGGGGAATGGACACACTTGAGGCTCGGACTCGGGGGATTGGGAGGGACATGGGCAATATATCTATGCAGAACTTTTGTACCCCCATAATAAGCTGAATAAAAAAAAATTAAAAAAAAATAAAAAATAAAAAAAAAAGCTCATATATTGAATCATCACTGTAGTTACTTGAATAGGGCAGGACATGATCAAATTCAGAGTTTTCATACTGCCTGATGACTAAGTTCTAATTCCAAACATGAAGGTTTGCAGAAAGCTCAATGCAGATTTCTAATAATTAGACCTTTCCTTTCACTTTGGACGAGAATAGGATGTGATTCCACTCAAGGAATCCACTGTCTGTTGAGTGACACTGATGACATCAACAATACATAGGGGCCCACACACTACAGAGGCTTTCAAAAATGTCCTTAAGTGATCCATAATGAAAATAAATCATAGACCTCAGGTACATAGGCTCTTTCACAGTGAAAACCTAAATTCTTCTGACTCCTCATTACTGACTGACATAGAAATACATAAGTAAAAACTCTCGCCCAAGTCCAATAGCCTCTCATAGACACTGAAACAGACTATAAGAAAAAAAGCCAAATGTTCTCAGAAAAGTACTGACTGCTTGTGCTGCCTGGAGAAACAGCAATTGTTTACAACTTACAAACTTCAAGGAGGATCAGTGGGGAAAGGAGAAAGATGGTTGTCTAATGTGATTTGCATGCACCTCTGTTTATTATCCACACCACATCATGTTCTCTCGGAATACCTGTTAAGTTTTACCTGTGCTCATGTTGCTATGAAGCAACACTTTCCTGGTTGCTCCTTCTGCCAGTTCAAGACATGGGAAATGTGGGTAGAAGACAATCCTGACAATCTCAGATAGTTTTGGTACTTGAGAAGGTATTTTTGTAGTTTTCTTAGATAGCAGTGTTTCAGTGGAGAAGGAATCAACTTGCAGTTTTGGCATAGCCAGCTTTCTAAAAATTTGTTAAATTATCTTTTTTTTAATACAGGAAACATACCAAGGTAAAAACAAAATTAAGTCTCCATCCTTTTGAGTTCATTCCAACAGAGAGAAAACAAGTAAGTGTTGCACAGTTCACTGACTCCTATTTGTCTTCTATAAAAACATTGATACCATGGCCAATTAAAATGTCATTGCCCTGTAGAAACATAATGGCAATACCAAGGCTATAGAGTCCCTGTTGCTTACTTTGGGTTTATATCCAGGAGCCCACTCTCAACAGTAGGTCTCCACTGGGTCTGTTCCTTCCTACTGCCATAGAAATTGCTTTCGTCTAATGCAATTGGTAGGATATTTTGCCTGGGAATCCTGGGGCCCAAGTGCCAGTGATCAAATACTGGCTTTGTGACATACTAGCTTTGAAACTTTGGATAACTTATGTATAATTTACATATCTCAATTTCCTTAACTGTATATGGGAATAATAACTGCATTTCCCTCATTTGGCAGATTTGAGACACAAGTTAAATTTCTGTGAGGCCTTTAGAACACTGTCTTGTACATAGTAAGTCATCAGTTGTAGTAATTTCCAGAATTATTATTATTTTAGACTTCAACGCACGAGGAGGGATTTTATGAGGGATTTCATAAGTAACTTTTAAATTTAATACATAATTTATTCATAACTTTTATGCATGTGTGAGTTCATAGATACATAATATAATACTTTTATGAATGATCTAATACATAATACCTTCATTCCTGCCTGGTGTGGGTGGGCCACGTGGCCCAGTTCTCAGTGTGGGCTGCCCAGCCATCTCTCCATGGACTGTTGCACATGCTCACAGGAAATCAGCAGCCGACTCACCTCATTCTTCCACAGAAATCAAGACTTACACAAAGCAATAAGCGGCACAGTACTTAGCCCCCTTCTGAGGAACCCCTGGACAGCATGTTTATATTAGGTTTATAGCACCTAAGGGATATTTCTAAGAATACATCTCATTTTAACCTCCACTTCAGACAGAGCTCTGGGATTGCGTCCTCAGAGACTGCTCACAAATTGCCAGATCCTGCTCCAGAAACAGAAAAGCTCAAGGAATATAGAGGCAAACTGAAGTGTGTAGAAGTAAACGTCAAAAAGTAGATACAAAACACACAGTTACTGTCGTTTATACTTGACACATGCAAAACCAGAGAACTGAATCTCCATGTGATTACAAATATGTGGCCCAAGTCTATATATAGAAGAAACTGCCAATTTAGTTCCAAACATAACTAGTGTGGAAGGCTTCCATTTTGTATCTAAATTCCACTGTTTCTCTTCACTGATAGTTTTCTCCTACCTATTATAACTTCTCTGATTATCATAAGGACACAAAGCCATGATCCCTTGTCCACACTGTTTTCTAGACATGAAATCACCACCATCACCACCACCAAAATTTTACAAATACACATTTAAAAAGTATATTGTTAAGTATCTAAAATTTCAATCCTGGAGTCCAACTAGGGGTGACACAATACTGGCTTTGTCACATACTAACTTTGAAACTTTGGATAACTTGTATATAATTTATATGTCTCAAGTCCCTTAACTGTAAATGGGAATAATAACAGCATTTCCCTCATTGGGCAGATTTGAGACATAAGTTAAATTTCTGTGAGGCCTTTAGGATGTTGCCTTGTACATAGTAAGTCATCAATTACAGTAATTTTTAAAATTATTATTTTAGACTTCAACTCATGAGGACAATTCCATAGATGTGATTTATTCTGAACAGATTGAAGAAACTTATGCTACCAATCCTGCAGTCATCTTTCTTCTGAACTCTCTAATGATGTTAAGCATTTTCTAATTTTGGAATCAATATGTACATATTATGTGGTACCTTTTACAATGTGATTATTTGGAGTGAAAAAGTTAAGATCTCTTTAATACACAGTTGAGATTTTTGAGAACATCTTTCAGATAGCACTATTTAAGAAAATAAGGAATTGAATAGAAAGCATAAAAATAATATCCTTCCTCTGACCTTGCCTATCTTCTCCATCATTCCATGCCTACATTTCATTAAAGTTATTTTCTCCACTTCACATTTTTTCCTGTATGTATACAAGGAAATATTCTCTTGGGTGCAATTAGGTCTTCACATTTAATCAAGTTCAATTTTAAGACATTTGCTTAAAGGCCCTTTTTTCTGTATGTAAATGAG
Organism: Varecia variegata; assembly: GCA_028533085.1. Taxonomy (NCBI): domain Eukaryota; kingdom Metazoa; phylum Chordata; class Mammalia; order Primates; family Lemuridae; genus Varecia; species Varecia variegata. Next base: position 139,737,180 of record CM052438.1, on the reverse strand, counting down.
GAAGCATCTAAAGTTGAGAGTTGCTAAAAATATCTTAGATCCATGAGGGGAGCTAACCTTAGGATCAAGATAAAATTGGGTTTCAACATCAAATACTAAATATTCAACACCAAATATTAAAACAAAATTGTTTTCAGTGACACAGTTTAGTTATTCACACAAACCTTATAAAAAATCAGATCGATATCTTTATTGTTGTGAGAACCAATAAATTCCCTTTAGTGGATAAAACACTCTAAATTCTCTTTTCAAAAACCAAAATGTAAAGTATACCAAAGATACAGATTCAATTACTTTTTTCCTTAGACGCTTCCTTCCTAGTGGCCTCAGTTCTACAGCTGTACTATGAGTTGATTGCTTTTCATGTGTCTTGCTGGGAATACCCTTTACTGTTCTTCTATTTGGGTTCCACTGTTCTTCATACCTTATGTCTTCCCATTTTACAGATAATCCTATAGTTTTCCTGGAACACACCCTGTAGTAAGTTCCAAAAGTAGGATGGGTGGGAGGTATAATTTCAAAATCTTTGTATGACTGAAAATTACTTTGTCCTCAACTATGATTGATATTTTGAGTTTAGTCATGGTTATCAGTTGAATTGTATCCCCTCAAAATTCATATGCTGAAGTCGTAACCCCTCAGTACCTCACAACGTGGCCTTATATGGAAATAGGGTCATTATAGATGTAATTAGTGAGGTTTACGTTATACTGAAGTAGGGTAGGCTCCTAATCCTGTATGACTGTTGTCCTCATGAAAGAACGCCTTGTGAAGAAACAAACACATACACGGGGAGAACGCTAAGTGAAGATGCAGGAAGAGATCACGGTGGTGCTTCTATAAGTCAAGGAATGCCAAAGATAGACAGAAAACCACCAGCAGCCAGACAAAAGGCATGGACCAGATTCTCTCCTACAGCCTGTAAAAGGAAGCAACCCCACTTATGTATTGATCTCAGACTTCTAGCCTCCAGAACTGTGAAATAATAAATTTCTGTGATTTAAGCCATCTAGTTTGTGATATTTTTTATAGCAGCCCTGGTAGATTAATACAGACATGGTGATTGAAAAAGATTTTGTAAGCATGAGTACATTTCCTATCTATATGGTAGTCAAGGATTCTGGCACCATTGTAATTCTTATTTATTTTAGGTAACCTCTTGTGGTTTTTCTTTCCTCTTTGAAATATATTAATATGATCTCTTTAAATGTAAATGTCTGACAATTCATCCTCATTTACTAAGTGAATTGAAACTTTCGAATATATGGATCTACAACCTGATGTCCTATATTTTCTTAAATGTTTCAAATGTTTGCATGCAGCCATCAGTAAAATGGCAAATTGTCTCTCTTCAACTGGAATGACAAAACCTCAGAGAAATATGTGACCGTGAGGACACTGTAACCTACAAATGACGTGCTGAGACCAGAAACCAAAAAGGATGGTAACAGAGAGTGGCACTAAAGTCCTAAGTTGTGGTCACACTCTCGCCTAAGTGAGAACCTGACCAAAAGTGGGGAACTTTTAAACAAAATTATGGGAGGCCATTGTTTTGGACTGAACTTGTCTGGGGACTATGTTGCACCAACAGACCACACCAGATCAACAAAAATGAAGTCACTCATGCTAAATGCAACATAATCAAACTGAAACTTTAAGGAAATAAATAAATCTTAAAACAGACCAGGTTTTGTTTTTCTCCTGAAAACAAGAGCTTCCAGCAAAAGGAGGTCCCCCTCTACTCTAACTCTTACCAAAAAAAAAAAAGTAAAAAAAGAAACCTGAAGTCTTTGCTCCCACCTCACAAAACCCACTATTCTGCCATTTCCCAGTGATATTTGACACCAAATAAGTGTATCTACAATAGTGACAGTGTGACATCAATGCCTAAAGTTTTGGTCAGTCCTTCAAAATTGGGAGGTTGACCAAAAGGGGAAAATTGCTAAATTAAATTAAGTTTAGCCTAAAGCTGCCTCCTTACATATTTTAAGTTCTGCCTAAAGGTTTCTTTGTACATAGTGAACTGTAACCTAACTGGATGTGTAAACAGGCTGTAACCTACTCTTGTGCCAATCACCTGAGTTTGGCCAATCAAAGGCACCAAACTGTCTAAACCGTGTACAAATAAGGCAAATGCTGACTTGTAACTGACGCTTCTTTAGCATTTATTTCTTTATATCTTCAAAATTCACTCAGATTCCTATTCCTTTAACAAATATACAACAAACAATTAATATGTTCCACTAACTTTTCAGGACACTGACAGAAATAGAAGATAAAATATGCCTTTAAACAACTTATAAGTAAATGTAGTATGTAGAGAATGAAATAATAATGTTGGTTGGAGGAACAACAGTGGCAAATAAAAGATGCTAGACAAATCTGAATGAGGAACAGCTAATCCAATATTCATAAAAATGAAAGGAATTTCTAAGATTAATTATAAACACTTATGAATGCATGAAATGCTTGGTTATAAATTATTTTTGCATTTATGTTTAATTTTTTTGTCACAGGAGCCTGATATCACCAAACATACTTCACAATATTATAAAACAGGGGCATTTTAAATAGTTTGAGTTGCTGATGACTTCCACAAATATACATACACACACACACACACACACACACACACAATCTGTGTGTGACTCTAGATGTGTACTTAATCTTTCAGTGTACTTCTGTCACTACTGATCTTGCCTGAGTTCATTAGAGCCATGATGGTTTCTGCAAAAATTTATTTTATATAACACATTGAAATTTTCTCTAATTATAATTATAATTGTATTGCCAATGATGATGGTGATATATTTATGTAGTTGGTGGTCAAGTTTTATAGAGAGATAAAAATGGAAAAGGAGGTGGTAAACATAGTTATAAGTATAATATGACCTCTAGTCTAGTCCCCAAGGCATCTAACCTAGATTGCTCTTGCTCCTTAATTCAATTAACAAAAGAAGTTTGATGTGCTTACTGAGTATATGTACCATATTCTTGTTTTCAACTGAATATGCACATATTCAGTTGCATTTAACCTCCATCACTTTGTTGTCATTCTTGGATCCCACATTTGTTCAGAAAATTGCCAGCTGGTTTGAACTTACATTGCAGCTGAAATTTTTCACCAAGCATGCTTCTTAAATAACTTTTCAAAGATCCGATTTCTTATGTCCTGACTTTTCACAGAGTACACAATGGGATTCATTAGAGGGGGAATAAGGAGGAAAATATCAGCTATAATTATTCTAATAACTGGAGAAACATTTTTGGCAAAACGGTGAATAATAGCCAAGGTGATGATGGGCACATAGAAGATGAGCACAGTGCAGATGTGGGAGATGCAAGTGTTGAGGACCTTGAGGAGACCCTTCTAGGAGGCAATGCCCATGACAATTTTCAGAATCAGCATGTAAGACACAGAAATGCACAACAAGTCTAACATACCTGTTAGAGCCACAAAAAACCCATAGATGATATTGACCCTGTTGTCAGAACAGGCCAACTTCATGACATCCTGATGGAGGCAGTAAGAGTGAGATACAAGGCTTTCCTTACAGAATTTCAGCCTCTTTAGAATAAAGGGGAAAGGGAAGATTAATAAAATACTTTTCACAGCAAACACAAGGCCAACTTTAACGACTCTGTCACTGGTGAGGATGGAGGTGTATCTCAAAGGGTTGTAGATGGCTATAAAGCGATCAACAGACATGATGAAAAGTACTGATGACTCCATAGCTGAGAATGCATGGATGAAAAACTCTTGGGCAAAGCAGGCATCTGAGGAAATTCCTGTGGCATTGAACAAGAAGATTCTCAGCATGGTTGGAAGAGAGGAGATGGACAGTCCCAGGTCGGAAAATGCCAGCGTGGAGAGGAAATAATACATAGGCTCATGCAGAGACGTCTCAGTTTTTATGAAAAAGAGGATGGTGCAGTTCCCCAGGATGGCAATGAGGTACATGAGGCAAATGGGGATGGAGACCCAACTGTGAGCATGCTCCATCCCTGGGATCCCAATCAGGAAGAAGGTAGAGATTTCCAGTTTGGAGGTATTAAAAACTGACATGTCAGGAATATGAGGGAATCAGCATGTGGGTCTCAGAAGAGGCTTCCTGCAATGGCATAAATAAATTGGCTCAAATGGGTATTCTTTAATCATCTGATTAGTATAAATCTTGTGAGTCCACCTATTCTCTGAAATAATAATTAGGATGAAAACAAAATATTATATGAAATATGGAAAGGAGCTCATATTTTATAAAACATATACAATTGTCCATATAAATAGGATAAATAAGAGGAATATAAAAATATAACAGTGTCTACATGTAGTCAACAGTTCATATGCTTCCCTGGCTATAGAGTAGAGGAAGGAAACAACAAACTTATCAGGCTCTATTTCCTGTAGTACATTTAATTACATTAGAAAAACTCTGTAAGTTTGGAAACTCCATAGATTAGTGTAGTTCAAAAACAGGAGTTGCAGTTATTAGAGTTGCAGTTATTAAATAATTGTAACCTTTAAGGACCTGAATCCTCTTCAAAATGTAGTGATATGATAACTGGATGGCCACATGTCTACCTACTATATAACCTTACACCATATACAAAAATTAACTGAAAATGGATCAGAGACCTAAAAGTAAGAGCCACAACTGTAAAACTCCTAGAAGAAAACATAAAGCCAAATCTATAAGGCTTGGGTTTAGTTAACAGTTTTTTTTGATATGACACCAAAATACAAAACTTGTAATAGAAAAAAGAATCATGAATTGGATTTCATCAAAATTTTAAAAAGTTTGAGCTTCAAAGGAAATCGTCAACATAATGGTAAGACAAACTAAGGCATGGGAGAAATATTTACAAATCACAGATCTGCTAAAGGACTTGTATCCAGAATATGTGAAGACTCTAAAACTCAAAACTAAAAAGACAAATAAAAACGGCCAAATTTTGTTAAATGACATTGCTCTTAAGAAGGAAGATATATATATATATATATAGCCAATAAGCATATAAAAATATTCTCAACATTATTAGTCATTAGGGAAATGTAAATCAAACTGTAGAAATACACCACTTAATATCTATATGATGACTAAATTAAACAGATAATATCAAGCATTGGCAAGGATGAGGAAAAATTGGAATCTATGCACATTGATGATGAGATTCTAAATTGGTGCAATAAATTGGAAAATAGTTTTTCAGTTCCTCAAAATTTTAAACATATATTTTAAAATTTTCACTCCCAGATATATACCCACTCCTAGATTTCCAATTTTAATGTTTCAACCTCTAGATATATACTCAAGAGAGATAAAACATGTTTTCACAAAAATATGTAAACAAATGCTCATATCAACATTATTCATAATAGCCAAAACATGGAAACAACCCAGACGTCCATCACTGATGAATCAACAAAATGTGGTATATCCATGCAGTAAGATATTATTCAGCCATAAAAAATGACTTAACTAACTCATCATGCTACAAATAGGTAAACCTTGAAAACATGCTAAATGAGAGAAGCCCTACATAACAGGCCACACGTTGCATGATTTCATGTACATAAAATATCCCAAATAGACACACACAGTGATCTAATGTTTATTAGTGGTGAAGGGAAGAGAGAATGAGAAGTGACTGCTAATGGATATTGGATTTATTTTGGGAGTATTGTGAATACTCTAAACTTAGATAAGGGTGATAGTTGTTTGTGAAAATACAAAAACCAATTCATTGTGCACTTTAAAATGGTAAATTTTGTGATATGTGGATTATATATCAATACAGTTTTTATATAGAAAAGAGAAACTGCATCTTAAAATACTTTTCTTCATGCTTCTCTAAAGTATCATCTTTGCAATATGGATATGGACACATAGGTTGAGAAAACCCACCCAGAAACCATGATATTTTAGACTAGTGTCTGACTGCTACCTAGGAAATTTTGAGCTTAACTGAAATGGCTTTAGGGTCCAAGGTACATGAATTTGAGTACCAAATGTGAAAATGTGCACTAGGAATGCCAAGGTGTGGGGTCTCCAGAAGCAAGAGGCCCCGTGTGGAGAAATGGAGGACAGACAGCTGAAGGGGAGCTCATGGAAATATGAGGACAAGCCGGGCTATCTGGGAAGATTGCAAAGGTGTCCTGAAGAGAAGGGTTAACTTTAAACATCTTCCAGACATGGAAGCAATATTATGACAAAATAACCAAGTAAGAGCTTCTCTACCTCCACTTTCTCTTGCTCTGCTCCAGCACTGTGTAAAGGTCAAATCAGCAACTGGAAAAGAGGATATGATAAAGGAGAAAGGGTTAGGAAGACAACCTCTTCACTATTGAAAAAGGTGCTACTGACCTTAACGGGAGAAAGGGGAGAAATCTTACTTTTGACTGAAGATTGAAATGGTTAATTGGACAATTTTTCATTGTCTTTTTAAAAGTAAATTGACTTTAAGATTTCCTGACATAAAAGCAATTATATTGAAGGTAACTGTTTACATTTAAAAAAAATAATATTCTAAATTGTTAAAGGATATGTTACAATAAATATAAAATTAACATATGTGTTTTGTATTCTCACCCATCCTGATCACTAGAGAACTGCTATCCTTGCATGAAGTGGCATCTAGGTCAATGTCACATTGTGCTGCCTTGTTTTCTTGCCCTCTCTTGTCCTCACATATGTTGCAAGAATCTTCCAGTTGTCTTTTGTAGATAATCACTTCATGTCTTTTCTATTATTTATATGCTTTCCTTAACATGCCTTTTATTCTCATGATCCTTTTCTCCATTCCTCCCTTTCTTGCACATATTTTCTTTTTCATCTGTATCTTTCTCTTTCCTGTATATACTCCCCTTCTTCTGGACTCACAGTTAATAAACTGTCATATAATTATGCTATGTTTGTGATCTGCTACTTCAGTGGTCACATTTCTTGAGTTTCTGAATTACTTTCCCTGAATTCCATGCTCAGTGTGGATTATCTATCCAGAGTACCTACATGCAGTTTAATGATAATTGTATCCACAGCAATAAGGTTTTGAAGTGGATGGATAGGAAATAGTAATAGGATGTCCAGTGGACAATACAGAATAATTTCTTGATGCAATTAACCAGGAGGAAGAAAATAAAAACCTTGTAAGAAATCAATTGTGAATAGTCACCACTAATAGTAAAGGGGGTCAAATGCTTCATAGTTGTTACAAAATGCCTTTCTTCCAGTTACTAGATTTTTCTTCCCCTAACATTAGTTTGATCATTCCAGCTTAAGGAAGCTCAGAAGTGCATTCCACTGTCGAATTCCTTGACTGATATGCAAAGCCTGGTCCTCTTTCCTGCCATGCTATACACTCTTCCAGACTCCAAACATCCTTACTGCCCTACTTATATCCACTGTCTCTACTAGGTGGGCCTTTTATTAGACTCTCAACACACACAATAAACCTTCATGAGTTCACATTATTCCTTCAAAAATTGTTCCGAAATGAAGGCTTGCAGTGATCGATAGCCAGTAGTCATTTGTTTAAAGAATAAATATTTTATATAATAGTATAGACAATTTCCTTTAAAATAGAAAATCCTAGAATTTGACATTTTCAATATTATAAAACTTGAGGAACATCTGTAGTTTATACTGTTTGAAACATGTTTTTGTTGTTGTTGTTTTGATTTTATTTACTTTGCCCAACTAGTAAGTAGAAATTAATCCTCAAATTCTTTTTCAAGGATTAATAACTCAGGGCATAGTGTGCTGCTATTGATAATATTGATGCTTTGTAATATTTTCTAGCTTCATAGAATCTCATTTTAGCAGATACCATTTTGATAAACACTGAAAGAATTAAAAATGACACTCTCATCTAGGAGGGCTGTAACTTTAAATAAAATTTATGCAAAATCCCTAAAAGATTCCTGAAGAGCCATGGACTCATAGATATATTTTGTTGGAATTTTCTTTATCAAGATTACTATCTTGTTTATCAATACAGGAAAATGTAAAGCAAATATTTAAATCTAATCCGAACCATGGAGAAATAGGACAGAATATAAAGAAAGACTGTTAGTGGTCACCATTTTTTCCTCCCTAATGCCCACTGGAAACTCAGTGGACTCACATACCCCAACTCAGAAACTACATTGTCATGTAAGGGAACAACTCTACAACTAAGCAAACCATATCACCCAAGATCCAGGTTCACATTCCTTTCTTTGAATTTCTTTCTGTGCTTCGGCTGTGAGCCAGGCTAGGAACAAGTTTATTTTTCATGGATTGGCAGTACCATGAACTTACACCTACGCATTTACATACATTGTTAAAATTTATAGAGACTTGGACAATAGACATTCATCCTATGTGCTAGGCAACCACAGTTAGACATATAGTATGGAAATTTCTTGCTTGAGTTAGTGAAATAGAAAGTGACTGCTGTTAATATCAGGAAATTTACCAGCAAGTAGGTAGATAACTCACTGGATCCACCTATCAGAGTAAAGAAATAGAGGTGGACACAATCACCAGCATTCCCCTTCTGTGTAGGCACACTGATTTATCCTGACCTGCAGATTCTAGTCCTCCCCAATACTATCCCAGTTGCCCAGAAAGCACTGGGGATTCCAACTCAGCACGATGTACTTAAAAGAAAAGAAAACTCCGGGTATTTGAACCCTTAAAGGGGACTAGAACAAAGAGAATCATCCAACCCCCTAAAAAATAGAGGGTAAGAATTAGCCATTCACAGAGAACACTCCTTAGGTGTCCTTTGCCTCCCTCTGGCAGAATTATGATGATCTCTTCCATGATCACAGATCACCATGTGAATAATCTTAGAGCAGTTTCACATTGTGTGATAACTATGTCTTCATATGTCTGCCTCCTTCATGAGATTTTACTTCCTGAAAGTTACAGGTTTTATTTGTTTTCGCAAATTGAGAAAGTTTTCAAAATTTAATTTTCATCTAGCAACTCCAGGGCAGAATTTTTCAACTGAGGATGTACGTCAGACTTTACTGTGAAATTTTATAAAAATACACATGCATAGATGCAATCCAAGACTCACTAAATCTCTTTGTTATTCTTGGTATAGTCTTGCTGCTTTTTTTTTTTTTTTTGGTATTTTATGTATGTTGTTTCTCGTGACTAATTTATGCCAAGATATTTTCCTCAATAAAATTTGTTAAATGGTTATTCATGTTTATAGATCAGATATAACATTTACCATCATTGCAAATGAGCTTTACCATTAACTTAGAGACATTTTGTCAAGAACATCTTTTTTTATAATTACTTTACTATCTTATTTTGCATGTCATAGGAACAACCAAATTCTCATGTCAGTTGTATTATTCTTGTTACAAACTGTCATTTTACATTTAAAATATATCAGAAATAAATTAACCACAGACATTTTAAGACAGCTTTAGCTATCTTACATTAGACTTAAAACCTTAAAATTATAGATAGTTTTATTTAAGTATGACACTTACCTAAAAGCTCTGCAGTGAACAACAGTGAACAAGCAGTGCAGTGAATAAGCAGTGAACAACAGGCCAGACTTTTGAGACTTCAACAAAAAAGAATGGGCTCAAAGCCATGGAAAAAGACTGTACCAGGAACTTCACACTTCCAAAATAGATTATAGGATAACTGTCAATTCAATGGACTGAGTCATGTCTAGCAATCTTTTTAGTTAAGAGGTGAATAGCTTCATGACACTGCTAATCTAAGATCCAGTTGAAGAAGAATTAATTACTCAGTATTGATTAAACTGATGAGGGACCTTTAATTGTTCTTAGAATATTGTTGTCATTTAGATGTTCAATCTTCTAGATACAGAAGGAAGCCCTTTATCTTCCTTCGATATTTTTATTCTATACAAATCTCAATATTTTTATTCTTTTTTGTCAGTATATTAAGCAGGTACAAATGTTTTGGTTACATGGATAGCTTTTGTAATGCTTGAGTCACAGCTATAAGTGTGCCCATCACCCAAATTGTGTTCATTGTACCTGTTAGTAAGACTTTTGTCCCTACCCCCTGCTTGGTTTTCAATAAGTTTTACTTCCCTTTGTGCACATGTGTGCCCATCAATTAGTTCCAATTTAACAGAGAGTATATGCAGGGTTTGTTGTTCCATTCTTGAGATACTTCACTTAGCATAATGGTCTCCAGTTCCATCCAAATTGTTGCAAAAGGCATTAATTCATCCTTTTCTATGGCTGAGTAATACTCCATGGGAAACATATACCATATTTTGTTAAGCCACTCATAAATTGATGGGCATTTGGGTTGATTCCATATCTTTGCAATTGTGAATTGTGCTGCAATAGACATTTGAGTGCAGGCATATTTTTGATAAAATGACGTCTTTTCCTTTGGGTAGATACCCATAGTGGTATTGCTAGATCAAATGATAGGTCTACTTTTAGTTCTTTAAGGAATCTCCATATTGTTTTCCATAGAGGTTGTACTAATTTGCAGGCCCACCAAGAGTGTATAAGCATTCCTTTCTCTCTGCATCTGTGACATGATCTATATTTTTGGACTTTTTAGTAAAAGCCATTCTAACTAGGGTAAGATAATATCTCATTGTGGTTTTAATTTGCATTTGCCTAATGATTAGTGATGTTGAGAATTTTCAAATGTTTGTTGGCCATTTGTCTGTCTTCTTTTCAAAAGCTTCTGTTTATGTCTTTTGCCCACTTTTTAATTGTTTCATTTTTTGTTTGTTGGTTTGTTTTGTCTTGCTGATTTGCTTGAGTTCTTTGTAGATTCCGGATATTAGCCTTTCATTGGATGTATAGTTTGTGAGTATTTTCTTCCATTCTGTAGGTTGTCTATTTGTCCTGTTAATTATTTCCTTAGCTGTGCAAAAGCTTTTTAATTTAATCAGACTCCATATATTTATTTTTGTTGTTGCTATAATTGCCATCGGGGTCTTAGTCATAAATTCTTTGCCTCAGCTTATATCTAAAATAGTTTTTCCTCCATTTTCTTTTAGAATTCTTATGGTTTCATGCCTTATATATAAATCTTTTATCCACGATGAGTTAATGTTTGTGCATGGTGAGAGATAGCGGTCCTGCTTCATTCTTCTTGATGTGGCTATCTAATTTTCCCAGCACCATTTATTGAATAGGACTTCTTTTCCCCAATGTGTATTATTGTCTCCTTTCTCAAAGATCAGTTGGCTGTAGGTAGATGGTTTTATGTCTGGATTCTCTATTCTGTTCCATTGGTCTAAGTCTCTATTTTTGTACCAATACGATGCCATTTTGGTTACCATAGCCTTGTAATATAGTTTGAAGTCTGGTAATGTGATGCCTCCAGATTTGTTCTTTTTGCTTAAGACTGCTTTGGCTATTCAGACTTTTTTCTGGTTCCAAATGAAGTGTAGAATTATTTTTTCTAGATCTGTGAAATATGATGTTGGTATTTTAATTGAGATTGAATTGAATCTGTTAATCACTTTGGGTACTATGGACATTTTAACAATCTTGATTCCACTGATCCATGAGCATGATATATTTTTCCATTTGTTTGTGTCATCTGAGATTTCTCTTCTCAGTGTTCTATAGTTCTTCTTGTAGAGATTTTTCACCCCCTTAACTATGGGACTCAGCAAAGCATTCTTCAGGGGAAAATTCATAGGCTTAAATGCTTACGTGAAAGAGACAGAAAGATCAAAAAATTAACAACCTAACGTCACATGTTAAAAAAAATAGAAAAGGAAGAGCAAACCAAACCCAAAGCCAGCAGAAGAAAAGAGATAACTAAGGTCAGAGCAGAAATAAACAAAATGGAAAACAAACAAACAAACAAAAACACAATACAAAGGATCATTGAAACAAAAAGTTAGTTCTTTGAAAAGATAAACAAAATTGATAGACCTCTTGTTAGATTAACCAGGAATAGAAAAGAAAGGACCCAAATAAGCACAATCAGAAATTAAAAAGGAGATATTACAACTGATACCACTACAATACAAAATATCATCTGTCAATAATATGAAAATCTCTATGCACATAAACTAGAAAATGTACAAAAAATGGACAAATTTCTGAAAACATACAACCTCCCAAGACTCAATAAGGAAGAAATAAAACTCCTGAACAGACCAATAATGAGCAGCGAGATCGAAGCAGTAATAAAAATATCTTCCAACAACAACATAAAAAAAGCCCTGGACCAGATGAAGCCATAACTGAATACTACCAGACCTACAAAGAAGAGCTGGGAGCCATACTACAGAAATTATTCCGTAACATTGAGAAGGAGGGAATTCTCCCCAATTCGTTCTTTGAAGCCAGTATCACCTGGATAATAAATCCAAGAAAGAATACAACAAAAAAATAAAACTACAGACCAATATTCCTTGTGAGTATAGATGTAAAAATCCTCAATGAAATGATAGGAAACTGAATTCAACAGCACATCAAAAAAATAATCCACCATGACAAAGTGGGCTTCATCCTACAGATGCAAGGATTGCTCAACATACATAAATCAACAAATGTGATTCACCACATAAAAATAAATAAAAACAAAGACCATAGGATCATCTCAACAGATGCAGAAAAATTACCCAAATCAATTCAATTAATTGTTCCAAGTTTTCTTTCTTTTATACTTCTAAAAGTATACTAAGTTTCCTCATTTTATTTTGATAGGAGGCTCTCCTGCTGTAAATATTTTTTTCTCTCCTGAACAAAAAATAAAAACATATTCAAAATGTTTTTACATTAAGTAAAATAGTGTGGGAAAAATGATTTATCTAGGCTATGGAGTCCATATTAGAATCATTACAAATCTAAATCTTTCTCAGAAATTGAGAGCCTTCACAACATATAATGAAAAACTTCATTTTTAAATACAACTATGCATTTATTCTCTATATTGAAAAGATAAGGATTTACTAATATTGAGGTTTAGATCCAATATTTTAAAGACAAAATATTGTTAGTAATATTTAAATTCAGCATTCTACATTCATATGAAATGCTCTTATAAATATAAAGGGGATAGGAGGAAAGTTATGTTTTAGAGTCTTTTTCACCTAAGTTATGTTTCTTGAATTTCTTGAGAATTCTGTCACGAATCTGCTTGGTCTTAACACTGTAGACAATGGGGTTCATGAGAGGTGGAACCAGCAAGTAGACATTGGCCATGAGCACGTGGACAATTGGAGAAGCGTTCTGCCCATAGCGACGGATCATAGATAACCCAATCATTGGAGTATAGAAGGTGAGCACAGCACAAATGTGAGAGATGCAAGTATTGAGGGCTTTCACTCTCTCGGCCTTGGAGGCTATACTCAACACTGTGCCCATGATGAGAACGTAGGACAGAAGAAGTACTGAATCAAGTCCCATGGAACAGATAACCACCATGAGGCCATAGATACTACTGACCCGACGGCTGGATACAGTTGTCTTTATGAGGTCCTGGTGCAAGCAGAAGGGGTAGGAGAGAATATTGACAGCACGATATTGAAGCCTCTTCAGGAGGAAGGAAGCTGGAAAGACCAGAGCCAAAGCCCTCCCAGCAATCGCCAACCCAATTCCAATGATTACGTCATTGGTTAGAATGCTTGCGTAGCGCAGGGGTTCTCGGATTGCTAGAAAGCGGTCAAAGGCCATGGCTAACAGAACAGCAGACTCGATAATTGAGAAAACATGAATGAAGTACATCTGGACCAGACAAGCATTGAAGGGAATCTCCTGGGCGTGGAACCAGAAGACACTGAACATGGTAGGCAAGGTCGTGGTTGATAAGCCCAGGTCAGTGAGTGCCAGCATTGACAGGAAGTAGTACATTGGTTGATGGAGAGAAGACTCGGTTCTGATAATGCAGAGGATAGTAATGTTCCCTGCAATCGAGGTGGCATAAACCAAGAAGATGGGGAGGGAAATCAAGCCATAGCTGCTTTCAAGGCCCGGGAAGTCTGTCAGGAGGAAGCGAGGGTATAAGGCGGAACTATTGAAGACAGACATTCTACTGATGGAGGAACCTGCAGTTTAGAGGAGACAAGAATATGGAAAATTAGGATAATAAAAGTCAATGTTAAAACAAGGAACTATGTTTTGATGTATACAGGTCTGTGTTTAGTGTTTTTAATCACTCCTTTGCTTATTATATTTAATTACCACCTACATTCATTATTTTTCCAATTAATTTATTCTTTCATCATTGTACATTTATTGAGAACTTTTTTTGCGGGGGGAGGCACGGAAATGGAGTCTCGCTATATTGCCCAGGCTGTCTAGAACTCCTGGGCTGGATCAATCTTCCCATTTCAGCCTCTTTAATAGCTGAGACTACAGGTGTATACCACCGCACCAATAACATATTTTATTACAGTAAATTTGGTAGTGCTAAAAAGTAGAGAAATGTGTAAGAAATGCCTTGAAATACCTATAAAATATTGGATGGGGAGCTAAAATTAAAATTAAGTTTACTTTAACACTTTAAAGATTACATAATAATATAAGATGATATAAAACACAGAAGAGGAAACTAACCTCTTCCAGGGAAGGCAGAGAAGATTTACTGAAGGAGATTCTTGTTAGGTCTCAAATGGTAAATACAAGTTACGTGGGATCAAAGGGCTGTGATACACATCCTGTGTTGATTGACACCCATGTAAATGCAGAAAGGTATGAGAGAGGATAAAAAATGCAAGCAAATATTAATATAATTGAACAAAAGGTAACATGGCTCTTCATATGGTTGCTGGAGCTGAGATTAAATAGGAATGAACCGGAATTTGTGAAGGAACTTGTGGTAAATACGGGGAGCTTGGATGTAACCTTAGAGGACACAGGTACTCATTGTAATGCAAAGTTAACAACTTGGTCAGATTTATATTGCTATACATTGAAGCCAAACTAGAATCAATTTTAACAATGGTCTCAAGGTTGACAAAAGTAAAGGCAGGGAAACTCTTTAGGAGGCTGTTGTAGTAAAAAAGTGGTTGGAAGTGAAATCTAACAGCAGGTATTATAAAGGATAAATAGGTATAAAAGTTATATAGGGAGAAAATATAACACAGCTAATGTGGGTCATCGTATGCTAAGAGTGAGAAAAAGAAATAAATCCACAATGATTTCACTTATCTAGTAGGTTTTTGTGTCATTTATTGAAACAGACAGAAGAAAAGACATGCATGGAAGTTCAATGAAAACAGTGGACAAGATGATCCAGTTTGTTTATGATAAATTTGAGGTAAGTGTATTGAGGAGATAGAGGTATATTGTTCATAGAGGGCTGTGAAAGGAGAAATTACTCCCACTCTCCTAGTCAAGAGCATGGAAAGAAAAAAATGATATAGAAAAAAGAAAATTTAAACAAATAAATGCAATGCCAAGTTATAGGAAGACTATAAGAATATTATGCATTCAAGGCTCAGTTACCCCAATAGATCAGATGTGATGTAGGGAATATAAGAGGCTGATTTCATTGTGGACTGGAGAAGATAGGCATTACAACAGGAGCCCTAGAAATCTCAATTACTAAGCAATATAAAGGCCACCCAATTCATTATTCTGGGCACCAAACATCCAGAAAAAATGTTTCCTTAGCATATCCCATGTCAAAGTTTTGCCAAAATTTGCATGCCCTATTTCCCAACCT
Organism: Varecia variegata; assembly: GCA_028533085.1. Taxonomy (NCBI): domain Eukaryota; kingdom Metazoa; phylum Chordata; class Mammalia; order Primates; family Lemuridae; genus Varecia; species Varecia variegata. The sequence continues at coordinate 139,721,542 of CM052438.1, read as the reverse complement.
ATTCTTCTCTATCGATACAATCACACTTTATAGTTTCCCCTGACAGGTGGCATTCTAATATAACTAACAGTGTAACCCTTTACAGGAATGAAGGGAATTTTTCACTCTCATGCCATTTTCCTTTCTTTGTTGGAATAGATACAGTGAAGAGAAAAGGAGAATAGATTTAAATATTATCACCCTACATTTAATGACTTACATACTATACTAATCATAGCATATTAGGAAATACTGGTCTTCATATACCACTCTCACTTTCCTAGATTTTTATGTCATAAACTTCTGGTCTGCATCACTGAACACGAACTGTGTCATCACTTTGACACTCACAAGCAATTGTTTTCTTCTTTCCTTATACCCACCCTCAAATCCTTGAAAATCTCCATACTGCATAGGTATGCTAGATAGTATCTCTTAGGTAACTTTCTTCTACTTCTCCTTTAAAAATCTCTGACTTAGGGTATTCATAATCTGACTTCTCCAATGGATATAGAGACACAAGCATCCTGCTTTCAGGGGCTACTTCTCTAGAGTTTGAGAAAGTCAGATGACAAGTGCTATTTACTACCTCTAACACTTTGGATGGATTACTAACTTCTTTGAGCATTAAAAAACAGGGAATTGCGTTACTTTATGTAATATTTAAGGAAGTCGAGCAATTTTATCTAAGGTGCTTGGCACAATGTCTAAGATTTGGGAGATACCTTGGGCAAAGAGACAAAATGTTACTCAAGATGCTGAAGTAGCCACGACCTTAAGCATATCAGCTATACACAGCAGTGATCCAAATGCAGGTGTGATCTGGAGTGCCCAAGTTATCACATGTAAAGATGTTATCTCCCAGGTCTTCTCTTAAGAATTATCTTGCCTAATTTCTGTCATTGTTGTTGTTGTTGTTCATAGTATTGTTAAGTGTGTATGCTACATGTAAGGGTGAGTCAGAAGTGTCACTCAAATCATCATCATTATCATCACCAACTTCAGCAGTTTTAATATTATAATTTTTAGTTAATATCAGAGAGAAATGTTTTGAGAGAACAGGGATTTCAGCACATGGATTCTCACCATAGGTACTGTCTGCTCCTGGAGGTGAGTTTACAAGGATATGACTTCCCAGAGCTTTTCTGAGCAGCTTTTGGAAATGATAACATGCCTCCTTTGGAGGAATGGCAATCTGTACCTCTGACCTATCCCAGAACAGTGGTTTAATGTGAGTAGAGGTCAGTCCTACCTTTTGACCTTCCCTTCCACATCCTGGATTCTTCAAATATGCAATGTAATAATCTCTTACCCATTATTCTCACCTCAAAACTTTACTTCACGCACACCTGAGCCCTCAGGTGCAGACAGGCATTCACCCTGTTGCAGGTTGGCTGGGTTTCCAGTCTGTCAAGCTTAGAGAATTCTTGTAGGTAGAAAAAGCCTCTGAAGATGGGCATAAGAGAAGAATAAAATACACAGTGTATCCTAAGGCAGATAGTTCTTCAAGGAAGCATAGATATCCTAGGTGAGTCATCAATCTCTCTTTCAGTGACTCCAAAGCCAAGATAAAGCTTTTTTTACCTTCACCATCCTTGACTCTATCCAGCTAGGTGCTTTATCAGCATTACATTTCTGTGCTTTAACTACTCTGACCTGTTGGCCCCTCTTGACTAGTCCGTTCTCTCAGGACCACAGTTTTTTCAACACAACCTCTAGGGAGGATAAATGATGTCACTACTGTCAGAGCCATCTCTGCTGCTCAAGGACAGGAGATGGACATGCCAACTTCCCAATGCAGAAGTCCAGATTAGGCAATAATTGAGAAGTGTTCTGGGGAATCATCCGATGAAGAAAAAAAAAAATAAAAACATCGTCTCAGGCCGGCCGCTGTGGCTCACGCCTGTAATCCTAGCACTCTGGGAGGCCGAGGTGGCTGGATCGCTCGAGGTCAGGAGTTCGAGACCAGCCTGAGCAAGAGCAAGACCCCGTCTCTACTAAAAATAGAAAGAAATTATCTGGCCAACTAAAATATATATATAGAAAAAAAAATTAGCCGGGCATGGTGGCGCATGCCTGTAGTCCCAGCTACTCGGGAGGCTGAGGCAGTAGGATCGCTTAAGCCCAGGAGACTGAGGTTGCTGTGAGCTAGACTGACACCACGGCACTCACTCTAGCCCAGGCAACAGAGCGAGACTCTGTATCAAAAAAAAAAAAAAAAAACCATCGTCTCAGTCAGAATGATGTATAAGAAAAAGTTTGTAAGTTTGTGCTCTGAGTAACCAGATACAACATTTACTAGCTATTTAATGCT
>CM052438.1:139692096-139718749 GCA_028533085.1 Varecia variegata | reverse complement strand
AACATTTACTAGCTATTTAATGCTGGGAAAATTATTCTGGTTTTAGGCTATGTTTTTGCAGCCATACAATTAGAATAATGAAATCCACCTTGTTAAACTGTTGTAAGGAATGTAAAAGCATGTGTGTAAATGTAAATTTATTGCTCAAAAGTAGTGCTTATGAAAGCAATTATAAAATAATAAAATATACCGTTAGCCCATAATAATAAGTTCTTTCACCAGCTACGGGACAAAGGGGTGGACATTCTACTATCTTCATCCAGCAGGAACTCCTACTTACACTGACAAATCTACTTCAGCCTTTTCACCATGACTTAGTTTACCACGTATATTTCTTTTCGGAAAGTAAACTCTCTTCCTTTGGAAAGTGTCTCTTTAAGTTACATTTCACACATTAATTGAGATTGTTGACATTCTGATATTTGCATTGGATAAAATTAGTTTGGCTTTTGGGATCTAGCTCTCTTGGTATCTTATTAGTCATAAAATATTAATAATACTTATTTTCCTCTAAAAAGGTAAAATAATCCAGGGGAAATATGAACAAGAAAAGCCATTGGCAAACTGTCTAATAATATTTTACACCTTCTTTTCACTTTTAATAAGAATTACTTTAAATGATCATTTACTCTTTCTTCTTGAAGATTAATCAGGATTCCATATTCCTAGTTTCCCAGGATAACACCATTCTCCCCAACCTCTTTGAAACCCATTATTTTCCACAAACCTTTATATCATATCATTCTAAAATAACATGAGCTATCTCTAAAATAAAAGTTTTACAGATTTTGTTTGTTTGTTTTTATTTTTGTTTTTGTTTTTTTGAGACAGAGTCTCGCTCTGTTGTCCGGGCTAGAGTGCCGTGGACTCTAGCTCCTTTCCCAAATGGAAAACATTTGTGGTTATGAATAATAATCAACACTGCTAAGATGACAATAATTTCCAAATTGATCTACAATGTTGCTTTTCACAAAAATATGGAAGCTGATCTTAAAATTCATAAGGAAATGTAAAGGATCCAAATAGCCAAATAATCTGTAAAAAGGAAAACAAAATTGGAGGATTCACACTTCCTGATTTCAAAATTTACTACATTATACAGACAACATGTTCATAAAAAGCAACTCCTCATCTGTTACAAATTTACCATGACAATTCTCTCTCCTCTTGGCTGAGATGTAAAACGTGTCCTACTGCTTGCTGATCCAACTTGGGACCGTTTAACACATCATGTGGGTTAGCTTCATTCAAAACTGATAGAAACAAGATGAAGAGGTGAAAGGTGAGAGCATTAGTGGTGCTAACAAATTCTTTCCAGCACTTAAGTGTGCTGTAGCTACCTGGGTTCCCACAGGTTTAACTTCCTGTGAACCATTATAATATCTTACTAAGAATGTTTTACTTGCTTAAGATAATATTTGATTTGCTGTGACTTGCAATGGAGTAATGCAGCAGTCTTTTTGATTTTCAGGGTTTGGTATGGGTTAGTACTTATTACAAGTGTGTATTAATTAGGTCAGATAACTTTCAGTGTTTTAGTGAGGACCTGAGTAGATCACACACATACACACAGACACACACACATTACTCCATTTACGTTATAATTTCTGAATAGTATTTGTGTTTCCTTGTATTTTCTTTTCTGTTCCAAGTAATTAATTTGTACATGTAAACTATACATTAATGGAGTTTCCCAGACATATTCTAATTGATTTCTTGACTTTCTTATCAAATATTTAATTTATATAATATATTTAACATTGGCTAAAATTATGAAGCTTTTCACAAACATACAATAAACAAGTATGTTCCAGGAACTTTATTGAGCATGAACAGAAATAGAAACTAAAATTAGTTTCTTAAATCACTTGTCGATCACTTGTCATGTTTATTTACAATACAGACAATAAAGAATTAATACTGTTGCTTAAGGATATAACAGTGACAAATAGAGAGTTTTGTACAGAATTAGATGAGGATCAACATTCATTTAAAGGTGGCAATTTATGGACTCTATGGTAGATAATGAAAAACATAAATAAAATATTTTCTTATCTATTATTTTAGTATTTTATATTAATTATTTTATGCATATGGGCCTTACATCTCCAAACATATTTTCAAAGTACTTTACAATGAGGGAATTGTAAATATTTTATTTAAATAGCTGATGACTGACACACACACACGCACACACACACACCCCATAGGTGATTAGAAGGTGCTGGTCCATGTGAATAAGTATGTGTGCTTAATCTTTCGGTACACTTGAATAACTGCTGATCATACTGGAGCTAATTAGAGCCATGGTTGCTTTTTTCCTAAATGAACATGTTCTTTTTTTTCTTTTTCTTTTTTTAGAATAATACTTTGAAATTTTTTTGAATCTTAATTAGGACTGTCCTACTGTGGTTGAGGCTACTTTCAGCTGGTAGTGTAGAAAGATAAAAAGAAAAAAGGAGGTGGGAAACTTAGTTATAAACATATTATAACCCCAAGGCCCACTTTCAAGGCATCTAATCTACAATATCCTTGCTGCTTGATTAAATAAATAACGTGACGTTCAATAGGACTACTAAGTATATACAGTATAACTTTGTGTTCAGTCTCTATTCTTTCATTGTTGTTTTTGCATTCCTACATTTGTTCTGAAATTGCAAAGTGAGCTGGGATTTCATTGAAGCTGAAATTTCTGTCATCCATGCTGTTTCTGACATAATTTTGCCAGGATCAGATTTCTAATCTGCTGACTCTTCACGGAGTACACAATGGGATTCATTAGAGGGGGAACTAGAAGGAAGATATCAGCTATTATGACCCTAATAAATGGAGAAACGTTTTTGGCAAAGCGGTGAAGGGCCGCCAAGGTGATGATGGGCACATAGAAGATGAGCACGGCACAAATGTGGGAGATGCAAGTGTTGAGGACCTTGAGGCGACCCTTGTGGGAGGCAATGCCCATGACAATTTTCAGAATCAACATGTAAGACACAGAAATGCATACCAAGTATAATATAGTCAAAAGAGCTGCAAAAAACCCATAGATGATATCGACCCTGTTGTCAGAACAGGCCAACTTCATGACATCCTGGTGGAGGCAGTAAGAGTGAGATAAAAGGCTTTTCTTACAGTATTTCAGCCTCTTTAGAATAAAAGGGAAAGGCAAGACAACTGAAATAGATATTGCAGCAAACACAAGGCCAACTTTAACGACTCTGTCACTGGTGAGGATGGAGGTGTATCTCAGAGGGTTGTAGATGGCTATAAGGCGATCAACAGACATGATGAAAAGTACTGATGACTCCATAGCTGAGAATGCATGGATGAAAAACTCTTGGGCAAAGCAGGCATCTGAGGAAATTCCCGTGGCATTGAACAAGAAGATTCTCAGCATGGTTGGAAGAGAGGAGATGGACAGTCCCAGGTCGGAAAATGCCAGCATGGAGAGGAAATAATACATAGGCTCATGCAGAGACGTCTCAGTTTTTATGAAAAAGAGGATGGTGCAGTTCCCCAGGATGGCAATGAGGTATATGAGGCAAATGGGGATGGAGACCCAACTGTGAGCATGCTCCATCCCTGGGATCCCAATCAGGAAGAAGGTAGAGATTTCTAGTTTGGAGGTATTAAAGACTGACATGTCAGAAATATGAGGGAATCAGCATGTGGGTCTCAGAAGAGGCTTCCTGTAATGGCCTAAATAAATTGATCAAATGAGTATTCTTTAGTCATCTGGTTGGTATAAATCTTGTGAGTCCACCTATTTCCTTACAATAATTCTTAGTACTAAAGCAAAGTATTTCATAAAATATAAACTGGACTAATTTTAAGACCTAGATAAATAAGTAAGATGCCAGGAAAGACTTAAAATATACATTCATCTACAAAAGTAATTACCAACAGATAGATACACTCCAAATGCTATTTCTGGACTCAGCAGACAGAAAGGAAGCATCCGAATTTTCAGTCTCTATTTCCTAGAACATATGTTGTTAGGACAGTGAAAATCTAACCTTCGAAATTATATGGGTAAGTATACGATCACATAAGGACATCCACTTACTGCAACTGTATTTATAGATATCAAAGACTATTAACCTTTAAGAAGCTGTATTATTTCAAAAATTTGGCCAGGAAAACTTGATATCCACATATAAGAGAAAGAAGTTGTACCCTACCTCACTCCTTACATAAAAATTATCTCAAAATATGCTACAGACATTAAGTGTAAGAGCTTAAGCAATAAAGCTCTTAGAGAGAAACATAGGAGGTTGGTCTTTGTGACTTTGTGTTCGGTAATGGATTGTTAGATATGGCACCAAAAGCACAAACACAAAAAAGTACATGCACTGGACTTCATGAAGATTAAAAAAAGTTTGTGAATTGAAAAATTTCATCAAGAAAGTGGAAAGACAACCCCCACAATGAGAGAAAGTATTAGTATATCATATACCTGGACTTGTAGGAAGAATGTATAAAAAACTCTGAAAACTGTACAATGAACCTGAAAATATCGTCAACATTGTTAGTCATTAAGGACAGGCAATTCAAAACCAAAATGAGATACCACTTCACAGATATAGAAATGCTTAAATAAAAAAAGACAAATAATAACAATTGTTAACAAAGATGTGGAGGGGCCGGGCGTGGTGGCTCATGCCTGTAATCCTAGCACTCTGGGAGGCCGAGGCGGGAGGATCGCTCGAGGTCAGGAGTTCGAGACCAGCCTGAGCAAGAGTGAGACCTCGTCTCTACTAAAAACAGAAAGAAATGACCCGGACAGCTAAAAATATGTAGAAAAAATTAGCCGGGCATGGTGGCACATGCATGTAGTCCCAGGTACTCGGGAGGCTGAGGCAGAAGGATCACCTGAGCCCAGGAGTTTGAGGTTGCTGTGAGCCAGGCTGACGCCACGGCACTCACTCTAGCCCGGGCAACAGAGTGAGACTCTGTCTCGGGAAAAAAAAAAAAAAAAAGATGTGCAGGAACTTGAACCCTTACGCATTGCTGAACGAATTGTAAAATTGTTCACCCACTTTGTTCTTTTTTTAAATTTTTAAATTTAAAACATTGTATTGTATCTTAAAATAATGAAATTTGTTGTATATCAATATTATATCAATGAAATTGTTATAAAATAAGATAAAACTGCATCCCCAAATACCCTTATGCTTCTCTTATATACCAGACAGACATATAGAAATGGATATTTTGTATTAAGAATATCTATCTGAAGACCTTGCTATACTGTCCTTGCCTGATTGCTCCTGAGGGAATTTTGAGGTTGAGATGGCTGACCAGCCACTTTAGGGTCAAAGAAATATGAATTTAGGTTCCAAACATGGAACGTAACATAGGAATGCTTACATGGGGTCATTTTTAAACTGCATTCTGTCAAAGCAAGGAGGATGTGACTAGAGCAATGAAGGCATGAAGATTAGCCAACTGAAGAAGAGGACATAGTTCATCAACAGAATAGCACTGAGAGGTTTCAGGAGGTGGTCTATGAAGATCGCAAAGGGGTTGTGAAAATAGAGTCAACTTTAAACATCTACTAGACTTGAAAAGCCTGAAGCCATCAAATGACAGATAAGAGCTTCTCTACCTCTACTTCTCTTGCTTTGCTCTAACTCTTTGAGGAGTAAGAACATTTAGATTAAGATATACCTACTTAAATATAAAGTGTCTTCTTGCTGGTTTGTTGTTGACATAAAAGCAATTTTATTGAAGATAATGTGTGCACATCATTCTAAAACATGGGGGATGGGGGTGGGGGCGGGGATGGGTGTATACCTACAGGAGGAGTGCGATGTGCACTGTTTGGGGAATGGACACGCTTGAGGCTCGGACTCGGGGGATTGGGAGGGACATGGGCAATATATCTATGCAGAACTTTTGTACCCCCATAATAAGCTGAAATAAAAAAAAAATAAAAAAAAAATAAAAATATAAAAAAAAAATAAAACATGAATATTTCAAAGTATTAAAAGATATGCAAATAAATGTACAGTTAGCAAATGTGTTTTGCTTTCACACCAATTCTTGGTCACTAGGGAATTGGTATTATCCTATACATTGGCAACCAGGTCAATTGCTTATTATGATGCCATATTCTTTTGTCTTGACTTCTTTTGTCCTCTCATACGCTGAAAGGGTCTTATTGATTTATTTTCTTATTTAGCAAGTTCAGAACTTGTCTATTGCTTATTCTTTCCTAAATATTTTTACGTGCTTATGTCTTTCCCTGTTTCTCTCATATATATATATACACACACATACATATATATAATTTTTGTCTTCATTTTCCTTTCTTCTATATCTGTTCTCTTCTCTCTAGCTTACCATTCATAAATAAAGCATACGCCTGCTGTATTTTTGAGCTGCTATCTCTGTGGCTGCTTCTCTTGACCTTTTAAATTGTTTTCCCTGAGTTAAACTATTTAATACTCCTTAGGTTGAATTCTTAGTTGGATTTCGGTCTCTAAGTTGCTTATCAGAGGTTTAGGGATAAACATATTTTTCGAAGCATAAACACTTAGGTGTACTAACAATGGTTACAGGGTTATAATAATTTTAAGCAGATTAGCCATATTAAAAAAATAGATCAAAAATGGAAATGTATAGATGCATATAGCTATGTTTGTGTGCACCCAGCTTTGTAACTACACTCATCTGAAATACCATGATGAGCAACCTAACTGAATCTTTTGGTGAGATCAATCAAATACACCAGGGGTCAGCTCCATATACGTAGTCACCCAGAGAGCCAAGATATTAAGAAATTTTGTCTTTCACAATGTCTTTGGAAATGTACAAAAACGACATCTGTTCATTTATTGAACAAGTTTCAACGTTTTTACATACACCCATAGTGCTTACACACAAATTCAATGTTGTAATGTTGCGCTTTTGTGAAGTCAAATGTCTAATGTCCAACACAGCAGAAGAAAAGTCTGTCCCAGCTCATAGGGAGACCAATGCAAATGTGTGTTTATTTCCTCTGGGCCCCCTACCAACTGGATGGTGGCCACCCACAATGAGGACAGATCTTTCTCCTTAGCACATCCAGACCAATCGGGAAACTCCCTCACAGACAGGTGCAAAATAATGCTTTAGTAGGCTTCTAGGTATTTCTCAATGCAGTGAAGTGGATACCTGAAATTCAGTCCACAAGTTCCCTCCTTGTGTATTTGGCACCCACACACATCTCTTTAGATAATATTTCAATTCTAAATAATGACAATAACAAGCTGACAGGTTTGCCTAACATGACACACCAACATGATGCAACTATCCTTTATATAAGCAAAAGTGCACTAACTCCTTCCCCAGAATTTGGCTTTCAAGATTTCACATTTAGGGTTTTACTCTTTTGGGGTTGTGATTTTCAGGATTTTAGACTTTAGGAATTTAGGCTTTAGAGGTGTTGATCTTTTGAGATTTCAGCATTCAGGATTATGCCATTTGGGATTATATCTTTTGAGATCATGATCCAAACCAAAAATAAAACAAAGTATGCAGTAATTTTCTATAATACCTATCTGTAAATAATACTATAAATTATTTTCCTTTACTATAAAAGAACCTAAGACACATTTGACATTTTCAATATTACAAAACTCTAGCAACACCTGTTGTATCTGCTGCTTAGAGGGCTGTGTTTTTGTTTGTTTGTTTTGTTGTTTGTTTCTAGCTTATCTACTAGTAAACACAGATTAATACTCAAATCCTTGTTCACAGTCTTACTGGGCAATAGGAGTAGCAGCAACCCAGTGTGTAGTGCTCTCCTGGATAAAAACGCTGCTCTGTCTCTCCCTCTAGATTCTCAGAACCACATATAAGCAGATATCATTTTTATTAACATAGAAACCAAAATACACTGAATGAATTAAAAGTCATTACTCTTACTTAGTATATATTTAAATTAAATAATTAAATGGAATTTATATAAGACCCACTCCTACAGTATTACTTAAAAGCTGTGAACTCATACATTTTTGTGAGAATTTTAAGGGTTCTTTCTATTTATCACATTAACTGCCACATGATTTGTATCGAACTCTTGCTAGTTTTGAGCCCAGGCTCTAGTAAAGCAATCCTGGGCCAAACCCTGCTATTGGTTAGTAAAAATCTTACTTATTAAAGTTCTTATTGTTCCAATCAATATTGACACATTAATTATAAACACACGGGTTAACTGAATAGTAGTGAAAAATTTCATTTTGCATTAATGATTTTATTAAATTAGAAACGATTGTTTTGTTTTCAAAGTTTTTATTCTATTTTCATGATAAAACACCGTGGCCCCAAGGAAAACAAAAATTGTTTCTTGTGCAGAGGTCAACGTGTTATCAAGAGAGGAAAACTATAAAGCAAAGGCTTAAACCTGATCAGAAGCATGCTCAGTTAGGGCAGACTATAGAGACAGAAACTCCTAGTTACCACTATTGCTTTCTCACAGTGGTCTCATATCCCTACCCCAAAACATCTTACACCACCATGTAAGGTATAACTGTACCATTCAGGTGCGAGTTGCAAGAGCCAGGTGCAGGTACTTGGCTATGAATTTCTTTCTGTGCTGAGACAGTGATTTTGGATAACCCTTGGTTGATTTCCAGGAGTTGGCAGAACTCTGGATTTCTACCCCACATTTACATACGTCGTTGGACTTTTTAAAGGGTTGGGGTCCTGGTATCCATTCTAATAACTTGGAGATCAGAGCCAGACAAAAAGCATGTGAATTACTGGTTTGAGCTGGTGCAAAGGCAAGTGTGAACTTTAGGAAACTTACCAGTAAGTGGGTAGGTCCTTTGACACACATGTCAACGTCAACAGGAAATAGAGGTGGAATCCCAGAGTTTCACTGTTGTGGAAGTGCAGCAATTTATCCTCATCTGCAAAGTCCAGTCCTGCCTCCCAGATGCTTTCCCATTAACTGAGAAAGCTCTGGGGATTCCAACTCAGCAGAAGGTACTTAGAGGAAAATAAAAGTCCCTTCTGGTGAATCCTTAACTGTTACTGGAACCAAGGAAGGTCATAAAGCCCCAGGTAAAGGGGAATAGTTAACAATTTGTCAACAACCACTTCTAAGCTTCCTATGCTCTCTCTGGCACAATTATGATTCCCTGATCCCAAAGCACCAAGTGAATAATCTTAGAGCAGTTTCACAGTGTAACTACGTGTCTGCTTCTTCCACCAGAATTAACATTCTTAAAATTACAGATTTTTCATTTTACAAATCATGAAGGCTTTGAAAATTTAATTTGAATCTAGCATCTTCAAGGCTAGTGGTTTCAACTGGATCCTTCAACCCATACTTTATACAGAGTTTTATATTATAAATTACAAGTGCCTGGACCCTATTCCAAATTCACTGAATCTTTACTCAATATCCTTTGTATATTCTTGATATTTTCTTGGTATATTATGTATATCATTTCTCATGATTTATATTTCAAGATTGTTCCCATTGTAAGGAAATGATTATTCCATTTTAAACATCAGAGGTAACATTCACTGTCCTTAAACAAAGGCTTTATTATGATGTTTAGAGATGTTTTGTTTAAAATTTCTTTTTTCATAATGGCTATATTTTCATGTTTTGCATATCACCAATACAATTAAATTTTCTTGCCAGTTGCATTATACTTGTCATAAAACTTTTACAATAAAATTTATCATTAATAAATTGGCCATGGCCTCTTAAAGATAGACTTAACTCTCTTTAGCTCACTTAACTATCCTAAGACTATGGGCTGTTTTTGTTTCATTCTGTTGCATTCCGGGAAGGTCCTCAATCAGTAACAGGCCAGAGTTTTATGTTTTCAACAGAGAAGGACCCTGTCAGAGCCTGTGGAAAAGGACTATACTAGCTACTTCAAAATTCAAAAATAGACTCATGGGTATCTTACAGACCATTCCAGTGAGCTGAGTCACGATGCCCAGGACTCTTTTTAGTGAAGAGGTGGGTAGCTCCATGAAACTATCAGCTCCAGACTGAGCAGAACAACAGTTATTTACACATGACAAAATCACACGTGAAGAACATTATATTGTGTTTGTTTGGAATATTGCTTATGTTGTTTTATGTTCTATTGTCTTAATATATAAGACTCTTCCCTTTTTTCTAAGTTCTCTGTAGCCCATAATAATGTAATAGATGCTGCTTTTTTAAAACTGAAATGAAACATTTTGAAATTAGAGTATATTTTCATTGAATTTTCAGAGTTCAGATTTTACCAAGTGTCCTTGCTTTTTATGACATATTATTTACAAAGTTGCAATAAGTACCTGCCTTCTTTTTAACTATGATATAACTAAAAAATTGATTATATAGCCAAGACCTTTCGTGGAATATCATACTGAACGGTGTTTAATCAAGACCAGCCACTTTTGAGGAACTACAGTTGACTCTGTGTATCCAATGCTGACAGTTTATCTTCCAGGTAAACTGGCCTGGTACCTTGCTTATGTAGTTCAGCCCTGAGAGCGATAAGGAAGATCACATCTGGGCAGGCCAGGATACTTGGGACATTTTGAGGACCTTGAGAAAAGAAAATAATGCACAAAATACAGATACATGAAGGCATAGTTTGATAGACAGAGTTTATTGAACTGAGCTTCCTAGAATAGGTACAACATAGAATAGTGGCCTTTAAATGTCTAATTTGAGATTCCTTACAAAAACCGTGTTAAGAAGGCCTATATGACAAATTAGCATTTTTGCTATACTTGTATAAATATTGAAGCTAAATTTAATGAGGAAAGTTTTATTTTGTGGTCAAGAATGAGCTATCTTTGAAATTTTATTATTAAAATTGGAGAGACGATAGGGAAAACATTGTGCTTCAGTGGAAAATTATGCACTGTTTAATGCATACTCTTCCAGGTTATACGATTCCAAATATATGGGAATTTTGTTCTTTCATTGCCTCTGAGATATTTTATAATTCTGTAAGTTGTATTTATTTACAAGAATCAAAGTAATTCATGGATGCAGATATGTAAATAAATTCTGTCTGGTATGAGTTCACTTGATTTTCTTCTACTACGGGAGCATCTATTTCTGCATTCATAGGCAAATTCACATCAATATTCCTATCTATGAATATGTCTGTCCTATGGATTCCTCTTTGAAGTAGTTGTAGTATTTACCACATTCCCTCATTCGAAAAATGAAGTAAATGAGATCTTTAATGCATGTTCATTTTATGTCTGTGTGAGAACCATGATTTTACATTTTTATGAAAATTAGTCTTTTACAGGGTTTACATTCTTCCATGGGATTGACAAAAAACATGTGCAGTATAATGAGTTATGGGTTAATGTTAAAGATAAATTATTTATGACACTTATTAAGGAACTTTAAGGAAGATTTACTCAGGGTGATTATGGCAATAGGTATGGGGAGGCTACTACAATCCAGTCTTACAATAGGGAAAAGAGATTAGACTCAACTCCAAGGACAAAAGGAAAAGTAGGAACTTATAACCAAGAAACAGAGTAGTGATGGGGGGAGTGAGACATGATGGATGGAAAATTACTAAGAGGAAACATCAGGGCTAAGGGGGTATTCTGGTGACATTTCCCTAACAGCGTGTTGAAGGCAGGCCAGGGTGACCAGACATCATCTGGAGAATGATAAAGGATGAGATACCTGTGTAGATATCGAGGGTGATCAGATATGGAGGTTGAAGGGTTCTGGTTAAAATGATTTAGCAGGATTCTTGCTAAATTAAACAATACGGAGAGGAATACAGAAGTTCTAAAGTTGAGGCCAGTCAAGAGGAGAATTCAGAGAAGGCTGAGTAGAGTTTGGTAAAGGAGAGAATCTCTGTCAGTTCCTCCTATTGTTCAAGGGAGATTCTTCTTTAGTTTGAACATTTGTCCATTTTCTCCTTCAGTCATCTTTTGTTCATTAAGGACAAGTTGTATTATCTGTTGGGCTTGGTAGTGAAGGATATTTGCTGGATGGTGCATGCTGTCAAGCCTTTAATGAGGGAAATCCCTATGGGGGAAAAAGATTAATAGCTGAAAACTTAGTTTATAAATTCAGAGGGCAGCCAGTAGGGAAGATTTTTTTTTTTTTTTTTGAGCCTGTTGCGCTCAAAACAACTTTATATTTTATTTTACTTTTTTATTTTTTAGAGACAGAGTCTCCCTCTGTTACCCAGGCTGGAGCACAGTGGTACCATCATAGCTCACTGCAGCCTAAAATTCCTAGGCTCAAGAGATTCTCCACCCTCAGCCTCCTGAGTAACTGGAACTATAGGTGCACACCCGTATGCCCTGTTAATTTAAAAAAAAAATGTTTTGTAAAGATGGAGTCTCCCTATGTTGCCCAGCCTGGTCTTGAACTCCTAGCCTCAAGTGATCAAAACATTTTCAGATGGTGGAGTAAGGATGACAGAGGCAATTTGATTAAATTGTTTGTTTGCAGTTTGAAGGCTTTTCATGATGGCATCAGGTGGTTTGGTAAACTCTCTGAGTGGTTCAGTCAGCAGCAGGCAAGAAGATAATCTTTGAAGTTTATATCAAGTTTTCCAGCTTCAGCTTGCAGGGTTTGGAGAAAAGGGTAGTTTCAATTCTCTGCAATGCCAAGTCAGAAGGGTGTCAGAAAAATTAGAAACATTAGTTTGGAAAATTGTAGTCAGATATTAGGGGAAAAAAGAAGTGAGAAACCATAAGTATGCACCATTGCTGGGGATGGAGAAGTGGGGCTGTCAACGGGCTCCTGGGTGACAAGTGCAGGTGTATGGCAGCTCCACTTCTGTCGTAAGTAAGGTCACCTTTGATATGGGTGTTGGGGCCAAGTGAACTGGTCCTTGGTCAGTAGGTGGTACACGTAGGTACTAGTGGTGGCAATAACAGTGACAGACCAAGCCAAGCTTGTCTTCAGGCCTAGCTTGTGTACATAGGGTCCTGAGTGAGAGTTCTGGGGGTCCAGTGATTAATATGATCTTGAATTATGGCACCACGACTGTTAAAAAAATCATTCATGGTACTTGTAAGACACAGTAAGAAAAACTTTATTCAGGGAGACTATCATGATAGGTATAGGGGCTGTGATGATGAGATTTTGTCACAGGAGAGAGAGAATGAGCTCAACTCCAAACAAACAAGGAAAAGTAAAAATTTATAAAGAAAGAATAGGGCTACGAGGATAGGTAATGAATGGAAAATTACTACAGGGAAACATCAGGGGTGGGGGAATTTTGGTTCACCTGACCTAACAGGATTCTTTCTGAAGGCATGCCTCAGGTGACAAGACATCAACTGGGGACTGGTAGAGTATGAGGAACCCAGTTGCATATCTAGAGTAATCAGATATGAGGGTGAAGGATCTGGCTAAATTGACTTAGCAGGGTTTGGTTCTTGCTAAAATTGGACAATATGGAGATAAACATGAGAGTCCAAAAGTGAGGGCCTAGCTAAGAATAACGTTCAGAGGAAACTGAGTAGAGTTTGGTTAAGGAGAGAAATTTTGTCATTAGGTAGAACTCCCATAGAAACCTCAAAGACAGGAGACTGTCTAAACTGAATAGCTTAAAAGGTAACATTTGAATGCTTAGGAAAGAAATATTGAAGCAAATGAAACTGGTAAATAAAAGCAATGTTTATATTACTTTTGTAAACTTTTCATGTGCACATATTTGTTTGAGTGGTTTTATGTGTAAGAGTGTCATTGCCTTTTTTTTCTTAGCTAAGAGTTTTACTTATCTTTAATTTTAATTTTTTTGTTATTTCAGCATATTATGGGAGTACAAATGTTTACGTATATTGCCCTTGACCCACCCAAGTCAGAGTTTCAAGCGTGTCCATCTCCCACATGGTATGCACCACATCCATTAGGTGTGAATATATCCATTCCCTTTTCTCCCCTTCCATATGCGTGACACAGTGAATGTTATTACTATATGTGCACTTAAGTGTTGATCAGTTAAAAGCAATTTGATGGTGAGTACATGTGGTGCTTGTTTTTCCATTCTTGGGCTACTTCATTTAGTAGAATGGGCTCCAGCTCTATCCAGGATAATATAAGAGGTGCTTTATCACAATTGCTTTTTTGTGGCTCAGTAGAAGTCCATGGTATACATATACCACATTTGGTTAATCCACTCATGTATTGATGGGCACTTGAGTTGTTTCCACATCTTTACAATTGTGAATGTGCTGCTATAAACATTCGAGTGCAGATGTCTTTTTTATAGAATGTCTTGTTTTCCTTCAGGTGGGTGCCAGTAATGGGATTGCTGGGTCAAATGGTAGTTCTACTTGCAGCTCTTTGAGGTATCTCCATAGTACTTTCCACAGAGGTTGTCTAGTTTGCAGTCCCACCAGCAGGGTTTGAGTGTTTCTATCTCTCCACATGCATACCAACATTTATTGTTTTGGGACTTTTGGATAAAGGCCATTCTCACTGGAGATATGTGATATCTCATTGTGGTTTTGATTTACATTTCCCTGATGATTAGAGATGTTGAGCATTTTTTCATATGTTTGTTGGCCATTAGTCTATCTTCTTTTGAGAAGTTTCTGTTCATTTCCTTTGCCCACATTTTGATAGGGTTTTTTGATTTTTTCTTGATGATTTTCCTGAATTCCATCTAGATTCTAGTTATCAGCCCTTTATCAGATGTGTAACATGTGAATATTTTCTCCCATCCTGTAGGTTGTCTGTTTGCTCTAATGATAGTTTCCTTGGCTGTGCAGAAACTTTTTAATTTCATCAGGTCCCATTTATTTATTTTTGTTGTTGCTGTGATTGCCTTTGGTGTCTTCTTCATAAATTCTTTGCCTAGGCCAATGTCTACAAGAGTTTTTTCCAACATCTTCTTCTAGAATTCTTATAGTTTCATGCCTTAGGTTTAAGTCTGTTATCCACTCTGAGTTGATTATTATGAGAGGTGAAAGGTGTGGATCCTATTTCAGTTTCCTACATGTGGCTATCCAATTTTCCCAGAACCATTTATTGAAAAATGATTCTTTTCCCCAGTATATGTTTCTGTCTGCTTTGTCAAAGATTAGATGGTTATTTGAGGATGGTTTTATAGCTGGGTTCTCAGTTCTGTTCCATTGAATGGGGAAAATTGAAAGCATTCCCACTTAGAACTGGAACCAGACAAGGTTGCTCTCTATCACCACTTCTATTCAACTTAGTGCTTTAAGTCTTAGCCAGAGCAATCAGAGAAGAGAAGAAAATCAAAGGCATCTGATTGGGGCAGAAGAGGTCAAACTATCATTCTTCGCTGAGGATATGATCTTATATCTAGAAAACCCCAAAGATTCTGCTATGAGACTACTGGAATTGATAAACAAATTCAGCAAAGTCTCAGGTTACAAAATCAATGTACAGAAATCAGTAGCTTTACTATACACCAACAACAGTCAAACTGCGAAAGAAATCAAACACTCAATACCCTTCACAACAGCAACAAAGAAAATAAAATACTTAGGAATATATTTAATTAGGAGATAAAAGACCTCTACAGGGAAAACTATGAAACAATGAGGAAGGAAATAGCAGAAAACATAAATAGGTGGAAAACCATACCATGCTCCTGGGTTGGCAGAATCAACATTGTTAAAATGACTATACTACCCAAAGTGATCTACAGATTCAATACAATCCTTATTAAAATACCAATCATTTTTCATAGACCTAGAAAAAATAGTTATATGCTTTGTATGGAACCAGAGAGGACTCCGTATAGCAAAGCAACCTTAAGCAAAAAGAACAAATTGAGAGGCATCAAATTTCCAGACTTCAAGCTATGCTATAAGGCTATAATAAATAAAGCCTATAATAAATAAAACAGCATCTTTGTGTGTCTTAATTTCAGTTTCTGACAGCAGTGCATATCTGATAGATGTCAAAATTATGTATTGAAAATAAAAATTTTAAAATAAAGAAGTGAGCAATATTTGGTTATTTCTGACACTATCTAGTTGTCATATAAGCATATACTATTAATTTCCAAATGAGCACATAGAATATCCCTTTAATTATAATAAAAATGACAAGCACACACTGTGTTCATAGGCCTGGTAAAGCAAGCTGGGTGAAAGTAGAACCTAAGCATACTTTTTGTTTGCATCAGATCACCAAGTATAAATCTCAAACCAACAAATTTGCAAGTGTGATTCTTCAGTCCTACTAAACTATGGAGAGATGATATTGTGAAGTGATTAATATGTGGTCTGGTTCCTTATTGATTCCTTCCACTTGGTCATTGAGTTTTCATACAGTTAAGCATTCCCATCAGCTTTGCTTCGAGCACAGTTTTCCTAGGACCAGATTTCTTATCTGCTGGCTTTTCACACAGTACACAATGGGATTCATCAATGGAGGCACCAGCAGAAAAACATCAGCCATGAGGATCCTAATGAGTGGGGAACTGTGTTTGGCAAACCGGTAGATGACAGCTAGGGAGATAATGGGCACATAGAAAATGAGCACAGCACAGACGTGAGAAACACATGTATTGAGGACCTTGAGCCTCTCCTTTTGTGATGCTATGCTCAACACTGCTTTCAGTATCAGAACGTAGGACACGAAAATAAACGTCAAGTCTAGAATGCCTGTGAGAGCCACAAATAAGCCATAGATGACATTAACCTTGTTGTCAGAGCAGGCCAGCTTCATGACATCCTGATGGAGGCAGTAGGAATGGGACAGGAGGTTCTTCTTACAGTATCTTAGATGTTTTAGAGTGAAAGGGAAAGGGAGGATCAACACCACAT
The DNA here is from genome assembly GCA_028533085.1 of Varecia variegata. Classification (NCBI taxonomy): domain Eukaryota; kingdom Metazoa; phylum Chordata; class Mammalia; order Primates; family Lemuridae; genus Varecia; species Varecia variegata. The sequence goes on along the minus strand of CM052438.1, from coordinate 139,702,006 downwards.
TTTTGAGAGCAAACCCAATTCCAATTTGAAGGACTCTGGCACTGGTAAGGATGGAGGTGTATCTCAGAGGGTTGCAGATGGCAATAAAGCGATCAAAGGACATGATGAGAAGTATAGATGACTCCATAGCTGAGAATCCATGAATGAAAAACTCCTGGGCAATACAGGCATCAGGAGAAATTCCTGGAATATTGAACAAGAAAACCCTTAGCATGGTAGGTAGAGAGGAGAAGGATAGTCCTAGGTCAGACAGAGCCAACATGGAGAGAAAGTAGTACATGGGTTCGTGAAGAGAAGGCTCTGTTTTTATGAAGAACAGGATGGTGCAATTCCCCAGGATGGCAGCAATGTACATGAAACATATGGGGATGGAGAGCCAAATGTGGGTAGTCTCCATACCTGGAATCCCAACCAAATAGAAAATAGAGATTTCAATTTCAGAGGTGTTGAGGATAGACATGCTGGTATGTAAGAGAAAAAATGAGAGTTCAGAAGAGACTACAGTAGTTCTGCAAGTAGATTGGCTCATAAGCCTGTCTCTGTCTTATTGAAATGATTGAGATCTTGTGACACCAAATATATAGGTGTAATTCTTAGATACAAACCTGAATAGAGAAAATAGGTAGAGAATTAGACATCAGTATCTAACTAAAAACAAAAACCGAGAGAAAAAGAACACAAATTATCAAAATCTAATCTTACAACATATACAGATTATAACAGATACAAGTCCTATAGAAAAGACTATTTATTGTTCAACTACAATAATTATACAGGCACCTAGTATATCCAATCTAAAACCTGAGACTTTTGCTTTTTTGTGTAAATATTGCAATCTACATCCTATTAAAAATTTGCTTAAAATTTCAATGCATTACATACAATTTATAAAAGTTACCATATTTATAAAGTATCTTCTATGTAACAATGAATTTCCTTGTCTTTTCATAAAATCTTTTTTCGTATCACTCAAAAATATGTTGTCATTTTTAAAGATGATTTTGCATATTTTATAAAATTAATTCTTTAGAAAACTTATGATATTGTTGCTATGATTTACAGAATCATTTATTATCTATTATTTTTCTATTTTTCTGAGTGATCCATGTTCATGCAAAGGAACACTATAGATTTTTGCTGTAGAAGCCTACTGTCCCATGCTGTTCTTTCTCTTTGTGTCCTCCCTTCCTGCCATAGGTTTCTGAGCACTTGTGCATTCCCTGTTGTGTCCTTAACCCTGTATATACCTCTATAAAGAAATCCTTCAATAAACCATCTTCAGTGGGCCTTTGGTGTGCACCTATTTATTGCTAGCATCTAGTCTTTAGGAAGCTCTCTTTATCATTGGTATTCTACATATTGAGCTACATTCAATGTAGCTACATTCGATGTAGCTCAATATGTAGTACACAGGTGGGGATTATCAATTTATTTTGCCTAGAACTTGTGGAACATTTTCAATCAGAAAAGTCATGCATTTCTTATATTTTGAATATCATCTATCACCTATTCAGCATTTTATCTAGGTGAAAAAATGTTGAAGCTTTGCAACCTTCCTAGTTAGGTTACTTCACATATTCAAAATGTCATTTATTTGTGGTGCATTTTCAGTGTATCCCTTAGTACTATCTTCTTATTTACTAATTCTATCTTTATTTGTGTCTGGTCACAATTGTATTGCAACTATTGAGTTTTATTTCAACTACTCTATTTTTATTTTCTAATGAAGGTTATTTTAAATGACCATGCATTTCAATTTCTATCTACCAATCCCCTTATAACTTTTATTCATTTTATTGCTGTTATGCTTTCTTTAATTTTTGAGAATCTTAAACATGCCTACTTTAAAAGTTTATTTTAGTTTTATTTACTGCTTTTTTTTCTCATGAGTGAATATTATTTTTAATTTTTAATTGACAAATAATAACTGATGTATTTATGGGGTGCAGTGTGAAGTTTTGACATATATATATTTAATCATGTAGCATGATTAAATGAAGCAAATTAACATTTCTATCAACTCACATACTTACCATTTTTTTCTGGTGAGAACATTTGAAATGCACTCTTTCAGCAACTTTGAAATATGCAGGACATTATTATTAACTACAGTCACCAGGGTGTGCAATAAATCTAAAACACTTTTTTCTCCTGGCTGATTGACACTTTGCACTCTGACCAATATTTCCCCAGCTCTCCTTCCCTTTGTTACTGACATCGTAGCATTTAGTTCTGTGTTAATCTTCACATTTGCTCTGAACTTTATTTGTAATCTCATCTTGAGTGGAAATTTCTTATTTGTTTAATGATTATTTTGTTTGTGTCCCCTTATTAGACATGGCAGTTGGCTTTTCCTCATTCCCTGAAGATTTTTAATAGTTTTAGGTTTTTTAATAATAAAGGGTCTTGTTACAAAAGAGAAATGAGTGCACTTTCATTCAATTTTACCATTTACCACAAGACCCAGCTTGTTACAGATTGCAGATTTTTGCTGTGACAACAGCTATTTCTACTCTCCATGTGGGTTAACAGCTTCATACCTCAAGCAGGGTACCTTAGAATGGTCCCTTGTCAAATATTGAGCACTGGCATGCTGAGTCCCACACAGGTGTTAAACTGCCAACCACCAATAAATCTCTAGACTGGGAGCCAAGAGGGTCCATGGAGTCAACTTCAGCACCCAGTCAGTGTTTTTACACTGAATCTCATCATCTGCCTACCTATCATCTGGCATCTGTCTAGCATCTGTCTTTCTGTCTAAGGAGCATGACAATAACTTTTTGAATCACTTTTACATATTGTCTATTATTGATACATGTTTGATAAAAGTGGAGATTAATTAAAATTAATATTTTTTTCTATTATTGATATGTTTGATATGAGTCAGTGAGTTGCCTGACTATATCATATTAAATGGAATGCTATATCAAAACTTAGATACAATTGTATAAATGTAAGCTATTAGAGCATATGTTTAGGAAAAACCAATTTTTTGGAGAATTATTTGACCATAGACTCTTCTAAAACAATGAATTATTGTAATAATATATTTAATAACATACTAGAGCTAATGGTAGTTTTGACTATCAATCCTTATTATGTAGAATTTGATAATATCACTCAGATATGAAATGTTGAGGTAGTTTCTAGTACTACTATTCGTTATTCTCCTTCTATCCCCAACTCTAATCAATGTGATCCACCCTCATTTGTTTCTGAACTGTTACTGCTTCTGCTTGCACTTTTCTTGATTTCTGAATATTTTTCTGGCCTGAATCCCATCTCCAACTTCTTGTCCTTATTTTCCTCTTCTGAAACTACTTCCATCTCTGGGCTCTCAGTAAACATTTTTGTGATATTTATAACCCTTAAAAGACAAGGTTTCAAGGGAACAGACATTGAGAAGGAAATTTCTTAGGACATTTAGAAAGAAATGCCTAGGAAGTTCTGGACTGAGTAAGAAATTATATGCAAAACAAAAAAACAAACAAATGAAAAAATAAGGGAAAAAAACAGGCAAGTGTTAAAGACTCTTGCACAAATTCATAGGAAGGCAATAAATAAATTGTTACTGTGACTAATGCTACTTTGCTGCCTGCCTTCAACACTAATCCAGTTGTGCTGTGTGGCTCAACTACCAGTAGCAGGCTGTCTGCACGTGTTAGCCCTGGTGTCCTCCAAATTCCAAGACTGTTTCTGATGCTAATCTGCAAAGAACCTGTTAAATGTTCAATGGAAAACTGAAGCTTCATTCCAACAGGGATTGTGTAAGAGTTATCTGCTTATTTGGTCCATAAAGTTGAATAGAGTTATTGGAAGTACTTTTCCTCCAGGACAGAGGCTCAAAACGTACTTAACATTAAAATTTTGAGGTAAGTGGAATGTTTGAGAAGAATATTCTGCTTTTGCTGCTGGGTGGTTCTTCTGCCTGGCTTGTCTGCTGAGCCTATGCAGTTCAGGCTTCCTTCCTCAGCCTTCCCTGTCGCTGACTCCATCTCCACTCCCAGCAGCTCCCCTTGTGGCTGTGTGCAGACTCTGCTCCCCTTCTGCCTCCCTCCCAAATGGTCTCTAGCAACCTTTCTCCCAAAGCTCATTGGATTGCCAAGATGCTGCTATTGTTTTTGACATATAATAACTGCTTTAATAGGTCTGAATTTTTAAGTCAATTTATACTTTCCTAAGATCTGGGTTTTAATTCCCTTCATACAAAATCCAGTTAATAATGTTGAGCTCATACTAGCTCTCTTAACTGAATAAAAATTACTTGTTTCATAATCAATCAAGAAAAATGGGGTAATAAAATTTTCAACTGGCACATTATTGACTCTTCATTATAAACCTCTACTTTTCCTGAATTACAGAAAAACTTGTATCTCTTTCTTTGGAAAATGCTATGCCTCTCTGGAAAAAACTATTATACTTTGCTTTAAAGGGTGTCATGTGAAGGGGGCATTCTTGCTGAAGTAACAGGAAAATATCTAATCCCCCAATTTTCTAATAACTGCTAAAGATCAATCCTATGAGTTCTCTCTCTCCATTTCTCTCCCTAGCTGGCAGGCACCTTGCAGGGACTCTGTTTTTATAAACATCTGAAAGGAGCCCAACAGACAAAAAGGAAATGTAAATCTTTCTCTTTGTGTTTGCCAGAAACTGGTTTTAGAATTTGTTCTATAGCCTCAAGGTGTTCCTGAGAAGCACCTGGAGGGACAGTAGGAGAGCCAATTCCAGGCTTCAGATTCCTCCCCAAAACCATATCCCAGGGACAAAATCACATCCCCTGTGGTAAGCCTGACCACATTTCAGAGAAAACTAAGTCTCCAGGAACAGAGAAAGATGGACAACCTGACATCTTGCAGCTACCTGCTAGTTACTCCACAGCTGCTTCTGTTTCAACTGACAACAATCAATATTTTTTTTCTTTCTCTTTGTCCTCATGAAATCAGCAAGCCACTTGGCCTCACTGCTGTCACCCCCTTCTCTTTCTTTGGGATGTCACACCATCTTCCTGCTCTCCCTCTCTTTTTGCTCTCTCTCTCTCACTCTCTCATTCTCTCTCTCCTCTGAGAAGATAAAATAAACATTTTTAACTTTTATGTTTCTTAATCTCTGCATGAGCACCTACCAGGCTTTCCACCCTAACAAGGAATGTGATGTTTAATGTTGTCAGGATGGTGTCATGAAGACTGTTTCAAGTCTTGAGCATATTCTGAGATGGAAGCAAATACTGAACACTATAACTGTAACATCTTATTGGGGATAAGATTCTTATCTTAATTTTCTTGATTGGTTAGATCTATAATTGGACCATCAAGGTTTTTAGGTACCTACCAAGGTTTTACTTACTTGGTCCACACTTCAAGGTCAGAAAGAGATGAACCCAGGATGAAGCCACCCCAATCCTATCTGTTAGGTGCATATATTGATAATGATAGTATTTTTCTAGCCCTTCTACCCTGGTGCCTGTTAGGTAGAACAAATGCCTCTAGGAACTACAACTCAGGGAGCTAAACCTGGAGGGACCAAAAAGCCCACAGGTATTTTACACAGATGAATGTTTGAATTATAGACTGCATACAAAAATAATTCAGCTAAATTCCTACTATGCATACACAGTAGCTGTTTATGGTTAATGCCCTTATGAGTTCTCCCCTGATGTATTCAATAGAATTGATCTTTCACTTGCAGTTTCAAGTTCTTCTGGAGAAGTGGTCACATTTTATTTTTTTGGTCATTCTGCTTGTGCTACTATAATTGAGTTTTCAATTATTGATAAAGACAGTTTTTACCTTATAAAATGAGAGCTATTTAGTCTTCTTTTAATGTTCAAGAACATTTGAATTTTTTTTAGAGGTTAGTCTCTGTGTACACTGTGTCCATTTTTTATTTTATTTAATAGTATTCTGAAATAAAAAAATAAATAAACAAAATAAAGCAGTTAAGCAATTAAAAAAAATAAATTAAAAGGTTCATGGAGTGAGCGTGCTGGAATGAACAGACTATGTCCAGCCAGAAGATCTGCCAGGTAATTATGTGCTTTGGGATTAAATGGAGGGCACACTGCTTCCTAATCCTAAGGAATTTGCTGGTGAGAGAAACACCAGATTAGCTGAGAAGTTCAATGGTGATTTTCTTCTGGAAACCAGAGTTGATGTAAGTAAAGGCTGGCTGATCCATTAATTTGTCGCAAACAGCAATGTGGAAGATAGAACCTTGAAACTATAGAGACCAGAGGATTTCACAATTATAATAAATGAAAAGATTGGAGTAGCAACAAGGAGGACCGAGCCACATGTTGTGAAAATAGTTAACATTTTTTGGAAATAGTTAATATTTTATATAATCCAAAGGAGCAAAACAATTGGCAGCTAAAATGATTGCTTCTTAGCTTGCATCCACAAAATAAATCAAATATGAGTAACCATGAAGTTGAAAGCAATTGCCCCACTGAGAATTTACAAGCCTTTGCCCAGTTTCCATACCTGAATTAGTTTCAGACTCCAAACTAAATGATTGAAGAAGTGAACAGATCTCCAGGTAGAAGGTTCTTTTAACACCATGGTACCTATACACAGTTGCCTAGTACTAACCTTATCCTTCCCCAAAGGGATTGATGATCATTTGCTTGAATAACTGTACATTGGTGAAAAATGAATATCTTGCCATTTTTACAACTGTTGGATATGGGGTCTTAATTGAGATGGATACTTGGAATGTATAGTTGGGATTGATGTGTTTGGTAATACCTCAACTTCTACAATGTGTCTTTGGTGTAATGAATAAGGGCTTTTACAGTGAGGAAGGCCAAGTGGAAGTCTAGGAAACTGTCTCCAGATTCCTGGGGCTAATAAATTGATTCTAAAACAAAACCACACCTCAGAGTCATTGATGGAAATTAATGTCACTGTCCCTACCGTATCTCCTTTTAATTCACCTTTGTCATCTCTGCAGACTTTAGTTAGACCTTGGAGAATGACTATAGACTGCTTGAAGCTCAACCAAGTAGTAGTTGCAAACACTGGACAGATGGTGCCTTATGTTAATTAGCCCTAGGTACATGATTTGAAGACATTTATTTTTTAAGAACTTTTATTCTATCCCAATAAGAAAAAAATGAAATAAAAATAGAAACAATTCACATTACTATGGAATAAAGAATAATTCACTTTTAGAATTTTGCATCAGTACTACGTTATTTCTCGCACCCTCTGTCATAAAATAACCTAATGTATTAGAGGTTCAATACTTGTGAAAGAACAGAGGAGGAAGCAGAATTTCTTAGAAGGAAAGGTAAAATTGCAATATAGCCCCGATAAAATTTTGGTCAAGCCAGGCGAGGGCTCTGGACTGACTACTGCCATTAGAATGGTCTCCTGATACAGTTCTATGATCTGACTTTTCTGCTTGTGAAACAGCAGCTTTTCCTTTCCCTGGGGATAAGAGCCAATTACCCCTGGCAACATGGTACATCCTCTTCTTGCATTTGCCTTTTAGTTTCTCAGTACAAGGACACCAAAATTGTCAGATGATAGCTGCGATTTCCCTGTGGAAAAATATACCTCGTTTGAGGACCAGTGAATTTAATTTGCAGAGTCCACAATTGTGAGGACAGAAGGTACAACATCTCCCGTGACCCATGTATTCCTTCTTTGGGGTAACAATACATATGAAGGTCTTTGATGCAATGTGTATATTGAATACTTGACAAAATTTTTATAAGCAAAGAACAAAATCTAGGGATGGAAAACATAAAGAAACCATAAAAGGTAAAAGATATAAAACAATATAAGGAGGTTACTAAGGCAAGATAATGCAAAGGTAAAAGTAAATTAAAAGAAAAAAACAAGAAAATACTACAAATTTTACAAAGAAAATAGACATGCAATTATTTTGTACTATTTATGTCCCCATAGTAATAGAATTATAAATATTATTTGTTGATTTTCAACTTTTAAAGAAAACGTTTGAGAGATTTATCTGTAATGACAAAAAATATATAAACAATTTTAAAATATAGTCAGTTGAATGAAATGTTTGTAGACAAATATCCTCATTTTACCAAGTGAAGAATCAAGAGATATTGCTTATATTTGTTTTAATGAGAAGTACAACTAAAAGTGTATTGTTTAAATGTTTAGCATAGTCATAGAAGAAACTAAAATAATGATATAAACATGTTAAAAAGGATAAGATAGAAAAAGGGTTTTTCAGTTCAGGTGAATTCTTATTTATTGTAAGTCAATAGATATTGTCTAAAACTACAAATTAAGAAATAACAACATAAGCATATTATTTAGCTAGTTGGATGTTATTACTAGAAAAGCTTGGGTTCCTGTTTCTCATAGTTCTGAATTTTAAAATAATATATAAAACCTGGTATCCCTTCTTACAAGATTCTGGTTAGATTTATAGCTCCTACATTCCCCACATTCCCAATACCCTCCACCTTATAACTACTCAAAAAGTATGATGTTTAGACCAGCAGCATTGGCATCACTTAGAAACTTGTTAGAAATTCAGAATATTAGGCCCATCCAAGACCTATTGAATCAGAAACTGTATTTTTGTTCCTATTCCCAGGTGATTCATATGTATATTACATTTTGAAAACACTGTCATACTTCAAACACATACTTCCCCTTCTCTGTGGCTGAATCATTAATAAGTCAATCATTTGGTTTATTATTTAAGAAGCCTTTCAGCACTCAGCATTCATTTATTTGAATGCTGGGTCAGGCTTACAGGTGACTGCTCACCTGAGTCTCCCCTATCAGATTGCATGGTGCACCCTGGGAGTTCCAGAAACAGGTTCAGAGGGGGGTGTGGCACTTGGAGAGATGGAGCAGTTTCATGAAAAGTGGTGGTCCAGTTCAGTGATTAAAGGATCTGACTTCACAGTAAAGCACTCTTTGTTCATAGCTTCTATATATTGCCTCGAGCATTGTGCCTGTCCTAATGAAAGCCAAATGACGTCAAAACTTTATTTCCTTAACTACAAGATGGGTATAATAAAACACCTACTTCACAGTTGGTTGTTTTGATGAAGAAAGATAGTGCATTCTTGACACTGGATGTGCTCAATAAGCCATTACAAAGATCACCTGACCTGTGTAGAGAGATCTGAATCATATGCTCACATTTACAAACAGCAAAATAAGTAGTCATAAAAAACTCACTTCCAGTCTTACTAGTAGCTATGAGATTCTTTTACTGAACACTTATATTCATCTAATGAATAGTGAGTTCCTTCTAGGTTCCAAAGACTGTGCTACACATATTAATGTAAATTGAAGAATTCTATCATTAATGAGCCTACCGTGTACTGTATGGGCCTGTAAGCATAGAAGGGTTTCTGTCTGTCTTCAATTTTTTCAATTTATTTTTAATTGAAAAATATATTTTTATATATATTTATTGTGTACAATGAGATATTTTGAAATTTCGGGTGAGTTTCATTTAATAACAATTCTGTACCAGAATTTCAAGAACAGGTCAGTCATTGAAGACCTACCCTCTGTGCATGTCTCTGATCCTCTCCCTCCAAGGTCATAGGGAGATTTCTAACCATCCTGGAGAAGTCTAGACTAGCGGGAGGAAGCTGAGCTCCTAGTGAAGGACAAGAGGGTAATGTGGACACCCGGGATGGAGTAAGGAGAACTTTGCAGGAGAGGAGCTTTGAATTGACAATCTGATAAGACCTATGTCACTGTGGGGTTTCACTGGACAAACTCATATCTTACAAAGTTGACAGAGGCTATCAGGAATAAACTGTCTCTATCCCATAGCTGTCTACCAATAAATATCTCTGTTTCCATGGCAATCTTAAATCCACCTTGGCTTTTTCAGATTTAGGGTATTCTTTTTTCCCCAAAGATACCACAAGTACCTCTAGTCTTAATAACTGTTCTGGTGG
>CM052438.1:139656074-139691596 GCA_028533085.1 Varecia variegata | reverse complement strand
GAATAATGGCTGACCCCATTGCTCATCACCCAATCTCTTAGTCTTCCATATGGCATATGGTGAACACTCCAGTATATGGTGGATCTCTGAGTCTATTAGCTGGTAAGGGATCAGGGGAAGTAATTCAAATGGACTAATACGCCCTTCATATTGATGGAGAAATCTCCCAATCTGTTTAAAACACATAGCAATTTCTCAAGAAACTATAGATTTGCCCCAAACGTTTTAAGCATCAAAAACACTTAAAAATCCTTATGACTGGTTTCAGTCATATATTCTGTAATTGCTCAGGGACCTAGTCCAACTTCATGCTAATACTTAGCCCGGAAAAACAAAGTAAGTTTTTTGCTTCTGAGAGTCCAGCTTAGCTGATTATAAAGTAAAGGCAAATGTAGTCTTATACAATATGCAAAAATTAACCAAGAGGTTTACATCAAGTTGCATATGACATGAGCTTTGCCCCTAAAGTACTTTGAGTACAGGTAGAGTTCAAATATAGATAGAGAAAACCTGATTATAATACAAGATGCTATTTTTTTTCCAGAAGTTGAGATTTGGTACACTGGACTGGTAAAAAAAAAAAAAAAAATCAGTGGAGATAAGGAATAGGTAAAGTATTTTAATGGAATGGAAGGTGTAGATGCAAATGGATTGGGTAATGCAGAAATCAGACAAACTATAAGTCCTCCTAAGTCACTAATTTTGTCCTGAGGGACCCTCAGTCACTCAGAAAGACCAGAGGCCATCGTTTCTGAGCAATTCCCGGGGAATACCTTCAGGTCCTTTATACTGGGGATTCTCTATCCTGAAACTTGGATGCTTTCTGTTTAGAAAAATTTTTGCAGCTTATCTACATCACTTTTATGCTGTTACCTGGACTTTATATCATCTCACCAGTGACATGGAAAATCAGGGATGGTTTCCATTATTGGACTGAGAACAGGAGCTTTAACAAGGACAGACAGACAAAGCAGCAGCATCCGAGGCCCTCAGAGAAGGCTGTGCTCTGGGTGACTGATGCTGTGGGTCTGCCCTATTGACTCTAAGTACTCATTCTTCCTAATCTTTCACCCAGGACTATTTCCATCGATTTTTCCTGACCAAAAAGGAGTCACCACGCCTCACCCAGGAGAAACAGACACAATTCCTGCAACAGTTCCATCCGAATGGGACGGGCCTACTAGATAAGCAGATATATACTATGCTACAGCAGCCCCGCTGTGGGGTACCTGCTGGGGGTAACTCCTCCATCTCATCAGGAGGGTCCAAATGGAATAAGTACACTCTGACCTACAGGTACTTATTATTAAGGCCTGGGGGAAGCTTGGGGTGATTACATCGAAGGACTTTCCACAAGACCTTTCCTAGAGGCAACTCTGCAGTAGTCTTCTGCTTTCCCTGAAGTCTCTCCAAAGCCCAAAATCTCCTTCAGGGAAGGCAATTCTACCATCTCATTCTAGCTTCTTCCAAGCACATCTTCAGAATGTATAGCCTAACCACTACCTTTTGGCCACAAACCCAATTCTTCCCTTAGTTAAATCTTTTCGTTCTTCTTTTTATTGTGTAGGTGTGTAGGTGTTTCTAGATATAATTTTGAAAACTTACTCCCTGTCTAGGTCAATCTTCATATTGAAGACTTGAAATAATTGGGGACATCTAAAGCAAAACAATACTAAATTATGTAGAATGCTATACATTTCAATTTAGCTCACATTGATTGATTGATTGCTTTTTTTTCCCCATTTACCATGTAGGGTTGTGGTTCCCAGACTTTACCTGAGAATAATGTGGGGAATTTGTTACAATTCTTATAAATCTATATTTGCATGTTTAATTACTTGAGTTTCTGATTCAGTTCATCTGGGATTAGCTCAATTTGATAGAGGAGCAAAATGAGCTAAGCATATTAAGTGATTTTCCCCAAAGCAGAGTTATTCATTTTTAGAGCTAAGATAATTCCCGTATCTCCTCTGAACATTTTCATTTAGAGATTTCTTATCTCAGGATTATCAATTACCCAGATGCTATGAAGCCATTCACAGTGAGAGACGTTATATATAATGCAGTTTCCATCTGGAGCAACGTGACTTCCCTGACCTTCCAGGAGGTACAGAGTGAAGATGCAGACATCAAGATTTCTTTCCAGAAATGGGGTAAGAAATTGATGTGGGAGAGGGGATGTGACAAAGGGTCCCAGTGCATAAATACAAACCCAGCCCACCTAGTTCAGCTTCTGAGAAAAAAAAAATCGGCTAAAATCTTAATACAAAGCAAACTTTATAACACAGGGAAGACATTTTTAGTACAGTGAAGCAACAGGTAGAGGAGGGGTGTTCACTACAGTGTAAACAGGTAGGGAGACTGCACATTTTTCCTTTTAAAAGGGTATTACAGAGCTCCTAAATCTGTTGCAATGCTATTCAAAGTCGATCCAACCTATTTATAAAAACTCACAGAGCTTAAGTTTTCTTTTCCTTTTCTCCCACCATTTTGGGAGAGGTTTCTGTGTCTAACACGTAAACTTTACTCAGTAACTGCCATCTGTCCCTATTTTGTTTCACTCCAGAAGATGAGGAGTATCTAGATTTTTGGCTGCACCCTATTCCTTTGCATGTATAATGCCTTTGCCCTCTCACGCACCCAACAGCAGCCGCTTGCACAGTATCCTAAGTCCCTGAGGCTTATTTAAGACCGTTTAGGCTCTGTTTTCCCCCCTTTTTCCATTTGTGATCAAAGCTTCTGTCATCCACAGCCCATGGAGATGGTTGGCCCTTTGATGGGCCAAATGGTGTCTTAGGCCATGCCTTTTCACCAAATTCTGAAAATCCAGGAGTTGTCCATTTTGACGAGGATGAACACTGGTCACCTTCAAACAGCGGTAAAGTCCTTGCCTGGTCAGAGTGCTAGAGCTCTCTGGGAACCTGGGGGTTGGTGTGGTCTCCCTTGGAGCCTCTGATGCAGCAAGGTGGTAGAGGGAAGGATTCAGAGTGCTCAGGGTGAGGTGGGAAGCTTTGGCTGAGGAATCAGTTTTTCTGGATGATTCGGAGGAGGCGGAATCATTTGTGAACACAGATGCTCCCATAATAAATACATTGTCATATTGTGATTTTCTCTGTCCTTTATCTTTTTGCTTATGTTTATCAGTCCCTCAATTCTCTCCGTAAGTCTTGTTCATTTCCAGTTTATCTGTCCGAGCATCTTGTCATTTTGTTTCCCACTTAGCCTCTTTCCTGGTAGTACCTTTCCCTTGCCTTTTAACATTTGTTCTTTCCTTCTTTCTGTTCCCTGCTTTTCTTTTTTCTTTTCCACAAGTGTTTTCCTTATGCATAATTTTATACTTTTGGTTACACTTTCAGGGTATAATCTCTTCCTGGTTGCAACTCATGAAATAGGTCATTCTCTGGGCCTGCAGCACTCTGGGCATCAAAACTCCATAATGTACCCCACGTATTGGTATCAGAACCCTAGAACCTTCCACCTCAGTGATGATGATATCCAAAGAATCCAGCAGCTTTATGGTCTGTTCCGGCCGGAGGGAGGAAGGGGGGATATGGGCAGGAAATGCCACTTGAAATTCACTGTTTTCTTCTGTCTCCACAAGGAAAAAAGATGTCAGTCTGAAACGCGATAATGCTGGCACAGAGGAGTCATTCAACCTGTCCTTCCAGTAGGTTTACTGGGGATCAAAAAACTCAAAGCGCTAAAGCAGCCTTGGGAACTGCTAGAACTAAGCCCTGAAGATTCGAACCTAGTTTGGCAGCTGGATCTGGATCCACACTCAGCCATTTTTGGGTCTTAATAAAGTTTGTTTTTAAGAGGGACATTTTGTTGATATGTCTCAGCATTTGGTATGTTCAATCACTGTGATCAGGACCAAAAGGAAGAGTATAGTAGAGTGGGGAACTCTAGTAGAGATAGCTGTGGGACTCTAGTGTTAGCTGCCAGCTAGGAAAGGATAAGATTAAGAATAGATCACTGTATGTTGTTAGATGGATAGCATTTAAGGGATGTTATCTTTTACGCTGTATGTAAGATGTCAGCTGTAGAGACCAATTATTGGGTTCCGTGGCTTATCTATTTATTAGCTATGAGACTTTGATCAAGTTGTTTAATTTCTTTATAACTCAGTTGCCACATTTGTTAAAAATGTTTTAATAACTTTACCGTCATAGGGCTAATGATATATAATGAATATAACCACTTTAGTCAGTCCTTGGCAACATAATTTTAGGAATTATTGATATTGTTGTTGAGATATTAGTTATAAATTTAAACTGTTGAGTCCATCATTTAGCTGCCTGCATTTAGAGGAAGAAGTCCTAGATGGAGAGTTTGGAACAGGTGGATCAGTAGCATGTAGTCAGACACACACAAGTCGTAAAGCGTTGGACAAGAGTGCTAGACTAAAGGATTATCACACTCACCTGGCCAAACATAAGCACTTAACCTTTCTATTTAGAATTTGGACAATTGGGGGAATCTTCTGACACAATAGGTTGTTCTGATTCAAACAGCATCTACTTAGTAATGAAAAATCTGAAATGAGGAAATTAAATTGTGGATGGTAAGCTGAAGTGGAGACATCCTGTCTGAGCATGTGAGACTAGTACATTATATACACTATTCAAAACGGATCAGGAAAGATCATATTCTGGAGATTATATAAAAGGAAAAAAAAATAAAATCACGTAAAAGGAAGATCTCCTAAAGGACATATTTTAACATCAGTGTTCTCATTATAAAAGGAAAGCCAAAATAGTCAGTTCGGTGCATATATTTTTTGAAAATACAGAGAATATTTGGAAGTGATTTCTAAAGGAACCAGATTTCTCTGCACAAAATGATACTTCTGAGTTCTTGAGGGCAACTATAGGAAAGCAGATGAGAGAGAAGCCAGTAAAGTTGGTGAAAACCCTTTGAGTTATGGGGTATCACATGAGCAGGAATATATTCTCTGCTCCTCTGGTTTTTGTTTCAGCTTCAGAGATTATGTCCCTGGGGTCACACCCTTCCCAGGGCATCCTACATTAGGTAAATGAGTGAAGCAGGAGTGTAAACGCCCAGTGTGGCCCAGAGAGTCCCAGTGCATTGGCCAGGACGTTGTCAGGCCTGAGTTGCAGTTCAGCTTCCCCTTTTGCCAAGTCCTGCTTCATCCCTCTGCCCTTCACAAGTTTCAAACCTAATGAACCCTTCACATCCCCAACTCTGCCTTAATATCTGCTTCTGGAGAACCCAATCTCTGACAGTCGATTCTTTGAAATACCAATGAAACTATTAATCTACTGTGAGAATGGTAAGTGAAAAAGAGAGAATACATATAGAACCAACATCAGTGAGAGAAAAAGGAGATACTTTGACACTCCAGCAGACATTGAAACACTATAAAGGTACTTAGTTCACATGTTTTAGCCAATAAACATCAAAATGTTTACCCATAGGACATATTCCTAGATACACATAACATCTAAAAATTGGCAAAAAAAAAAAATAGAAAATCTAAATAGTTCTATACATGTTTAAAACTATATTCCTTAACTACATCTCTCCACAAATAGTTCCAAAACTGACAAAAGAAGGAAACTAAATTGTCTAATGATTAAACATCAAACCTATAATTGAATAGTACCAGTGGATGGCGGCCATTTAATAAAGATATCATACCAAACATATGCAAAATATTTTTGGGGAAGGAGGGAAGGACTATTTTCTAAGTTGTATTTGAGTTTTGTATAATAACAAAATATGATAAAGATATTATAAGTAAGTATAACTTTAGGTTATGTTATGATGAACAGTGATTGTAAAAATTCTAAACAAAATATCTACAAATCAAATCTGGCAATATCTTTTTGATGTGCTGTTGGATTTGGTTTGTTAATATTTTGTTGAGGATTTTTACATCTCTGTTCACCAAGGATATTGGTTTGTAGTTTTTTGTTGTTGTTGTTGTGTTCTTTCCTGGCTTTCATATCAGGATGATACTGGCTTTATAGAATAAGTTAAGAAGTATTTCCTCCTCTATATTTTGGAACAGTTTCAGTAGGATAGGTTCCAGTTCTTCTTTGTACGTCTGGTAGAATTCAGCTGTGATTCCATCTGGTCCTGGACTTTTGTAGTTGGGATATTGTTTTATTACTGATTCAATCTTTCTATTCATTGTTAAGTCTGTTCATGGTCTATTTCTTCTTGATTCAAGGAAGGAGGTTGTAAGGTTGTGTGTTTCCAAAAATTTATTCATTTCCTCTAGATTTTCTAGTTTGTGTGCATAGAGGTATTCATAATTGTCTCAGATGATCCTTTTTATTTATATGATGTCAGTTTTAATGCCTCTCTTTTAATTTCTGATTGAGTTTATTTTAATGCTCTCTGTTTTTGTTTTTTGTGTTTTTTTTTTTTTTTTGGTTACTCTAACTAGTGGCCAATTAATTTTATTTACCTTCTAAAAAAACAACTCTTCATTGTATTGATTCTTTGTATTTTTTTAAATTTGTTTCAATTTTGTTTAATTCCGTTCTGTTCTTTGATATGTTTCTCTTCTGCAACTTTGGGTTTGATTTGTTCTTGTTTTTGTAGTTCCATGAGGTGTAACATTGGGTAGTTAATTTGTGATCGTTCTGTCTTTTTGATGTAGGCATTTAGTGCTATAAACTTCCCTCTTAGGCATGGATTCAGTAAAAAGGGAATATTTATAAATGTTGGTGGGAATGTAAATTAGTACAGCCTCTCTGGGAAACAGTATGGAGATTCCTCCAAGAACTAAATGTAGGCCCACCATTTGATCTAGCAATCCCACTATTGGGGATCTACCCAAAGAAAAGAACATTATTATATCAAAAAGATACCTACACTCATATGTTTATTGCAGCACAATTCACAATTGCAAAAATATGAAATCAACCTAAGTGCCCATCAATACAGGAGTGGATAAAGAAATTGTGGTATATGTATATACCACAGAATATTACTTATCCATAAAAAGAATGAAATAATGTCTTTTGCAGCAACTTGGGTGAAACTGCAGGCATTTATCCAAAATAAAGTAAGTCAGGAACAAAACACAAATGTCACATGCTCTCACTTATAAATGGAAACTAAGCAATGTGTATGCATAGTCATACACGGTGAGGTAATGAACACAGGGTACTCAAAAGGAGGAGGATGGGATGGGGTACAAGATGAAAAATTACTTATTGGGTACAATGTACAGTATTCAGATGATGGGTACACTGAAAGCCTAGACTTCTCCACTGTGAAATTCATCCATGTAACAGAAACTATTTGTTCCCCCCAAATTTACTAAATTAAATTAAATTAGATAAGATTAAATTAAATTATATAAATAAATATAAAAAACAAATTTGGCAATAAATAAGGAAAAATAAAGTGACATGCCCAACTTGAGTTTATTCCAGAAATGCAATGTTGATATTGGAAAATCAGTTCATATAATTAATCACATTATTAATAGGTTATCAAAGGAAAACATATGGATTACATAATCATAAATCTCAATAGACAAAATAATTTTATGAAATTCATCATCTATTCTTGATAAAAGCCTCTATCACATGGACAATAGAAGGTGACTACATTCTCTGGAAAAGGTAGATATAAGGAAATCTTAGCGACATATTCAGTTATGAAACGTTGATAACTTTACCTATAACATATGCAAGGAGAAAAGGATAGACTTTTTCTAATCACTTCTGCCCAGCAATGCACTGGAGAGCTTAGCCAATGCTAAAGAAGCAAAAAATATAGTAAAAGATATAAGGATTGGAAATAAGGAAAAAAGAAGCTGGCATTTCTTGTGAAAGTGTGATTTTGTGCAAAATAAGGCCTAAAGAGTCTACAGATCACTTTTTTTTTTTTTTTTTTTTTTGAGACAGAGTCTCACTCTCGCCCTGGGTAGAGTGCAGTGGTGTCATCATAGCTCACTGCAACCTCAACCCCAAACTCCTGGGCTCAAGCAATCCTCTTGCCTCAGCCTCCGAAGTAGCTGGGACTACAGGCACTCATCACTATGCCTAGCTAATTTTTCTATTTTTAGTAGAGTCATATCCTGCTCTTGCTGAGGTTGGTCTTGAACTCCTGAGCTCAAGCAATTCTCCTGCTTTGGCCTCCCAGAGTGCTAGGATTGCAGGCACAAGCCACAGTGCCCAGCCTGTGATCACTTATTAAGAACAAAAAATAAGTTTAGCAGTTTTTCTGGAAAAAGATCAAATACAAATTGCCTTTATATATCAGTACCAAAGATTTAGAAAAAGATAATTTATTCATTCTATTTATATTAGCATAAATTATTGTCAAATACTTGAGAATAAACCTAATGTAATATATGTAATCTCCAAACAGAAAAGTATAAAACAATATTTTAAAATTGCAAGACTTTAATTAATTCATGTCTATGTTCTTAGACCGGAATATCTGATATTCTAAATATTTTGATTCTCCCAAAATTGCTCAATAGGTTTAATACATTCTCAACAAATGTCACAATATATATCTTGGTAGAAATGTATAAGCTGTTTCCAAAATTTATAAATAAATGAAAGAAGCAGGATAGCCAAGATATAAAGAAAAATAGCATACTGGGCAGTTATGCCCTATACCAATCACTGTGGAAATAGCTATGAACTAGATAATGGATTGCCTTTACAATACTTAGTATGGATATTTGAATCTTATTGTTGCTTAATAAATACTTATTAAGCACATGACTCATAAATAACTCTGTTCAGTGAGAAGTGGTAAACACCTTACAATGGAAAGGCTTGTCATTACACTTCATTACCATTGTTCAATACAATGCACCTAACTAAAGGTGAAGTTTCAGTGTTCCTCTGGGCCAGAATTACTCTCAAGAATTCACTCTCTTATTCTCATTTGAGAAGAGAAAACCATGAGATTTGAAAGAAAGCACTGGGAATGGTGGATGGAGTAGGGATCATTTCTACTATTTCCTGTATTATACTCCTGTGCTCTTGCCACATCTGTGGATAAGGACTTTGTTCAGTTGTTTCATCTCTGAGGATTCCGCAGACTCTGACACCAATGCTTAATTTTCTACCCCAGGAGAAACCAGGAGTATTTATACTGACGGTGGAACCATTCAAGCCTCACTACTCACTGAGTCGAAGGTTTTCAAGACCCAAGTTCCATGGAGAATCTAAATTGTAACATTTGTAAACAGTACAGGTGTGACTTTTAGGTAGCGATGGGAACTCTCCTCAGGTGAGGGATACACCAAAGAGGGCAAGAAGTAAAACCACAGAAATACAAAGAGAAGTGAGAAGAAAGATAGGCAGTAAGAGGACTGAAAAAATAGAGGATTACATGCTGAAAAGACACAAATTTAGATAAAGACAAAATAGAAAGAATGGCGGCAGGAAGCAGAATAAGAAAGATAAAGATACATTTAGACAATAAATGAAATGAGAGAGAAAGCCACAGAAATAGAAACAGAAAGAGACTATGACTTTACACATAGTGAATAAAAGTTTAGTCAGAGAAAGACAACATAATGGAATTGTGGGTCATTTGGGAAATAGACTACGGGTTGCCGATTTAGTAGGCATATTGATGCAATTGTCTCATGTATAACTTTCAGGTCAGTGTTAACTTTTAAATTGCAAATACATAGTGGGTAGATTTTAGCATGTTTTGTATTAAGACGCAGTGCTGAAAAGAGTAAAATTATTAGAAAAACAATATACTATTTATGCAGCAGGAAAAAATGGGTGTCATCCTCGGTGAACAATTTTGGAATTTATGACAATATCATAACGTCCTGTTCCAATTTTTTTCCAGCAATTTAAGATAAGCAGCTCAGTGAAAATTGCATTTTTGAGAACTTCAGCTAATATGCTGGAGAGGCTGTAAGAAAATGGTCTTATGCTCTCAGTGGTTCTCCCTGAATTACTTGGAATAGGTGAGTGTGTGATATGAGTCTTTTCATGCCTCTCTGCCCTTTGAAACAGTCTTGTCATACTCCCAGTCTCTTCCTGTTATTTCTCTTTCAGCCTCACCATGATTAAATTGTACTAAAATAAACACAGAACCACAAAGAATCATTGTCAATGACCTAGAAATAGGTCAGAAGACAATGAATAGAGAAAAAAACAATAAAGGGATTGAGAAAAAGTAACAGGCATGACAGATGGGTCAGTGAGAGGGTAAGAAAGGACAATTATGCACAGAAACAGAGTGGATCACGGGTATGGGGGAGGGCATGAGAAAATATGGAGAGAAGTACGTCAAAGGGTACAAACCGCAGTTATGTACGATGAATAAGTCTACAGTTCTAATACACAGCATGGAGCCTATAGTTAACAATATTGTATTGCATACTGAAAATTGGCCAAGAGAGTATATTTTAGGTGCTCTTATCACACACACACACACACACACACACACACACGCGCGCGCGCGCGCGTGCACACACACAAACAGTAACTATGAAAGGTGATGAATAGGATGATTTGCTTGACTGTAATAGTTATTTCACTATGTATATGAAACCAGTATATTGTACACCTTAAATATATATAATGAAAAATAAGGAATAAAAACAGAGATATTTCTGCTTGTCCTAACTTCAAATCTATGGACAGGCCTACAATTGAAGTTTTCTAAATATTGAAATCTGCACATAGAGGATCTGCATGACATAGAGGAGGGAGAAAGGAAATTTAAAAGAGCAGAGATTCACTTTACTCCCTGCAATAAGATAATCCTTATGTGATTATTCAAGAAAATGTGATTTACATCAGAGATGGAAGAATTAAAGGAAAAAGCATGGAGTAATTTCCTGGTATGAGGTAAAAGAAACTGTATCTCCATCATGGCCACAATATTATCTGTGTGTGTGTGTGTGTGTGTGTGTGTGTGTGTTCCCTATATTTCAATGTTAATGCCTATATTGGTTTCATGAGCTCAGCTATAGAACAGGAAGTAGAACAAAATTTTCTGAGTGAGAATGAAGAAAAAATAAAGTCAGTTAGGGATGTTGAAACTAGAGAGAAAAATGTTGTCTGGAGGTAAAAAAAAAAAAATGCATGGTCTGAACAAGTATTCTGCTGGGTAGGTGTAGAGCTTGGTGAGGGACAGACTGCTTTATCCATGACAGGGGCCCAGTGAAAGTTCAGTTTAGACTGCTTGGGACTGGAGAAGAGCACCAGGGCTCTGGCTCACAGGGGAAGAGGGATGCCTAGACTGGGAAAAAACAAGAGAAAGAGACGAATCTTTCTTATTACACGGGGAGAGTGGCTTTGTATTTCCTTCTGTTCCTCAGGTATAGATTCCCAGTCAAGTCCTTTTCGGGATCCTAGGTTGTGCAGTCTAAGAACTTTCAGTCTTCACACCGTATAGTGGAGAGAAGAATAAGTAAAGGGTAAAATTAAAAAAAAAAACTTTTTATTAAATATAATGGAGACAATAAAAAGTCACTGCTAAATAGCTGGAGTCCTGTGTTGTGAGTTTGAGGCCACATTTGGAAAGATTTTTACTTTAGGCTAGGGCTGAGTCTTCTGTTAGGCTTTCCAGAGGTCAGAGACTAAGGGTCTCTCAGGGAAGACAAGGGAGATGCTGAGATGCTGCTGCAGAGATGAGGCCCAGATGCTGAGAAACAAGGCAAGTGAAGAATTTTCTCAGGGACGGTCAGTGGGTCTAAAATAAAGAACCAGGGGACCGAAGGGGCAGAGAATCCCACAGTGTTTAGCTGCTGTCCCCAGTGCCATCAACCCAGGGTATAGCAAGGGCAACACTGGCATCCAGCACAGCAGGAGAGGCTATTACGACAAAGATTGCTGAGGAAAAGCAAAACCAGACACTAGAATCATTTTCTGAAATAGGAAGAAATAATTTGGTTTTTTCTAAGATATGCTGTTGGTGAGGACTTAGGACTGGGTTTATGGATTGCTGTGGCTTCCTGAAAGCAGGTGAAAATGGGTCATAAAATTGGAGAATCATTTAATATGTGGGTCGACTATTCTTTTAAAATGTTATGCTAAGCATCACTTCAAGAGAATAAACAATGAATGAAAAATGGTGAATAAAGTGGAAAGGTACCTATTTTACTTAAGACATATATAAGTGATAATGAGTGTTAAGTGTGCTCATTGTTTTGTGGGAGAGCAAACAAGAAACCACCTTTAAAAGAATTTTTACAGTTACACATGTGACTTTATGCCCTAAAGATTTTATTTTTGTCACACACACACATACACACATTTGTATATATAGTTTTTGTTTTTGTTTTTGTTTTTGTTTTTTACCACAAGGAATTTTTAGGTTAGGGAATAGTTGCTATACTAAATAGCTCAAAACTATGCTCATATTATAAAAATCAGCTCAAAATAGTGTTTTGGTATTATGGTTTTTTTTTCCTTTTGTCCATGCCTTCTTTTTATATAATGGGGTATATATCTTTTATCACTGAAATATTTAATATTTAAAATCTTTGTATATTATAAGTGATTAAATAAAATAAATTTGAAGGGCAATTATGTTGGGTCCTTGGAATCAATTCAATTGTCAGGAGAGAAAAGATAACCGAGAAGCAATAACCGATTAACTCAAAAACATTACTGACAGGAAGCTTATACAAATCCATAGACGTTTACTGTGACTTTTCCCTCTTTTTATCCTTATAATATTTAGTAAATTTCTTTCTCTACTCTTGTGTTGCTTAAATTTTTCAGTGTCCTCAATGCACACCCAACACAGTTCTTGACAGAGATGACCATATTTGCGTGGTCCACACTTTCGTTGCAGACTTTGGCACTCTTTAATATCGGGAAATGTTCCTTACGTGAGGCTCGTAAGAGATACCTCCTGTTTTCCTCTGTCAGGTTCGAGGAAAAATGTATGTCCTGATTCCATTGTTGTGCTCACAAGAGATAACTCTGAGGGTTAAGAAAGAATAACAAGAACATTCTTCAATATTTTCAAGTTACTCAAGGGTCACCATGGTGGTCTGGAATAACACTGATGCTGTGGAGCCCATATTTATCCTGAGGGGTCTTCCTGGATTACAATATGTTCATTCCTGGCTCTCGATCCCATTCTGTCTCGCATATTTGGTAGCCTTTGTTGGTAACGTTACCATCCTCTGCATCATTTGGATAGAGTCCTCACTCCATCAGCCCATGTATTACCTCATTTCCATCTTGGCAGTGACGGACCTGGGTATGTCCCTGTCCACACTTCCCACCGTGCTTTCTGTGCTATGGCTGGATGCTCGGGAGATCCAAGCAAGTGCTTGCTATGCTCAGCTGTTCTTCATCCACACATTCACCTTCCTAGAGTCCTCAGTGCTGCTGGCCATGGCCTTTGACCGTTTTGTTGCCATCTGCCGTCCACTGCACTACCCCACCATCCTCACCAGCAGTGTAATTGGCAAGATTGGTTTGGCCTGCTTTATCCGAAGTATGGGAGTTGTACTGCCCACACCTTTGCTACTGAGGCGCTATCACTACTGCCATGTCAATGCCCTCTCCCATGCCTTCTGCTTGCACCAGGATGTTTTGAAATTATCATGTTCAGATGCCAGGATCAACAGCCTTTACGGACTGTGTGTAGTCATTGCCACACTAGGTGTGGATTCAGTCTTCATACTTCTTTCTTATATTCTGATTCTTAATGCTGTGCTGGGTATTGCATCTCATGAAGAGCGGCTAAAGGCACTCAACACGTGTGTATCCCATATCTGTGTGGTGCTCATCTTCTTTGTGCCAGTTATTGGGGTATCAATGGTCCATCGATTTGGGAAGCATCTGTCTCCCATAGTCCACGTCCTCATGGCTGACGTCTACCTGCTTCTTCCCCCAGTGCTTAACCCTGTTGTCTACAGTGTCAGGACAAAGCAGATTCGTCTAGGAATTCTTCGAAAGTTTGGGATAGGGAGAAGGTTGTAAGTATTAATAACTTCCATCCTCCAGTTTTCCCACTGACAATATTTGGGAAGTTATTTAGTATATGAAAAGTAAAATATTTGGGTCTTGACCATCTGGTTAAATTCCTAATTCTTTCACTTCGTATATATGTGATGTCAGTTAATCTCTAACCTATATGAGATTAGGGTTTTTCTTGGACAAATTGTGATAATTATGGTCTTATGTACTCCCAAGATCATTATAAGATTTATATGACACAATGTATGTGTTACAAATTAAGTTTTTGAAAACTGTATGAATTTGTTAATATTATTAAATTATTATCAATGATAATAATAGCAGTAACTTTTAAAATCAAATATAACTGTTTACGTAGTTTCTCTCATGTTAACCTAAAACTCAGAAATCAATTTTTACCTTTTTTGTCTATTTTTTAATACATTTTCCCATATTTTGTTTCTTATAGCACAATGTTACGACTTTTTATGAAAAGATTCCTGAGTTTGTAGGGCAAGTTTAGAATTTGGGTTTCTGGTGGGACTTTGAATTCCTGCTGTGGCTGTTGGCTGTGGACTAAGTCCTAATCGCATCACTAGTCAGTGATGCATTTTTTATCTCATTGCTACTCTAGATCTTTCAGCTCCCTCAATTTGCCAGCAAAAACTGAAGCAGTTAAATGGGAGTTGCTCAACAAAGCCTCACAGTGCTTAACTAAACATCTGGGCAATTGTGCAGGCTCTCTGCTTAATACCATAGGACAGGATTTCATGTCTTAAACTGTGAGTGGTCTGGGAGTTGTACACAATCTCCACCTCATCTTTCAATAATTTTTCTCTCTTATTCTACATACCTGTGTGGATCTTTGGTATTGTTGTGTTTTTACCAATTTCTTTTGTGTTGATAACTCATTACTTTTTCCGTTTTCACCAGGATGTACACCTATGCTTTCATGGGTGATATTCTATTATTTCATAGATAGTCACTTTTTTTCTTAGCTGTATTGCAAACTTTTTGAGCATGGGACCATGACTACTACCTTATCATAGCACTATGCAGCTGGTCTTCCCCAACAGTCATGAGCACATATTAAATAGTTGCAAGTGTAAATTTTAGAGTTTATTCACTCATGCAAGAAAAATATATTGAGACAAGTTATATATGTATTGTGGCAGTTATTGGTTTTAGTGCTATGGATATTTGAACAGTAAAGTGTGTGGTGTTAATGTTAAAGAGTAAATCTTTCATAGGGGAGACATATGTATAAAATAAGCATATTAGATGGCATTATAGAAATAGGTACCTTGTACAATAATGTTATTAAAAAGTGGTCAATTGGAATAGCTGACATTTTGTGCCATTTGGGTCAAATTCATTTTTACCAGTTGGACAAGAGGAAGGAAGTGATGTGTTAAAGCTGACTCATGAAAGACAATTGTGCTTATCTTTTTCTAACTCCATGTTCTGTAACACCACATTAGTAGTTTGAAATTGGTCACAATAGGAGTATTAATATTAAAACACAGAAGTTGGAAAACACTACATCCCTGAGCTTTGAAAAAACTTCTTAGAGAGCTGGTTTATTAGCATACCACTGGGAAAAGTATTTCAGGAAGAGGAGGTAGCATGACGAAAAGACAACCATGATAAGCTGAAATAAATATTAAAAAAATACATATTAGTAATATTGTCCAATTTCCAGCAAAAACTTAAAGCTTGCCCAAAGCATCTTGCATTCTCCCTCCCCACCCACCATAGAAGGGGCTCCGACTTGGGTTGTGGTGGACATGGAGATGCACTACCTGGTCCCATTTCAATCATGGACTTGCAACCCCAGCTGCTGGAAATGACTCCAGTAAAGAGACTTCAACTTTTAACCTTTTGAGAAATTGCTTCTGCTGGAGAAATGTGCTTTGCCTACAGTTATGACCCAGTCAATGACAGAGACATAAAGGCATAAAGGCCTGGCCTCTTGGGCCTAATGCAGGAACAATCAGTTGGACACTTTCAGCTCCAGAACTCCCTGTGGTGTTGGACAGGATTTTCATTAGGCCTGATTTACTGCTCAACTTCTTCTTCTTCCCCCTGCTACCTACTTCTATTCCTTTTCTTCCAAAAATGCTTCTCCCAAGAATTCTCCAAATTAAACACACTGAACACTAAATTTTACCTCAATGTCTGTTTCCCAGAGAAACTTGGGATGAAAAGTTCCCAAAAAACCTGTGACAGGGAAAGGATGAAATCAAATTCTTAAAGACATCCTCTCTCAGGCAGATGGAACAGGATGTGAATTCAAGAGGAAATAACCATGGTTTTCAACTCTCTAAGTTTTAAGTAGTAGGTCAAACCCAATGTGTGAGCCTGGAGGCACAGAAATAGCCCTGTGACTCTGGAGCTGATTCTGTAAGACACATGTATTGCAACATCTTCTATACTCTATGTACTCTCTTAATGACAGATTTGATGGCCAGAAATGTTCTTACTTTTAATAAAGTCTAATTTATAAATTTGTTTTTATGTAGAGTGCCTTTTATGTCCTTATAAAGAAGTATGTGCCTACTATGTCATACAGGGTCCAATCAGAAGACAAAAAAAAAAAAATACAGTATTTTGAATAGGGTTAGTTAATACAATTATTAATTTTGTTAAGAAATTAATTTTAAGAGGAGTAAAGAAGGCTAAATAATTCCCTAGAGCTAAGAGAGAATACTCAAGGAAACAACAAATTTGGAAGGGCGGGGTGCGGGGGGGGGCCCTTCCCAAGCCTGAGCTAGGTTAAGATTTCACCGGAGAATGTGTAGTTTCAGCCCACTGGATGCCAGGGAAGTTCATTCAGTTGCCCTTGGGGAGAAAGAAACACGCCAATGGCCCCTGTGGTGGGCCAAGTCTGGCAGACTGAGACTCCTTTTCAGGGCTGAGAAGAAAGAATCACTCCTCCAATGTGAGAGGTAGGTTAAGGCTGGCAGGCAAGGAGCCATAGTTGGAATTGTCAAGCAATTGACACCTTATAGGTGGAAAGGAAATCACAGCTTGGACTGACAATCTAGAAAGACCCCTGCAGGTTGCAGATAGATTGTCTGGGAAGCAAACCACTAGAGTAACTACAAGTTTCAGGAACAGTCTAGCCACATGGGTGCTGTTGGAATTTGATGGGATGAGGATCACTATTAACTGTTTCTCACATGCTTCTGGTGTCTGCACGTGGAAAGTAACACTGCTGGTGGGACTGCAAACTAGTACAACCTCTGTGGAACATGATATGGAGATACCTCAAAGAACTAAAAGTAGACCTACCATTTGATCCAGCAATTCCACTACTAGGTATCTACCCAAAGGGGAAAAAAATAAACCACATTTTATAATAAAGATATCTGCACTTGAATGTTCATAGCAGCACAATTTACAATTGCAAAGATGTGGAAAGAACCCCAGTGCCAATCAATACATGAGCAGATTAATAAAATGTGCTATATATATACCATGGTGTACTACTCAGCCATAAAAATGGTAATCTAGCACCTGTTGTATTATCGTGGATGCAGCTGGAGCCCATTCTTCTAAGTGAAGTATCACAAGAATAAAAAAACAAACACCATATGTACTCACCGTTAAATTGGTACTAATCAATCAACACACACACACAAGGAAGCAACATTCATCATGTGCCAGGCAGGTGGGAGGGGGGGCAGAGGGGAATGGGTAAATTCATACCTAACAGGTGCAGTGTGTGCTGTATGGGAGATAGGCACATTGTAGCTGTAACTCTGGTGGTGCAAAGGAAATTTTATAACCAAAACATTTGTACCCCTGTAATATTCTGGAAAAAAACAAACAAACAAACAAACAAAAAAACCAGAAGTACACAGGATTTTTCCTACAGATGTCCCTGCAGCATCCTCTGCTGGCCAAGTTTAACATCACGCCTCTGCAAAGGAAAAAATGTCCCTTGAGTCCAATGGCACTATTGCAGAGTAGGCAATGAAGGCTATGTTTCAAGCTGAGGCAATAAATAAATACCTGGAAAATTTACTGACATTATCAATAATATTTGTCTGTATAATATTTGAAAGCTTTAAGGCTTTGATTTTGATATTTGGATATACAAGCTAGGTAAAATTCATTTTTATGAATGATGAGGTAAGATCAAGGCATATTTTTAATATGTATACATAGTTCATTTAGAAACATTTATTGAATAAAGCATTATTTGTTCCCTATATCACAATGTTTCTTTTGTCATATAATTTAAATTAATACATGTGGGTCTCTTTCTGGTCTTTCTATTCTGTTCCATTGGACATAATTTTCTCTCTCTGAGCTCATTCACTGCTGTTATTAATTATAATTTTATATTAGGTTTTGATATATGGTAATTTATGGTAGTGTGAGCCCAACAGTGTGAACACACTGCTTTAAATTTTAGTTTCTATTTTCTGTTGCCAGGATGTGCATTTGGATATAAAAAAGATACCTAATTACCTTGATGAATTAACTTATTGATTCTCAAGATTTGTCTTTGGATATTTTGCATGTACTAATGATTCACAATATTGTATGTGAATAACGATTAATCTTTATTTCTTTTATTCAAATCCTGTGCCTTTTATTTGTTTTTTTCACCCAATCATATGGACTAGAGCTCTGCTAAATTTTGGAAGTGAGCACAGTGAACAATTTCTTCCTCTTCCCGATCTCCTGGAAAAAGTAACTTTAATACCTGATGTTCATTGTAGTTTTTCTTTTTTTAAAAATAAGATCAAGGAAATTATCTTCAATTTCTAGTTTAATACATTGTCATATCATTATCAGTACTAAATTTAATCAATTTTTTTCCATATATCTAGACAATTGAATGATTTCTTCCTTTTTGTATTAATATGATGAATTACATCTTTTAATATTTGCATATAAAATGACTTTGATGTCTGAATTTATCCAATGTGAGTGTGTGTGAGTGTGTGTGTGAATGTGTGTGTAACCACCAGAGTAGATTTGATATCACTTTGTTTTAGATTTTGGAATCAATTTGGGAGGTATGTTGGTCTTTCATATTTATTTTCTGTGATGTCCTAATCTGGTTATGAAATATAGGTTATACTTGCCTCAAAAAATTGTTAAGAAGTGACCTCTCTTTTTATAATATATAGAAATATATATGTATGGTTTTTGTTACTCCTTAGTCAAATGTTTCAAGTGATTTGTTAAATGTATTACCTAGGCCTGGGGTTTTCTGTCTGAAATACTTTTAAAATGAGTATTACGGGAAAGACATCAATTCCTTGTGATCTACAGAACACAAAATTCAGATAGAAACTTCTGAGCCATTGTCTCTTAACATAAAGAGGACAAAAAATTAAAAATTAAAAAAAACAATTATGAGAGTTCTAGTTCTCCACATCTTCACCAAAATTTGGGATTGGTAATCCTTTCAATGTTAGCCCTTCTAATGGATATCTGATAATATCTCATTGTGATATTAATTTGCATTTTCCTAAATGCAAGTTGAAGAATGACAGTCAAATGTATTGACAGTTTTTTATTGTATTTTACTTACTGATTTGTAGGAGTTCTTTATATATCCTTTGTTTGAGATATGTAAGGAGAATACTCATTCTCAGTGGGTGGTTGGCCTTCCCATAGGAGTTCTTCCTATTAATTAATTCTGATTATTAAAATCCTTTTCCTTCAGGGTTAGCCACTTTGTTTCCATGGTTATCCCAAAATCATGAAGATATTATTACATTTTTTCTCTGACACATGGTTTCGCTCTGTTTTGCTTGAGCTAGAGTGCAGTGGCAGCATCATAGCTCACTGCAACCTCAAACTCCTGGGTCCAAGTGATCCTCCTGCCTCAGCTTCCTCAGTAGCTGGAACATGCCACCATGCCTGGCAATTTTTCTATTTTTTGTAGAGAACAGGTCTTGCTCTTGCTCAGGCTAGTCTCGAACTCCTGGCCTCAAGCAATCCTCCCACCTTGGCCTCCCAAAGTACGAAAATTACAGGCATGAACCACCGCACCTGGCCTATTACAATTTTTTCTACATTTTTCCTCTTACATTTAATATTTAGGCCTATTATCCAACTCAATGTAATTTATTGATAAAGCTCAAGATTTATTTATTTTTATCTGTATATAAATTGTTCCATATATTGAAAGAGCCATCTATTCCCTATTCACAATTGTCACTGTGATAAAATAAGTGAATTTATATGTATGTGTCAAAGTCTGGAATCTGTTTTATTCCATTATTTTATTTGCTTATTTGAATGTCAAAACCATGCAGGTTAATAAATATAAAATTAGTCATGAAATCTAATGGTGCAATTCATCCAATTTTTTTCTTCTCTTACCTATTCTAGGTCTTTTACATTTCAATATAAATTTTATAATCAACTTACCAACTTTCACAATAAAACATACTAGAATTTGACTAGAATTGTGGCTGTTGGTCCATAGATTATTATTGCTATATTAGAGACAGAAATGATTTCAGGAGTTTTGCAGGGCTTTGCAAAGGAGTATGTGAATGTGTTAGTTTGCATACCAAAAGCTGCCTCCCCTCAGGAGGGCATCTCACAGGTCAGTAGCAGCTGCTTTCCAAGGTGACACTGCAGTCTCAAGCCTGTGGTTTTCCCCTGCTTTGAACAACAAAGTACATTTGCCTGGAGCCAGAGGATAAGAGCTGATCCAAGAGTGTCCACTTGGCAGACAGACACCTGTGGCTAAAAGCAATTAGCCTAAGGGACAGTTCCTGCTTGACTCCTGACTACCTGTCTCAATCCACAATAACTAGATAAAGAAACATGGAGCCACTATGTCTCTGTTTAACTTTTCTGCTAAAGTGATAGTTTTATCTTAGAACTTAGAAGTTTGTTGTAGAAAGATTTTTTAATTGTTTGCTCACTTAGATGGAGTTAATTAAGGGATCCCTAGAAGCCTTTTGGGAGACTTTTAACCTAAAAGGAACTACCTGTTATTATGTAAATCTGTTACCCCTGGCAACCAATCACTGTACCCATAAATACTGATGTGAAACTTCACTCATGGCTTCACAATTTACAGGAACATTGTGGGGTCTCCTGAGCCCCCCCTCCCATAAATCTATTCTTTATAAAACTGTACTGTCATCTCTGTGTATTCTTCTATTTCCATATTCTATTATTTTCTATTTTCTATTGTTTCCTTATCCTTTGCGATGACCCCTGCCTGAGGGACCCAATTCTTTGCTGGGAGTGTAGCTAACTCCCCTCAGTGGCCATTCAATCCTTTGAGAAGCATTGACATCTTAACAATGCAGTTTTTTAATCAATGAACATGGCATATCTATATATTTACTTAAGTCTTCTAGAAAGTTTCAACAATGTTTTAGGTTTTCATCTTATCGTATCTTGAAAGTATTTTATTCCATTTATTTTTATATACTTAATATTTTTGAGCCTATCATAAATGGCATTTGCAATTTTAATATCAGATTTATTTTCTAGTATGCTGGATTTCAATTTTGCATATTGTTTTCTATCCAGCCAGCTTTTCTAAATTCCCCTTTTTGTAATATTTAAAGATTTTATATAAACAATCCTATCATTTGCAAATAGGGACATTTTTACTTTCTCCTTTCAAATTTTTATACTTTTCATTTCTTTTACCTTTCTGTATTACACTGTCTTGGACATTTGGTATAATTTTGAACAGAAGCACTTATAGAAACATTCTTGACTCCTTCTGACATCATGGAGACAATATTAAATGTTTTTTCATTAAATTAATGTTAGCTGCAGTATTCTTATGTTTTTATCAAATCAAAGAAGTGTTCTTCTAATTCTGATTTCCTCAGAGATTTTGTAATAAAATAATTAAATTTTATATATTGAGATGACCATGTGAATTTATTGTTTTTGTCTGGCAGTCTGGAAGAATGCATTCATGCTTCTTGAAAACTAATCCTACATTCCTGGGATAAGTTGCACTTGGTCATACTATCATATATTATCTTCTTCTTATGTCATTGTATTCTATCCTTATGGGGAGGGAAGGGGGGGCAAGAGCAATATATGTAACCTAAACTTTTGTACCCCTATAATATGCTGAAATAAAAAAAAATCTATCTTTAAGTTCTAAAACCCCATTTAGACTTTTCCCTAAATATATGTAAACCTCTGTGCAGAAAAGAAAGTTTCTTAGTCATGTCTTACCTTTTAGCAAATTACTGTACAGATAAATATAATTTAAATGTATTGACTTTATACAATTAGGCTCATTAATGACATTTGTATATTTCTTGCAGCAAGTTCTTTGGGCAATAACTGACCTATGACCAATGTAATAAATGAATTTCAAATGTAGTATTCTCATTAAATAGTAGAAATAAATCCATATTTCAAGTAGTATTATAAAAAATGTTTAAATCTCTGTGCATAACATATATTCACTAATGAATACCTTTTTCATAATTAATTGACTGGTTTAGATATTACTTATGAAACAAGTTGGGAAGTGTTCTATTCTCTGAAAGGTTATATACAACATTGATATTATTTCTTTCTTAAATACATTGAATAAATCATAAACAAAGCCCACTTGAAGTATTTTTTTTCAGAGCTTTGTTCTAAACTATGTTTGTTCTAAACTATTTTCTAAACTATATTGTGCTAATAGATATAGCACTATCCATCTTTTCTCTTCCTTCTTATCTAAATACTGGGGTCTAGTATTTTTTAAAGAATTTGATCAGTTTACCTAATTATGCACTGAAAAAAGGATATTCATTATGTTTATTAAATCTACTTATTTTCTGTATGTCTATAGATCGGTAGTTATATTCCCTGCTTTCATTATTAATATAAATTTTGTTTTTTCTCTTTATTCTTGATCAGCCTTGCTAAGTTTTTTTAAATGTATTTTTAAAATTTTCAAAGAACCACTCCTGGGGAGAGTTGGAACCCATTCTATTAAGTGAAGTATCCCAAGAATGGAAAAATAAGCACCACATGTACTCACCAGAAAATTGGTTTCCCTGATCAACACCTAGGTGCACATTTGGGAATAATACCAATTGGGTGTCGGACAGAGGTGGGGGGAGGGGATGGGTGTATATCTACATGATGAGAGCGAAGCGAACTCAGGGGAATGGACATGCTTGAAGATCTGACACGGGGTGTTGGGGTGGGGGGGGACGGGTGTATACCTACATGATGAGTGCGATGTGCACTGTCGGGGGAATGGACGCCCTTGAGGCTCAGACTCAGGGGGTTGGGAGGGGCATGGGCAATATACTTAACCAGAACGGTTGTACCCCCATAATAAGCTATAATAAATAAAAAAATTAAAAAATTAAAAAAAAATTTTTCAAAGAACCAAATATATACTTTGGGGACTTTTTAATATTTTTTTTATTGATTTCTGATCTTACTCTTACTATTTCCTTCATTTTCCTTTGAGCTCAATTTTTCCTTCTTTTACAATCTTCTTGAAATAGAAGTTCTATCTTTGTATTTTCAACTATTATTCTTTCCTAATAAAATAAATGAATTTAACATATAATTTTCTGTATAGGCATTGTTTCAGCTGTATCCCATCTGTTTAATATGTATATCTTCACTATCATTCAGTATATGGGGCCAAAAGAAACTTCTATTAATCTAAAATATTTTATTTTTACAAGAAAAAACCTCAAATCTATAGCATGAAATGTTAATAATTATATATGCACAATTCATTTATTATAGCATTTATAATATTCTTTATATTCATGTTCTATGTACATAAATAAAACTTTCAAAATATACTATCATATAAATTAAGCAGACAAAAATTGATACAATAGTAGGTTGCAATGTAAAAATCTTTATGCCTTGTTCTTACATTTATTAAAATCTGTTCCTTTGTTCCACAGTAAGCATAGCAAAATGAGAAAGATAATAAAGATAATAAGGATAAAAACAGTCCATATTTTATGATGCCAGTTTTAAAAGTATAATCACTTATTCATTTAACAAAAATTTACTAAGGTATCATATGCCATCCACTGTACTAGTAACTGTACACATCAGGATTAGGAAAAAAAAAAAAAAGACAGATGTCCTACCTGTCCTGTAGGTTACTTTATATTGTCGTGGAACAAATGGACTCAGTCCTCAAAGTTGGACATTGAGCCCATGGACACATGACCTTACCAAAGCAATTACCACACACACAAAATACAGGCTGCTCTCTGTTTAATGAGAAGGACCTGGAGGAAGCTCCCAGAGAAAGCGAGAAAGAAAGAAAAGAATTATTGGCAACTGGCCAGGCGCAGTGGCTCACGCCTGTAATCCTAGCACTCTGGGAGGCCTAGGCGGGCGGATTGTTTGAGCTCAGGAGTTCGAGACCAGCCTGAGCAAGAGCAAGACCCCGTCTCTACTAAAAATAGAAAGAAATTATCTGGTCATCTAAAATATATATAGAAAAAATTAGCCGGGCATGGTGGCACATGTCTGTAGTCCCAGCTACTCGGGAGGCTGAGGCAGTAGGATCGCTTAAGCCCAAGAGTTTGAGGTTGCTGTGAGCTAGGCTGACGCCACGGCACTCACTCTAGCCCAGGCAACAAAGTGAGACTCTGTCTCAAAAAAAAAAAAAAAAAAAGAATTATTGGCAACATAGCCAATTTACTTCCAAGGGGGATACAAACAGTAGGCTATTTGCAATTAAGAAGTAATCATCACCTAGTTTAAAAGGGTTCATAGAAGGATTATGGTAAAACTTCCTTATGTTTCCTCTCCTTAGTCAACTCAATATTAACATCCACCCAAAACAATATATTAATGAAGGTGAGTGTGTATTTTTCTTCTCCATGAGTGCCTTTTTCCCAGGATCTCCATGCTAGCATGATTTTCATTGTTGCAAAGGTTCACAACTGTGAGACTAAATGTTCCATATTATCCCCCGGAATCAACCACTAGTCAGTTTACAGTGCTGACAATAGTACAGAATTCCAGCCATACATTCGGGTTGTAAATCTTCAGGTATTGATTGATCATCATGACTGCATGCTGTATGTTTCACTACTATGACAGACCTGAGTTCCTAGCTTACCCCCTACAACTCTTATGTGATCTTGGACAGACTGCTCGATTTCCTTGAGAAACAATTTCTTCATCAATAAAATGAAGATGATAATATTAGTTAACATTATTCAAAAGATTCCAGGATTTGAAATCATCATCTAGTAATAAAAGTCAGTAAAATGAATCAATTTAAATTCCTAATAAATATAGGCTTTTTTTTTTTTTGAGACAAAGTCTCAATATTGGCTTTTAGTATGCACAAAAGAGCTTACATTTTTGGCAAGTGAATTTTTAAACACAAAAGCTTATTATTACTGTGATAAGTTCCTTGAAAAGTGCAAGTTTGGGAAGGCAAAAAATGGAGTTTAGGTTGCACAATTTGGTTTTAAGGAATATTTAGTCAGTAACGTCCAGAGCACCTGGAAGGATGGATCCAGGATTCAGGAATAAAGTCTAGACTAAAATTTATAACCTAGGGTATTTGTCCTGCAACGTTTCCTTGAATGCACAGACTCAGCACATAGCATTCTGCCTAGGCTCTGCCCTGGTAAAAGAATAATACATAAGTCAACTATCCAACAGAAGTTATCAGAGCTTTTGTGTAGGATTTATCGTATCTGTCCAATACCTGTTTATTAAGGACCTCTCTCTAACCAAAGAGCCCCTTATTCAAAGTCCAGATGTTTATTTCATTTCCATGGTATCAACTCTCTCCATGGGTTTACTACATCTGCAGATGTTTATTCTTATTCTCAGAAAAGACCCAGCCTGGCTGCATCCCTAGAGCATTCAGTGGTCCCAGAGCCAGTGCTTAGGGAAAAAGGAGGAGACAAGCCCTTGTATATCAGGAGGAGCCATTGGTGGCAGACAATTTCAAAGGTATCTTCTTGGGTTTTAATACTGGGATTCTTCAGCTACTCTCGAAAGTGCTCACCAAAATATCCATTCTCTAGTAAGTACCCAGATATACTCATATGTTTGGCTTTCATTTGACTTCTCTTTTTGTCTCAGCCACATAGAACTTTATACAGAGCAGGAAGAGCATCCAAAACTCATACCACTAGGCAAAGTGTTTCTTTCAGAAACTGTGTAAATAGACCAGTTATTTACCTTTTGGGAGCCCAGGTTTAATAGAATTAAAATTTTCCTAAGTTGTCATACTAACCACTCCAATTATTGTCCTCCAGTCCACTACACAACTGGTCACAAATTCCAGTCCAGGAGAAAAGGACTCACCATCTGTCAATAATCTCTATAGAACTTCCCTTTCAACTATATAAATGATTTAAAAATAATGTGATTTTATAAAGGATGTTTAAATCATCAACAAATTTCAGATGGCAAGGATAAAATTAGGGAAGTTTGGTTTTGAGAAGACCATACATTTGTGGGAGTAGAGAATTAGGAAGGCATTTTATCTGTAAGATTCTTTTGCCCACATGTAGTGTCACTCTAAATATCATATGTCTTACCCAACACTTTATCTAGGATCTGAAAGCAAGAAATAATGAGGACTCCAAATTAATTAAGATTTACTAATATTTTACAGGAAAAAATGAAATATCTATATCTAAATGCAAAATTTAAATCTTGTTTCTAAAAAAAATATAGCCAGAAATAATTTTTCCAATTTAAAATATAGGCAGATTCTAGTCTAAAGTAGCATCTACTTGTCTCCATATGTTAGCCACATAAATGCTTTGTTCTGTCACAAGAAACCTGAAAGAAGCCATAAATTTAAACATTGCTTTTTATTCTACCAAATTTACAGATATTCATATTTTACCAACACTGGTGTCTATATGTTTTATTGCAGAGCCCTCTGAATGCATTATGTCAACTGTAAACACATCACACTTTGAAATCACCACTTTCTTCTTGATGGGGATGCCAGGGCTAGAATATGCACACATCTGGATCTCTATCCCCATCTGCAGCATGTATTTTATTGCTATTCTGGGAAATTGTACCATCCTTTCTATTATCAAGACAGAGCCCTCCTTGCACGAGCCCATGTACTATTTCCTTTCCATGTTGGCTATGTCTGACTTGGGTTTGTCTTTATCTTCTCTGCCAACCATGTTGAGGATCTTCTTGTTCAATGCTCCTGAAATTTCTGCCAATGCCTGTTTTGCCCAGGAATTCTTCATCCATGGATTCACAGCACTGGAGTCCTCAGTCCTCCTGATCATGTCATTTGACCACTTCCTAGCCATCCACAACCCTCTGAGATA
Organism: Varecia variegata; assembly: GCA_028533085.1. Lineage (NCBI taxonomy): Eukaryota > Metazoa > Chordata > Mammalia > Primates > Lemuridae > Varecia > Varecia variegata. The sequence continues at coordinate 139,664,427 of CM052438.1, read as the reverse complement.
CAGCTCCATCCTTACAACTGTCAGAGTTGCCCAAATAGGAATGGTACTCTCCTTCAAGAGCATACTCCTGGTTCTTCCTTTCCCCTTCACATTGAGAAGCTTAAAATATTGTAAGAAAAGTCAATTATCTCATTCCTACTGTCTTCACCAAGATGTCATGAAGTTGGCCTGCTCTGACAACCGAATTGATGTCATCTATGGCTTTTTGGGGGCACTCTGCCTTATGGTAGACTTTATGCTCATTGCTGTGTCTTACATCCTGATTCTCAAGACTGTGCTGGGAATTGCATCCCAAAAGGAGCAGCTTAAGGCCCTCAATACTTGTGTTTCACACATATGTGCAGTGATCATCTTCTATCTGCCCATCATCAACCTGGCTATTGTCCATCGCTTTGCCCGGCATGTCTCTCCTCTCGCTAATGTTCTCATGGCAAATGTTCTCTTACTTGTACCTCCACTGATGAACCCAATTGTTTATTGTGTGAAAACTAGACAGATTAGAGTGAGAATTGGAGCAAAATTGTGTCAGAAGCAGATATAACAGTTACATATCATAGAAAACATAATGGGAGTTGTCTTTAGTAAGAGAGATTTAAGGTGAGTTTGAGAAAACCTAATATTCAATACAAAGAATTATCAATATATATTTTTATTGTTATCATGAGACTTATTTTATTCACTCTGGATAGTGAGAATGGGCATAGAACTGGAAACAGGAAGTACATTGCCTGAAGTCTCCATCTCAATTAACATAAAAAAAATATGTCTTTTGTTATCTCTGGTTAAAGCAAAAAATTACAACCAAGACAGAAAAATAATAATGTCTATAGTTCCGACAATAGTTGATTTCTCATCCTCCACATTCAATCTATCTACATTAAGTCCTTTTGATGCTAGACCTAAATTGTATCTTAATTCTGTATCTTTCTACATTTTAGTCATTTTAGTATTAATATGTCACCAGCATTTCTTTAGTGAAATACTGCAAAAAGCTCCTAAGTTTCTAAATGTACATTCTTGTCGCCTTTTAACTGATTTTCTGTGCAAGGTGAGAGTCAATATTCTAAAACGCAAAATACAAACTCTTACTTTTTTAGGAAAAGAATTACATCAATGAAGAACATACTCTAAGACTATATATGGACTGCACTCTTTCTATTTCCTCATAAGATAATCATTAAATTCCAGTCACACTGGCCTTCTGAAAGGATATTGAATTTACAGAGCTCTCTGTCTTCTATGGGTTTCACATTAGATGCTTTTTATTAAAATATTCTTGATTCCAATTTCATATAACTCATTTCTATTCATTTTTCTTAAGCTTTCAGCTTAATTTCATCATAGATTACCTAAACCCTAGTTTATATTATGACCTTCTTTTTATCTCTTAATTCATCATTATACTTAATATTTGTAATTATAGATATATTACATTTGTTTGTTTTTTACTTCCTGAATAAAGTGTATTGGAGAGACCCATCTATTGTCTTTATCTCTAGCCATCTCATATCTAGGACATTTCTGATGCAGATTAGATGTCAATAAATAATTGCTAATGAATGAATGTAAAAATAAGGACATTTATGGTGGAAAAATATTTGTTGAAGAGTTCAGTAATATTTCACCTAGTTAGAATACAGGTTACTTAAGTTGTGTATTTCAAGTGTGGGCATATAAATACTCAAAGATATTAAAAATACGAATAAAGGACATGATGTTAAAGAGAAAGTTATTGTCTTGAATTTTACTGATGACAAAAATTCTAATTTTCCTTCCTAATATCACCTTACAATCTTGCACATCCTGGAACAATTTCTTATACCCACTCATTGATTCAAGCCTTTTCCATTAAACCTACCAATTTTATCTCCTGCACTTTTATCCTCAGAAGTGTTAAATACTTAAAGAAGAGTAATTGGACCCCCCAGCTGGATAATACCTCACAATTAACGAAGAGTTTTAATAGATACAAGCATTATTTTTGAACCTCTAATATATGTAAGATATGCTTCCAGATATTTCCAGGCATATTTTTTTGTTTGTTTCTCACGATGGCCTAGCTTTTTACAAAGCATTTCTCCCTATTTTTTTTAATTGAAGAGATTTAATTGAAGACTCTGAGAGATTGAATTAATGAAATTCACACAGATAGGAATTCCAAAATTAGGATTCAATTCTTACTTTTGATACTCCAGGATAGTACTATCTTGGCTATATTTTAGTTTACAAATTCAAGATTGCATCTGTTTCCACAAAGCTATTCATGTGTAGGAAATCCTATCATTAGATCTGGAAAAGACGTGTTTGTGTGTTTGAGGTATATAACCATATCCATCTGCCTTTTCCAAACCTTACAAATGCAGACATGGAGTTCGGGGTTGTAGCATGACAAAGCAGTTGTCAACATACTTCATTAATTGAAAGAAATAGAAGCTCATATTCTCCCAGTAGGAGCATAGGCTTTGTGAAGACTTCAACAGACTCCATTAACAAGATGAGTGGCAATTAAGTGGCTTTCATAAGTATCTAATTCCTGCAGGGCATTATACATAGATGTCATGTACAAAACTCTCACAGAGAATCTATATTCTAGGTTTCTTCTGACATTCTCAATAAAATGAAATGAAAAATAATATAAAGATACTAAAATGCCATTGTGAGAAGGGATGACTTTTTGGTTAACATAATACTTTTCACGTTTCTGAAATGCAGAGCATAGTTCCTGGAGCAACAAAAGCCCAGCTCTGGGGTTCCTAAAACAGTGGTTCCCAACTGGGGAAAATGTTGCCTCCAAGAGACATTTGGCAATGTCTGGAGACACTTTTTTGGTTGTTGCAACCTGGGAGGTGTGGGTGAGCTATTGATAACCAATGGTTTGAGGCCAGAGATGCTGCTAACCATTCTTCAATGCACAGGATGGCCCCTACCAAAAAGAATTACCCAGTCCAAAATGTCAATAGTGCCAAGGATGAGAAACCTTAGCCTAAAAATAATTGTCAAACAACAAATGATTAAGCCCGTGGTTACCCAAATTACCTTAAACTCGACTACACAACACCTCGGAGCAATCTGCTACTAGGGAAGTTCCTCAGAAAGCCCTTAATGGAAAATTTCCAAAAAAATGAAAGAATCCATCAAAGATGAAAAGTCCAAAGACCTATGGGAATACATGTAAACCATACTGAAAGACAATAGTTCAAAGACTTTTTTTTTTTAGATTATGCTAAGTTTTGTTGTTATTGTTTTGTTGTGTTGTGTTTTGGTTTTGTATGTACTGATTTGTTTTGTGTTTATTTGTGTTGTCATATTGGTCATTTGTGAGAGGTTAATGCGAGAACATTGCAAAAAATGATACACCATAAAAGGGACAAAAGGGAGCATCAGTTTTAAGATACAGAGTGTATACAAATTAGGTAAAGAGAATATGCCTTTTTGATATAGGAGTTACATGAGAACAGTAGTGTAATTTTCACTACTGTTGAAAAGTAGATGACTACTTTTGTTTGTATGGCCTAAACATCTTAATTTTAATAGGGCCCTTTTTTTTTTTTTATCATGTTTCCCAGAAAGATGTCATAAGTCTCCAGGTAAGTTGGAAGCCTGCTGGTTTCTAGAGTTTATCTAATTTCAGACTATAAAAGATAATATCATATTGCATCAATTCACAGACACCATTGATTGCAAACTGCATTCCTACTTCATAGATGTTAAAATGTGAAGATTGTGCATCTTAGAATGCATAAAATATAGTGTTATATGGAAGTTGTCCTGTGTCATTGTGACCAAAGACATTTTCAGAAATATAGGTGTCCCATAGATTTTCAGTTTGGTAGGGGCAAGAGACTCAGAAATAAATGGCTTAACTTCTTTCCCACATTTGGAAAATTGTTTCTTTGCATTATCTCTCTGTTTTCTTTTGCTATCTTTTTCCCCTCTCTCACATACACACTTTCTGTTTCTGTTTGACTATTTCTCGTTCAATTTTTTCATGAGGTTCTCAGTTTTAGGTTGAAGATGTCTTCCCACAATTTATTTTTTACTATCTTAAGCTATTTGACAAATTACTAATCCCAAAAATTTTGCAGAGATTCTCACTTTAAGTGCCTTCTACAGTAGTCATTGAAGGCATGCATAATTAATTCTTTGGCATTAATTTATTCAAACACCATTTGTTAAATGCCTACTTTGTTCCAGTCATTTTATTACATTTTTATGAAAAATGATTAATGATGTGATAAAATACTCTGTAATTTATTCAATGAGTTGTATACAACCAACCCAATTTATTTAATTGAATGTATTATTATTTCTTGAGAATTTGAATACCATACATGTCACATTAAACAGGTATAATATATTTGTGTGTGTGTTTGTGAGCTTGCTCTAGTGTGTGAATGTTTTTGAAGTAGATAGACCTGAAAGATTTCTCCTATTGCTTTGTGAGATCATTACCATTTTCTAGATTATTAGAATTTTTAAAAAACGTACATTTAAATATATTACAACAAAAGAAGCTAAAAATATATCATTGCAACAAAAGCAAAATAAAAGTTCAATAAAATATAATAGTATTTTATGATTTTAAAAGATTCTTAGAAACCAAGAATTAGAAGATAACTACTTACCTTAGAAAGTAGAAATTACACCTCTCCCTGAATAAAAAGCAGTAAACCTAAAAGTCAATGATAAAATATTAAAACAGTCCCTCAAAATTAAAGAGAGACAAGGCTATCCTACATCCCCACTTTCATATAATTTTGATTGATGCCTCAGTCTGCACACTAAGATGAGAGAGAAAATGACAGAAATAGAAGATAGAGCAGATAGACATCTAAGAACTCCTGAAGAGAACCTAGGATAATAAATAAATGTGGTATAATTGAAAAGGGAAATAATGATTTTTAAAATGTAAGACAATCTATGTTGTCATTTAAAACAACAGAATCTCTTCTTACTCAACTTCATTTGAGAAAGACAATTTTTATCAGTCATGTTCCTGTTCTTGGCAGCAGTCTTATAAGGGTTTTACTTTTAGATGAGAAAAAACAAACTTGTAGTAAACACACTTTATTTATTTGTTTATTTATTTTATTTTCAGACAAAATTCATCACCTTCTAAGCAAATCAAACAAAAAGTTGCTTCCATCTGCAACCACGTAGCAGAGTACTCATGTAGCATGTCTCAAAGTGTGGTCCTGGACCACCAGCATAAGCATCACCTGGGGACTTATTAAACATATAGTAACTTATGGCCCATTCAAAATCTACTGAATCAAAATATTCATTTTTAAAAAGTATTCAGATAACTAAAGCACTCCATTATCACATACTGTAGAAGAACTTGTGTTTGTGTATTAATGAAGGTGAGAAAGCTTAAAACATCACAGATAAAAAGTGAAAAGCCAAAGTGAATTTGTCTCTTTCTAATTTCCACATCTCTATTTCCTACTTACATACTGATTTATTTATTTTAATTTTGTTAATTTTAATAAATTTAGGGGGTACCAGTTGAATTCCGTTACATGTATACATTGTTTAGTGGTGATGTCTGGGTTTTTAGTGTACCCATCACCCAAATGATGTCCATCATACCCAATAGGTAATTTTCCATCCCTCATCCCCTCTCGTCCTCCCCCATTTTAAATCTTCAATGTTCATTACACCACTCTAATAATGCACGATGAGTTGCATATGATTTACACTGCAAAGACAGGTTGGCTACCTATGGTTGCTGGCCCATGGTTTGGTCATATTTGTTACAAAGAGAATCTCCTGCCTATAAAGCAAATGTAGTAAAAATTTATGTAACCTAGGATGGCTGATTCTATTGATTGAATAAACAGGACTGCTTAAAAGACTAAAGAGGCAAGTAATATAGTGGGAGAATATATGTTCTATACTCAACCAACAAATGACTTATCCTATATATATAAAAATTTCTGAAAATAAATGTGGAAAAGACATATAATACAATAGAAAATGAACAAAAGACTTGATCTGACACTTGAAAATGAGGGAATCTTAATGGTCAATAAGCATAAGGACAGGGGAGTGTAATTTCAAGTTGGAAGAACCCTTTTAGAACTTGGGCCTCTAAACAACTAGCTGATCTACCTCTGGATGTACTGACTAATCACAGCTAGGGGGAAAAAAATGAGCCATGGTCAATAGTTGATGAATAACTTTTGAGTCTGAATATGATCCCCAAACTCTGATCACACTCAGTTTTCTCAGTCTAAGCCTGCATTGTGGGCTCAGTCTTAGATCTGTGTCCCTTGAGTCAACATTTAGAAGATTTTCCATGAAGTCATTTTTCAAACATCTCTACCTGTAGGCATCCCCAGAGGCTCTCTGGGCTTCATAAGACAATGCTTGCAAACAGACAGGGGAGTCTGAAGGATTCTTCCCTGCTTCTAGTCTTTTTCTTACCATTGACATCATGGTGGAGCATCACATTGACTTTAAAAAGGTAAGATATAATTCTACTTTTTCAAAATATGTGACGTAGTTTTCATTACATGTCCTCTCTGTATTCTGAAGAAATGGACTGGATGTTAAATCAACAAAGTGAGCCAAAAGATGCCCTTGAAGATTGAGAATACTACAGAACTTTCAAGGAGAGACAGTGTGTACAAGTTGATGGGAGTGTATGTCTGGAGAAGTCTTAGGAATGCTTAGCCAGGAATGCCCAATCTGGATGATATGTGTGAGAAGGGTGTACATCTCAAATATCACATAATTCCCTCTCTTCATTTCTGCCAGTAGGGAGGTACATGACATTGGACAGTTATTATACCTCTCTAAGACTTTGTTTTCTTATCTATAAGATGGGTAAAATAATAACATAAGTAAGAAAAATCTATATAAATCTTTTAGCAGAATGTCATATTACTATCTAGAAGTTAAAATATAATAATATATAATACAATAATTAAAGCTCCCTTTTAACTATGAGACTGTATAACTATAAACTTCCATTTCAGCCATTACATCAAATGTTTATCCTATAGAGATATATAGGTATGAATATATGTATGGAATAATTTATGAATCTCACCTCTAATCTACAATAAATGCTGTCTTTCCCTTTGAGATTTTGTTTCCCTTCATCAAGAAGTTTTATAAAACTGAAATAAGAAATCCATGAATTTGGAGACTTGATTTGTGAGATTGGTACATGAGTACTTTCATGTGGTCAAAAGATTATCTGGGATTGTTAAATATTAAGTCCAAATTACTTGATACTTTAACAAATTGAAACAAATGCCTGGATGAGAAAGCGGTTCATATTCTTCTCATTTGTTTCTGTGTTTGACTTTTTTTCTTTTTTTTTTTTTTTTTTACAGTCCGAACTGACAGTACAAACATAGACATTTGGCTTTAAGAAGTATCTACCAGTCCTCTTAGTGTCTGTGATGTACATTGTACCAGAAAGGGATATCTTCTACCATAACTTCATTAAAAAAATTTCCAACTGCATTGAGGCAACATCTGGTTAAGTATCTTTCCGTGTGTCATGTCTCCTCTTAATGACACAAACATTGAAGTTCTCAGATTCCTTCTAATTGGAATCCCTGGACTAGAAGAGAGTCACATATGGATATCCATTCCTTTCTCATCTGTGTACCTTCTTTCTTTCCTGGGGAATTTTACCATCCTCTTTTTTATCAAGACAGAACAAAGCCTCCATGAACCCATGTACTATTTCCTTTCCATGCTCTCCATCTCTGACCTAGGGCTGTCCCTCTCTTCCTTACCCACCACGTTGGGACTATTCCTATTTGGTATCCAGGAAATTCATGCAGCTGCATGCTTTGCCCAGGAGTTTTTTATCCATCTGTTCACAGTCACGGAAGCCTCTGTGCTGTCCGTAATGGCATTTGACCGATACGTGGCAATCCACAACCCTTTGAGATACAGCACAATCTTAACCAGCTCAAGAGTCATCAAAACAGGGGTCTTTCTGACTTCCAAGAATGTTCTTTTGATCCTTCCACTACCGTTTCTCTTGCAACGGCTGACATACTGTCATCAAAACCTGCTCTCCCACTCCTATTGTCTCCACCAGGATGTCATGGAGCTGGCATGCTCTGACAACAGAGTCAATGTTGTTTATGGACTCTTTGCAGCACTTTCTACTATGTTGGACTTGGTGTTTATTACTTTCTCCTACATTATGATTTTGAAGACTGTACTAGGAATCGCAACCCCAAGAGAACAGTTCAAGGCCCTCAACACCTGCATCTCTCACATCTGTGCCGTGCTCATCTTCTATGTGCCCATGCTGAGTGCAGCAATGCTCCACCGTTTTGCCAGGGATGTGTCTCCTATGATCCATGTGCTCATGGCTGAT
>CM052438.1:139611959-139655574 GCA_028533085.1 Varecia variegata | reverse complement strand
TTGGTGAACTATTTGAAGGTATTAAATTGACATTTGGACTATAAATTTCAGAATTATGATGTAAACCACATGTGTCTTAGGTAGAAAACACAAAGAACAGCCAATAGTAATTAAGAAACCTATAGTTCCAGACTGAAGGCTTAGGGGAAACCTCCTTCTTCCTAAACTCAAACCAAATCACACTAGCAGTTAACAGCTAAGAATGCCTTTTAGTACCAGGATCTGCATTAAAAACAAAAACAAAACAAGGGGAGAAGTTCCTTTTTTTAAGACATAAGAAAATAATCTCAGAAAGATGAAGTAATTTGCCCATGGTCACAGGGTCACATGGCTAGATAGTATCAAGAGATAAGGTTGAAATCAGCTTTATATTTTATTTGAAACTGAATCAACTCTCTCTTCTCTAGGTCTCTCTTGCTCTCTTTCCCTCATGAAATATTGGTCTTCAAGTCTAGCTAGGTCTTTATTAACCAGTTTCACAAGATGATATCCATAACTAGAAATATCCTAATATTTAGAAGATACCCCTTACCCGCAGACGAGAAATTTCCTCCTCCTAACGCTTTATTTGTGTATCTCATTGCTCAGACACTGTGTTTTCTCAGTCTCTTGTGGCCTCCATCCTCAGAAAAGAGCTACAAGAACTCTTCAGGGAGTTCTCAGCCTTTGGAAAGGGCCCTGAGGAGAAGCTTCTGGGCTCTTCAAAAAGACTCTGAGTTTTAAACAAGGATTATTCTTTTAGCCGAGCCACCATCCAACCTGACTTCTGGATGGAAGTAGACCCTCCAGGCCCTTTTCTCTCCAGCTGTCGGTGTTCAGGTCTATATTGCAAACAGAATCCCACAGAGGATGGTCAGAACACAGAGATAACTGGGCACATAGAACCAGGGCCATACACTGAGCTCTCCATCTTAGCTGCTTGCTAAATCCCACATCCTGTCAATCAAGGAAGATTTGAGTGGTGGATGGACTCGGGATCGGAGACCTGTGGTTCTAGTCCCAGCTTTGTCACTCTGTGTGATCTTGTAAAAGTCATATTGATCATTTTGTTTAATCCCTGCTGCCACTCATCTCTTTTATCATCATTTTGAGCAATAGGTCCTTGACCTTCAAAATTGAAATTGTAATCTCTACCTTCCTTACCTTAAAATTGGATTATGATAATTGAATATTAAAGTGGATTTGATAGAACTTTGTAACAATCAAGCTCTATACTTAGATAAGGTCATGATTGTCATGGGAATAATTTTGCAGACTGTCACCAATACAGATGTTGATAATAGTAAACAACTTTGTGTGAAATTATATGAGGAATACAAATCAGAGGGAGTAAGAGTGTCTTTGGGATCACTGCTCAACCCACCTCTTCTCTGTCTCCTTCACAGACTCTAGGATGACATTCCTTTATTCCAATAAGTTAGAACTCAAGGGAGGATCATGTCTCCTGTAGTCTAGTGAAGGAATCAGCTGACACTTCTCTGATCCATTGATCTGGAGATGAGTGTCATCGAGAAGGAAACAGAGAGTAGCTACACTAAAAATTATTGTGCTTAATCTCTACTGCATCTCATCTCTTTTCTATCCATTCCTTCATACATTTATTCAATATTTATTGAGCAAACTTTATTAGGCTCCAAATCTGTGCCACAGTTGCAAGCTCTAGTAATGCAATAATTCTGACCCTCAGGTGTTTTTCATGACTTGCTTTTATCTTTTCTTTCCCTCCTTAGGACTTACGCCCTTGCCCCTTATCCATATCCAGAATATAATATGCAAGGAATATCTCTGAAGGTGAGAAAATACCTGGGATGGAATACTATAACTGCAACTTCTCAATAGGTAGGCAGATTGACTCTTCCCTATCTGGAGATATAGGGATGCAATGGATGACCTCTGAAGGTTTCTTGTTTTTCTCAAACTCTCTGGAATGTCTCAGAGTGAGATGGATAGAAACAAGCTTCACTGTGAGTCTGCTGGCAGAAAAGACACACATATATTTAAAGTTGTGTTTTCACCTCTCCTTTAGTGATGGGAAATTTCCCCTTCTTTATTGTTATTCTTTTTAAAAATTCTGTTGCTGTTTTCTTCCTTAATCAATGCACTCAATCTCAAAACCTGTTTGCCTCACAGCCTAAGCCGCCCACAGCACACTCTCTAAATCCTATGACACCCACTTTTTCTTTCAGAGCTCACCTCCCCTCTAAGTCTGCACTTGTCTTCATTTCTTTCTCTTTCCTTGCCATAGTTTTTTATATCCTTTTCTAGCTCTCCCTTTGGAATCATAAAACTAGAATGGCTTTATTATTATACTAATCATTGTATTATTATTTTATTAGTATTTGTTTTGATTTGAAGTGTGAGTGGCAAAAACTGGACAGGAAATTTTGGTCTTTCTTTATCCTCAGCCTTTCAAAGTGTCACTACCTTACTGAGAAAAAGGAAGCTTTTTGAAAAAAATCCTCAACTTCCTATCTTTCTTCCTTAAAACATCCTGGTATTTTTACCCATCTATAGATTTTCCTTTGGAGGAAAATTACACAAAATATAGACTTTTTTATTTATTCCTTCTCACCTGCCGATAATTTAAGCCCTCATAATCCATTTCTTGCCTATTGAAACATTCTCTGAAAAATTGATGATGACCTCACCACCATAAGTGTAATGTCTTTTTGAAAACTCTTATCTTACTTTATCTCTTTTTTGTAGTCAACAGTGGTGACTTAATTTCATTAACATTATGTGCTACTGTTTTCATCCTGTGTCTCTGATTCTCCATTCTCTCTTTTTTTTCCAGTTTTAATATTATGTTCTACCCTCGTTTAAAAGTTTTCAGTTTTATGAACTGAGTTCCTGTCTCCTTTTCACATTTCATCTCCTAGCAATTTTACCCATACTCATGGCAGATATTCTACAAGTCAAGCCCTCACTCATATAAGTGAGTCCAATGTGAGTCCAATGATATCTGGAGGATATCATTTAATATCCTCCAGACACTTTCCTTAGGAATTCCTGTTTACACTTACATCTAGCATTCCCCAAACTGAACTTGGTCTTTAAAACATGTTTCCTCTCTAATGTTATCTAGTCTTGGCTAATCTAATATCATTCATACAATGGAAATGGCTATCCACAGACTTGTCCAAAGTAAAAACCTCATGGTTTTTTTTTTCATTTTTTTAATTGTCAGACTCATAGCAGCTATATGTTATGCAATAGTAGCAGGAAATATGATATAAAGGCCAATAGCATAGACTCTGGAGTATACTGTCAGGGTTTGAATTTTATCCTCAACTGCTCTGTAACCTTACCCAAGTCACTTTACCTCTCTGTTTCAACAATTTCTCACCTGTACTATGCTCCTAAGAATAGACTCTATATGATAGAATTTGTCTCAGACTTTAATTAGGCATTTAGAAATATAATAGGCACATAATATATTTAATAAATGTTATCTATTTTAAGCTTTTTATGCATGTGATAATGCACTGGTCACATTGCACTTACATACGTAGAACACAATAGAGAATTTTGCAATGTAATTAAATAAAAGTTCTGAAGGCAGAGCAAAAGAGGACCCAGTTCAGATATCACAGGAACAGACCTATTACCAATCCAAGCCCCAAAGGCATAGCTCTCTCTGAGTGCCTTCAGATCTAGTTTCCTCTTTCTAAACCAAAGATTAGAGACTTTCCCTTGTAATTTCAGATTTCTTTTCTTTGCTCCTCGTGCTTCAGACCTGACGCACACTTCTTCTGCAGCCACACCTCTACATCCTCGCCTAACCCTCCTGATATTGGAGATACACATCTCTCCTGGTGTTTCTCTCAGAACTAAGCCTCAAATCCCCCTTTCCTGTAACTATTTGTTTTCTAAAGTTCCATATTCTTCTAAGATGTTCCTCAGTTCCAGGCTTCAGATTTGCCCACTACCACTTCTCTCCTAACCCACCAGAAGCTGGTATGTAGATGCAGGGGAGGCATCACTCTGGTCACGTGTTAGGAGTTCAAGGAGTTCAGCAAACATTTGCTAAACACTTCCTCAGGTTTCCCCTGTAGGCTGGGCACTGTGAAATAAAACAAAATCCTCAGGCAAATTACAAATACATTTGAAGGCACATTATATACACCCAATTCAAGTAGACAATCATGCAAAGTGATATGTACTACCAATCCCCCATGTATATGACACAAATTCTGAATGCTCTAGTGATTGAATTGGAGAATTTTTTTCAGGGAGGAGCACATAAAAAAGAGCCCTCTTAGATGACTTCTTTAAACCTCTGAGAGTCCAATACTGCTGGACACACCACCATTAAGCTAAATCACATGGCAGTCATGAGCTATAGTAATCCACTATGAAAGTCCCCTTCCTAGACCCTCTAGAAAAGGCTAATAGATCAAGCCCCCCAGCTCTTTCCCATGTGATCTTCAGACCCTTGTGGACTTCATGGTCCTGGAAAAATTAGGTGAGTAAGAATTCAGCCCTGTCATTCTCCAGGAATCTCATTCTATATTACAGGTTGGTAAATTCAAGATTGTAAAGCTATGATAATCCCTGATAATAGCAGCCTCCAAAAAGCCACTTTCTTCCTGACGGGCTTTCAAGGTGTGGAACATCTCAATGGCTGGATCTCTATTCCCTTCTGCACCATCTACTTGACAGTTATCTTGGGGAATCTTACCATTCTCCATGTCATACGTACTGATGCCACCCTCCATGAACCCATGTACTATTTCTTGGCCATGCTGGCCCTCACAGACTTGGGCCTTTGCCTTTCCACACTGCCCACGGTGCTTGGCATTTTCTGGTTTGATGCCAGAGAGATTGGCATCCCTGCCTGCTTCACTCAGCTCTTCTTCATCCATACCTTGTCTCTAGTGGAGTCATCAGTTCTATTGTCCATGTCCTTTGACCGCTATGTGGCTATTTGCAACCCACTGCGTTACTCCACGGTCCTGACACCTGAGCATATTGTGAAGATGGGGCTAAGCTCAGTGCTTAGAAGTGTCCTCCTCATCCTCCCCTTGCCTTTTCTTCTTAAGCGCTTCCAGTACTGTCACTCCCATGTGCTGGCCCATGCCTATTGTCTGCACCTGGAGATCATGAAGCTGGCCTGCTCTAGCATCATTGTCAATCACATCTACGGGCTCTTTGTTGTGGCCTGCACAGTGGGCGTGGACTCCCTGCTCATCTTTCTCTCGTATGCCCTTATCCTTCGCACCGTGCTGAGCATTGCTTCCCACCAGGAGCGACTTCGAGCCCTCAACACCTGTGTCTCCCATATCTGTGCTGTGTTACTCTTCTACACCCCCATGATTGGCTTGTCTCTTTTGCATCGCTTTGGTGAACATCTTCCCCGCATCGTACACCTTCTCATGTCTTACGTGTATCTGCTGGTGCCACCCCTCATGAATCCCATTGTCTACAGCATCAAGACCAAGCAAATACGTCAACGCATCATTAAGAAGTTTGAGTTTGTAAAGTCACTTAGGTGTTTTCAGCAGGATTAGGTTAGAGGGAAGGGAAGAAGTTTTGGGCATAAAGCCCACAGGTACATTTGGTTTCAACTACCCTGTGGCAAAAAAATAAACTACTTAATCTCAACAAAAAGGTAATTACCTGTGCAGTGTACAGGTACTGTGACCTGGGGAGAGTTAATCACTTCTCTGTTCTTCTGTTTCTTCAATTGCAGAATGAGCATGGAGGTAATTATAACACCTTCTTTCCTCATTGGAATTATGTGAAGATTAAATGATATAATTCATGTTAATACCTAACACAGTAATTGACAAAAATACAATTCTCGAAAAATATTAACTATTTAATATTATGTGAGAAAATCCAAAAGAGTACATATGTTTCATCTTTCAATTCTCTGGTCAGTGGAATTTGATTGATGATTGATCCTTTAAACTTGTATTTTAGTTTATTTATTTTTATGTTACTATATTATAATTATACTTTTTATTTATTTACAACATATTTGCACATATCCATACCCATGCCCCAAGTAATGCCTTTTCATGACAGTGCTTATTAAGTACATACCCACAAAATTAAAAAAAGGAGCAGATTCCCTGAGGAGTTTGAGGGAAGGTATCAAATTGAAACAATAAAAAAATATTCATGGATAATCCTCAAAAGAGATAATGAAGGTTGAGGGTTATCACCCACCATCTGAGTAACTAGTCAAGCAACTTGATTTCTTCCTTCACTATTACATATATTACAGGGGTAAAAAGGTGGGAGAAAAGTACCTGTTACATTTGTTTTTGGGATGTTTCTCTCATCTCTGTGTCTAACAATATCAAACAAAGCACACACGTGTGCACACACACACTACTGTTCTTTCTGAGTGTGTTTTGACGTTTCTATGTGTGTATATTTGCCATTCCCTGCTTGTTTGTGTTGATATATATTCCCACTGAGCCAGTTTGTATAAATTCATTGCTGGATGTTAGCACATATGTCCAGATGCATAAGGAGTGAACTATAACACTTCATATATTTATGTAGGTAGACCTGTCCTAATCTAGGACTTTACCTGGGGTGATGGGAAGAGAAGAGTTTTGGCTCAGAAATTTCTTCTCTTTCTAGTTGCCTCAGCCTGACTCTAGATACCAAAAATGAAGTCATTGGAAGTGAAACATAAAGATAAAATATTTCACCATGAAGAGGAAGGAACTATAACTAGTAGTGCTATAAGAAATTTGACTACATGAAATGATCAGTTTTATAACCTTGGTTTTCCCTGTGAAGAAGACACCAAGGGAAAGAACTATAAACATAATCACCTTAGCAAAAACTTACATAGGCACATGTGGATATGAACACATACAAAGATATACATATATTTACACAGAGATGGAAATGTTTCAAATAGGTGTATTCAGACAAATATACATCTTAATTGAATACAAAATTTTGAGAAGACACATATGTTTAACAAAAATGTTTACATATTTTTACAAATGAAATCAAATAGATCTGCACATGCATGCTTTTATGCCCCAAATTATAAACCTCTTATACCTATACTTTTTCTTAGTAAAGTGTTTCTATACTGGATAAAGCCACCAGCCTTTGGCCAGTGTATGAGCTGTATATCTCATTGACCTGATATTCTCCTTTATTTATTTTACTTAATGTACGCTTTACAACCTAGCCCATGTACCTATTCTGGTTCTCTTTTGGAAGAGCCAGTATGTCTCTGTCTTTGTCAGACTGAAGCCCCAAATCAGGATCTGGGGCAACATGGATTGTACTAGAGGTCCCAGGACTAGGCCAATATGGTGAGTCTTGGAAGAATATCTTTCATAGAGTTCAAAGAAGACAAGTACTCCATCCATTTGTCTTAAGAGTATAAAAGCCCTGAAAGCTGCTTCTATGCTTTCTGCTGTTTTTGGTTGTACCTGCTCTACCAACTTTTTACTCAGTTCCTGAAAGATTGTTTAGAAATCAGGACAAAATCTAAATAAATATGTGTGGTTTGACTTCAAAGATTAGCTTTCTCTAGATTCACAAAATTCAATAAATAATCACTTATCTCCACAATTCTATGTTTAAGGAAAGACTCGAAGATGAAGTCTGATATCTGTGAGTGATGATAATAGCTGGATTTATTTACTACTAGTTTCATTTTCTGGATTAAAGCATGCTTTCAAAATTTTAGTAGACTATTAGAGAAACGATTACATTTCTCATATTTGATATTGTATAGAGGATCATCAACATAAATAAGCCATAAACATAGGTAAATTTGGATCTAACATGAAAGGATTTTCATAATGTAATTCTCCCTATTTGGGCCTGAGGAATAAACCCAAAAGTCCTTGGCAGAACTGCACACTGCACTGCCTGGAATCATGCTTAAGGCATTAGTTCAATCGTTTTGTGCTCACTTTGTGTTTAATTGTATCATTGTCACTATTGTCATAAAGATCATAATTTCTCATAATATTCTGAGCACCTACTATATCTAGGGCCTCATACCAAAAAATTAAGGTTTTCTTTCTGGGTCAAAAAACATGTTTATGGGAGGCCACCCCATCCTGAGGCACATGAGTTTCGGGAAGAGCCCAATCTCCAAATGTCAGTGATTAGAATGGGACTTAGGTTGGAAGGAATCAGGCTGGAAGTCAGAGAAATAGTCATGGCTCAATCAGAAGTGCACTGGGGACCAGAAGATGTGGAAGGAAGCTGTAGTAAACAAAATGGCACAGAGGCCTATCTCTTTAGAGGCTTGTGAGTGTGAGTTTTCCTAAAGCAAAGCATTTTCTGGGTAGAGAAGTCAGAGGAGAAAACGGTAGATAAATTGAGGCTAGAAAAGAGGAAAGGCAAAGAGAATGAAGAAAATAGGGAGGAAGAGAGTAATAAAAGAGAAAGGCAAGGAGAGATGGAGGAAAGCATCTATGTTCGGTCTAATGGCTAGTCTTATGCCCCCTCAGTGTAAAATGCACACATTAATATCTAACAGGGTGGTTGCAAATATTAGTGGAAACAATAGCTACTGCTTATTGACTGCCTCCCATACACCAAGAATTTCATGGTGGCTGTGGTTAATCATTCTGATTACTCAGCAGATTGGATTTTATTATCCCCATGTGACACTGGAGAAGAGCGGTGCTGAAAGATAGCAATTGACTATGAGCAGGGCTGGGAGACAAATCCAGGTTTCATGTATTCTAAACCTGCGCCTGTTTTCACTGCTTTTAAGCTGTCATGTTCTATAAAATACAGTAAAGGACCCACGACTGTACACACACAGTCATGAATGAACCACTGTGTTCAGAGTTCTGTGCTTATACAAACATACTCATGGACTCAAGGAGGCAACCAAACACGGCCCCACTCCCACTCACACAAGCAGTGACAGATGGCCTGCCTCTGGTTCTACTACATGTTCATATCGAGAAAGAGATTTAGTCAAGGCCTGGCAAGGATCTGAATGATGTTGAAACCCAAAAGAAAGCTTAGGTTTCTTAAGTGTGACCACAAAGAGCTCTTATAAAAAAGGTGCTATAAAGACAGAAGTGTAGGTAACTGTAAAACATAATATCCTGTTCCCCACCTTTTCATCCACCTCTGACCTAAGCTCCGCTCTTCACCCTAATGAAGAAATCACACAGGGGCATAATGTGGTCTGCAAAGCCCTAAGAAGCCACGCTCCAACCCTTCACATCTCCCTTTCATGAATGCATTTTGAAATATAAATCTGAAATTTTAATGTTTTCTTTAAAATAAGGAAATGAAAAACATGGTAAAAAGAGAGAGAAAGATGGCAGATTCCACTATAAAGAGTTTGCTCTCTCACAATACTGGGTAATCAATTTGTCAGATCTTTACCAAGTGGGAACTAAGAGGAGTGGATTTGGGGAGTGATGTGGGGAGAGCTAGGGTGGTCAGATATGAGATATTGAATTCTAATGCCAGAGCTCTGGAAGACAGTAAGGCAAGAAAGGAAATCTAGGCATAGCGTCAAAGGCTCTGTGACCTCCTTCACCAGCTTGGTCAGCAAATATATGTTGAGAACCAGTTCGATGCTAGGCACTGTCCTAGGCATCCATGAAATGAAGGGAGTTCATTGTCTGTAAATTTCACAGGGCTTCTGGGAGTATCAAATGTTGTAGATCTGGAAGTGCTGGGTAAGTGAGAGTACATGGGTTACACATTAAAATATTAATACATATTATTCCCAAACTTTAAAAATTCATTACTTTTATTTTCATTAAATCATAACCATAAGAATTTATTTGAAAAATAAAACACAACAAAATTCATTGCTGAAATTTTATTATATTTTGGTCAAATCTGTTCTTTTTTATAAGAATTAATTTAATTTCATATTTAAGTTCTCCTTTTAAAGACAGAGAGGAGAGAGAAAAAGAGAAGAGAGGAGAGAGAGAAACAGTAAGAGATTAGGGAGGGGGAAGAGAAAGAAAATTGTATTCAAGGTTTAACATATATGTGTTGAGTAACTTAACACCTGAAGGAATCAATGAATAAATAAATGAGTACAGTCTTATTTTGCTAGCTAAGATTTTTACTGGGGAATAGAGATTATTGATCTCATTTTATGTGCCACTCTACGTTTTTGTCTCATTCCCACAAAATCATTTCATTATATGCAAATTAATAATTTGTTATAAAATATTTGTTCAGCAGGTGAATAAATGTGTGGCAGGATGTCTGGATAAACAGGTGGGATGGACATTAAAGAGGTGATTAAGTTAAAATGAGCCGAATGGGGTGGGCCCTAATCCAATATAACTGGTATCCTTGTAAGAAGGGTAAATTTGGATGCCCAAAGAGAGAACAAGAGTGCACACACAGAGAAGAAAGGGATTGTGAGGACACACTGAGATTGTGGCCATCTGTAAACCATGGAGAGAGGCCTCAGGAGAAACCAAACCTGTCCACAATTTAATCTTAGATTATTCTGGCCTTTAGGATTGTGAAAAAATAAATTTCTGCTGTTAAGCTACCCAGTTCATGGTGTTTTGTTATGACAGCTCCAGCAAATTAATACAAGTAACTGTGTTTTGAAACAAATCCCAGGCTAAAAGTGAAGATGCACATTAAATTATAGAGGGAATAAAAATTATGGAATCAGAGTTGAAAACAAATCATAAGGGCAAGGATATATGAAAATTACTAAACCATTGTGGTTGTCACAAATGTCAAAGTTTCTGATTCTGTCCTGCAGAGATGGGGCCCAGAAATCTGCATTTTAACAAGCATCACAAGAGATTCTGATCTAGGTCATCAGGGACTATAATTTGAAAAACACTGTTTTGTAACATTTAAATGTATAACACGCTCAACCAAATATTACTGGAATGTGGCCAGAAGAGGAAACCTGCCACACTCTAAAGAGATAAAGACAATGAATTAAAATAACCTCCTGTGAATGGTTTGGGGACTCTGGGAAATCCCTTAATGTTTATATCTTTATACTCCCAGGAGAGATGCGATAAGCTGGATACTACTTATCTAGGCAATGAAAACACTGAAATGCCTCTCCATATCTCTAAAATCTTTTCTCCATCAGCTCTTCCAGGACTAAAAATGGATAATTAACTCTTCATATCCTTGTATTAACATATAAAATCTCCGTTTTAGTTTTAACTACCTTTTGCATGGGCTCACCCACTAGGGCATAAGAACTGACTAGTTTCTTCAATTAGCTCTTTGACATCTAGAAACGAAGGGATGAGTTCTGAGCAGAGCAGAAAGAGGAAGAGGAGATGGAGTCCCTGAGTGTAGATGGGGCAGGAGAATACAGGGTTACCTGGGGCACCAACAATAACCATCAACACCATCACAGTGTCTCCAAGATCCTGGCCTGACTTCCTTCTTCCCCTCAGTGATGGGAAAAACATTAAATTTAAAAAGCCCTTTTTCTTGCTGATTTTCTTAAGTTCTATATAGATTCTAGTTATTAGCCTTTTGCTGCATGTATAGCATGCAAATATTTTCTCCCATTCTGTAGGTTGTCTGTTTGCTCTGATAATACTTTTCTTGGCTGTGCAGAAGCTTTTTAATTTGATAAGGTCCCATTTACTTATTTTTGTTGTGGCTGTGATTGCCTTTGGGGTCTTCTTCATAAATTATTTCCCTAGACTGATGACTATAAGAGTTTTCCAACATTTTCTTCTAGAATTCTTATGGTTTCATGCCTTAAGTTTAAGTCTGTTATCCATAGTGACCATCAGTACATGAGTGGATTAATAAAATGTGGTATCTGTATACCATGGAGTTCTACTCAGCCACAAAAAACAATGGTGATCTAGCACCTCTTGTATTATCCTTGATGGAGCTTAGAGCCCATTCTTCATAGTGAAGTATCACAAGAATGGAAAAACAAGCACCAAATGTGCTCAGCATCAAATTGGTGCTAACTGATGAACACTTATGTGCACATATGGAAGTAACATTCACTGGGTGTCAGGTGGGAGGGGGGAGGAGGGGATGAGTATATTCACACCTAATGGGTGTAGTGTGTATTGTCTTGGGGTTGGCTCTGACTTGGGCCGTGCAAAGGCAATATACATCACCTAAATGTTTGTACCCCCGTAATACTCTGAAATAAAAAATAAAAAGCCCTTTTTAAATTCACATATGGTTATATATACCTAACATGTACACTATTGCATCCAATGTGCATAAACTGGAGTTATGCTGTATCACACATAAAACATTGTCGACAACGCCCACTCTGCTTTCCTGAAGTTGTAGAGTTTGTTCAAAACTTTCATCGTATCCTTCAGCAGTGGCTACAAGGGCACGGTGTCCTCTGGGCTTCCCATCTAGTCATCTCATAAAACCACTCCCCTCTCCTCTTTTTCCCTTATCCCCAAGGTATGAGGTAATGAGGTCCAGGGAGCCAGTCCTGGTAGGGACTGGATTAAAAATCCTTGAAATGGTCTCAACAGGCAGTTGCATAAAAATCAGGGATTTAAACTTCCATCCTCCAGTCTCTCCATACTTCCCACAGCCTCTAGTTTTCAGTCTTGGTAGGTGATGAATCAATATAGGAGGCAGGTGATTGGTGCTGAGTGTGGAGCCAAGAAGAGACCCCGGGAGATTCAGCCTGAGCCTTGGAGAGAGAGGTGAGAGAAGGGACTTTGGTCACAGAAAGGCTGTAGTGGGTGCCTGCTAAAGATGACAACTGCTGAAGTAAGATCTTGTGGGCTTCATGGGATCCCACATCCGATCTTAGCACTAGCTCAGAACGCAGACAGTAGCTTTCTTTCCATGCACTCCCTTGGTTCCCTGACTGAAGAGCTGCTTCGTGTATGGTAACAGCAGGAATATTGATGAGACCCAGAGAGACCAGCAAGTTAGGTGGGCAAAATTGCAGTGCAGGCATGCGATGAGCTCAGTTATTAAGGGTTCATCTACCTCTTAGTTTCAGACACAGCTTAGTTGGATCAGAAGGTATTTCCAAGAAGCAAAGAGATAGGTGGATATGAATTAATCTGATCCTCCGGGAGGAAAGATTTTCTGTGAAATAAAAGGACATTTCCCTGAGTGGTCACAGGAGATAAGTAAAAGAATCAGAACAGCCATTGAACTTGCTTAAATCCCTTCAGGAAGTAGTCTCCTAGCAAAGCAACTTGGGGCAGGAAGGCCATGGGTTAAATCTATCCCCCATCTCACCCTACTCTGGACAACTGCTTTAGTACTGGTCAGCAATAACGAAGTCCTCACCAAACCTGATAATGGATAATCTGAAGATCTTTATTAAGAAGCACATACTACTAAGATCTCTCTGTGCATCAGACTAAAGGTGATCTTTCCCAAGCAGATATCAACCGGCTTAATTATTCTAGATTTTCTTTTATTTCTAGGTCCTCTCCTACAACCTGTTCTCATCATTCTTTCTCTGATTCTTATTCTGCCCTACCCCTGACCATGTGAAGCACAAATTCCAATCCCAAAGAGAGTTTGTCTTGAACTTATAGCAAACAGAGGTGGGAAACAGACTTTTGATATTTCTCCATGTTTTGCCATTTAACCTCCACCCATTTCAGGCTGCCTTAATTTAAACAGTTGTCTGGATTTGTTAACCTTAATTTTTCAAAATTTTTAGTATGTGCTTTGGAACTCCAGAGATCTAAGTTTGAATTCCAGTTCCAGCACTGATTGGCTATATGACTTTAGGCACATGATCAAATTCTCTAAATCTCTCTTTTCTCATTTGCAAACTGAGGGAATAATACCAACTTGCAAAGTTTTTCTAAAGTCTACATGTGATTATTTTTGCAATGCTCCTGATACAGAGCCCAGCAAATAGTAGATGCTCATCAGGTATTATATTTCTTTCTTCTTCACTACCCTACTTCATTTTAATGTCAAAAATATTTTCTGCCTTAGGTTATATTATATAATATATTAGGTTTTATATTAGTTATACATTAGATTATTTCCATCTTATAAGTTATATTGTTAACCACCATGTAACTTATGTAGCTTGTCTATCTCTGACAGGTAAGTTTATCACAGCTCTTCTGAATTCACTTTGATATAAATTGTGGTAAGCCCTAGTCATGGCTACAGTAGAAGCTGAGGAGCACAGCACGAGCACCAATCTGACCTTCAAATAGGCAGTGAGTTAATGACACTGGCTATTAATGTCACTGGTATTCAAAGTGACAGAGAAAATGTCTGTGTATTATGTTTATGTGTATTTCTCCAATCCACTTATTTATTAATTTAGCTAAAGAGCCAGCACTGTTTTTGAAGACCTATTCTGTTAGCTGCTGCTAATCGATGCTGAATTATTCTCTGTTTGGGAAGAAAGTGTAACAGTTGTCTAGAGCCCGAAGTCTAGAGAAAAGTCAGATGTTGGTCATTTACTATTTCTCTTATTTTAGACATGTTAATAGTTTCCCTGAAGCTTCTGTTTCCTCATCTATAGCGTCGTGCTATCAATAGAACAGGATTCACAGGAATTTTTTAAGGAGATAAAACATTAAGTTATTGATAGCTAACTAAATAAAATTTAACTCTTACTTATGCAAAGAAAAAAATTCTGAGCAACTGCTATAAACCAGAGCATATTCTAAGCACTGGCTTTACAGAGGTAAACAAAGCAAAACTCCTACCCTTTTTGAGCTCACATTCTAGTGGCATTATTAATTGAGAATGGAAATATTATTGCTCTGCACCTCAGGAGGCCTAAATTGGAATGTGAAACTCTGCCCAGTGACTAGACTCTCCTGAGCCTTCATTTCTTCACCTGTAGAAGAATGGCCCTCCTAGCATCCCTGCCCTGTGTTCTGTGGGCTCTCCTGGACTCAGCCTTGTAATTGGGGATGTGGCCATGTGTGGTAGTGCTTCAGCCCCTCCTGCTATGTAGGTCCTGCTACCTAGGTCCACAGTAGTTGGATTTCTAGACTTCTGGAGAATGCCAATTACTGGCTGACAGGAGGGCCAGGGCTTTGCCTTCTTACTGTAGCAGTTGGAAATAGCTTCACAGGCATCCAGGCACCCTCCAGTTCTCTCTGGAATGCTGTGACCTGAGCAGCATTTGTGAACTATCTGGGCAAGGCTAGGCTTCTATGTCAGGAAAACCAGAAGAGATGGTTAGTGAAGGTTGGTCTATGTCTAGGATTAGGGCTCTCACAGACCTGACCAGGTTAAACAAAAACAAAAAAGAGGAAGAAAGAAAAATAAATAAATAAAAAAAAAAAGAAATCAATGTAAGATAGGGTGAAAAAAAGAAGATGAAAAAAAAAAAAGTTGGAACACTAGTGAGAGGCCTGGAAGGAAAGAGTCATGTGAGGATTGTTTAATGAAAAATCTATTCGTTCAGGGGTAGGCAAAGTTAAGTACGGCCAACGGGAACAGTGAAGGTATTCTCACTCCTTACCCTGAGGAGCAAAGAGAGCAATTACTGCAGCTCAAGAAGGTGTGCTGCTGTAGAAGAAAGGTCCCCAACAATAGCTGTGGCCTTCAGTGGTGGAACACAGCCACTGCCAACCCACAGTGCCATGGAGAAGGAGCCTGAACTCTCTCCCTCCTATACTCCTATCAATCTTTGGTGCTTCCCATTGGCTGAGCCTACCAAAAAGTCCAGAGGCCAAGAAGAAGACCTGGTTGATACAGAGGTCTGAACAGAGCTTAAGGAGAATATCCAACTCACCCAGTTTGGCTCTTACAAGTTACCTAGCAGTCACTTCACAATTCCATGTGTTTGTTTCTTATTGAAATTTTGACACTAAAAATATTGCCTCAAAAAGATGTTGAGAGGAAGCCAGGGACCAGAGTGAAACCACCCCTGAAAGGAGCTATGCAATTTTAGGTCTATTTGTTTCTAATCTTTTTTTGTCTTTAATTTCTCCCAGGCATAATCACTCTCATTTCCTCAGTTCATTTCAGGATTTTGGAAAGAACTCAACTTCCCCCTTGTTTCCACACACGATGACACTGGGATCCCTGGGAAACAACAGCAGCATCTCCTCTACCTTCCTGCTGAGTGGCATTCCTGGGCTGGAGCACATGCACATCTGGATCTCCATCCCACTCTGCTTCATGTACCTGGTTTCCATCCTGGGCAACTGCACAATTCTTTTTATCATTAAAACAGAGCCCTCACTCCATGAGCCTATGTACCTCTTCCTGTCCATGCTGGCTCTGACTGACCTGGGTCTGTCCCTGTGCACCCTCCCTACAGTGCTGGGCATCTTTTGGGTTGGAGCACGGGAGATTAGTCGTGATGCCTGTTTTGCCCAGCTCTTTTTCATTCACTGTTTGTCCTTCCTAGAGTCCTCTGTGCTACTGTCTATGGCTTTTGACCGCTTTGTGGCCATCTGCCGCCCCTTGCACTACGCTTCCATTCTCACCAATGCTGCCATTGGCAGGATTGGTCTCGCCTCTCTGGGCCGTAGTGTAGCACTCATTTTCCCATTGCCTTTCATGCTCAAAAGATTCCCCTACTGTGGCTCCCCAGTCCTCTCACATCCCTATTGTCTCCACCAAGAAGTGATGAAATTGGCCTGTGCAGACATCAAGGCCAACAGCATCTATGGCATGTTTGTCATTGTTTCCACAGTGGGTGTAGACTCGCTACTCATCCTCTTCTCTTATGCCCTGATCCTGCACACTGTACTGTCCATCGCCTCCAGGGCTGAGAGACTGAAAGCTCTTAACATGTGTGTTTCTCACATCTGTGCTGTGCTCCTCTTTTACACTCCCATGATTGGCTTATCTGTCATCCACCGCTTTGGAAAGCAGGCACCCCACCTGGTCCAGGTAGTCATGGGTTTTGTGTATCTTCTCTTTCCTCCCTTGATGAACCCCATTGTCTACAGCGTGAAGACAAAACAGATCAGAGATCGGGTGACCCATGCCTTTTGTTACTAACTGGGCCTAATATTGGAGGCACTATCACCTTAAATGTGCCTACACTTGTTCATCCTTTATAATATCTAATGAGCATGAAATAGAGGAGACATTTATTTATTTACTAACAAACATATACAGGGATGAACAAGAGGTCACAGCCCTTACAGAACTCTCACTTTGGTCTGGCAGGGGTGGGGGAGTAGAAATACAATGTAGTATAATTTGGCAAATTGTGTTTTCAAAAAATGGCCACAGAAATAATTCTCATCTCACACTCTCTTCCAGAAACTTGCCACTCCTCAAAAGGGGGTGTCTATTTCTTCTCCCCTTGCAACTGGGTAGGGCTTTGTAAATGCCTCCTGAATTGAATACTGTGGCGATGACCATATGACACTTTTAAGGCTTGGTCATAAAAGGTGATAAGTTTTTTGCTGCTTCTTTTTCTCTCTCTCCCTCATCTCCAATATGTCTCTACTTCTCTCTGTCTCACTCAACTCTTCCTTGAGGAATCCAGCCCCCAATCTAAGAGTTAGCTCAGACCACATAGTGTGGCCACATGCAGGTGTTCAGTATGCTTTTATGATGAGAACTCGTAACAAAATAGGCATAGATGGAACATACCTCAATATTATAAAAGCCATATATGAAAAACCCACTGCCAACATCTTACTGAATGGGGAAAAACTGAAAGCATTCCCACTTAGAACTGGAACCACACAAGGTTGCCCACTGTCACCATTTCTGTTCAATATAGTGATTGAAGTTCTAGCCAGAGCAACTGGCAAGAGAAGGAAATCAAGGGTATCCAAATGGGGAAAAAGGAGGTCAAACTATTGTTCTTTGCTGATAATATGATCTTATAACTAGAAAACCCCAAAATTATACCAAGAGATTTCTGAAATTGATAAATAAATTCAGCACAGTCTCAGGTTAGAAAACCAATGTATACAAATCAGTAGCATCATATACACCAACAATAGTCAGGCTAAGAAACAAATCAAAGATTCAATACCTTTCACAATAGCAACAAACAAAATAAAATATCTAGAAATATATTTAACCAAGGAGGTCTTCATGAAAGACCTCTACAGGGAGAACTATGAAACACTAAGGAAGGAAATCACAGAGGATGTAAACAAATGGAAAAAACGTAACATGCTCATGGATCAGCAGAATCAACATTGTTAAAATGTGTATACTACCCAAAGTAATTTACAGATTCAACGCAATCCCCGTTAAGATACCAACATCATCTTTTGCAGATCTAATGATGGATAAGGACCATTGTGCAAAAGAATAAGCCCAGAAATCTCACTTTGGGTAGTGGTGGATATGAGATAATATAGGAGGTGGACTTTGGCAACTTGCCTGAGCCTTGAGCCAAAGCTTATATCAGCTTACAATTCTGAACAAAAGCTTTAAGAATGATTAACACCCAGTTTCAATAGAAGGTAGTTCTTCTTTATTTACCAGGACTTGGCAATCACTGGAGCAATGGTCCACATGCCCCAGTCAAAGCCAGCAGAAACTGGTTACTACCAAGACAAAGCACAGGTCACGCTATAGCAGTGGGTCCAGGTTCAAGATTATGCCATATCATAATAGCTTAGGTTGTATGGATATTATGTGCTTAATTTGGGGGCTCCTACTCTAAGGCAATGCAGTCATGTGAATTCCCAGCAACTATCCAAACTGGATTCAGGGCCTAAGAGAACTGGGGACTCTCCTCTAGCAAGGACTGCTGGTGTCTATGGTGGAAATGGAGACTGCTGAGGGTCTCCAGCTTACTCTTTCCCCATAAGAAGTCCCCTCTGAATCCAAACTGAAGGGAAGTCAGGCAAGAGAGACAGTGTGAAGAGGTAGGGTGCCTCCCTCTGCTCTCTGTGGAGCTATCCTGGGCTTTCGGGCACCACAGTGATTCTGCTGCTTACCTGGTGCTCTCCAGCATACTTCCTCAGTCACTCCAGTCAAAATGTAGTTGTTTACAGTAACATACAGTAGAAATGCAGATGTTCCGGTCTCTTTTTATGGGGGAGATGAGTACCAGGCAACTCTAGTTGGCCCTGTCACTAACATCACTTTAATTGTCTAAGCTATAAATTTTGGAAAAGAGTAATATCTACTTCAGATAATTGTTATAAGGATTAAGTGAGACACTGTATGTAAGATATTTGGTAAAGTACTGAGCAAATAATACATTGCCAATTAAGTGTGTACAATAGATTACCTTATGTCTCCAGATCACAAAATTTATCCATCCAAGTTTTGCTTCCTTCTACCAGTTTTACCAACAAATTAAAAGAGGATTAAATTCCAACACCTCTCTTACACCATTGTAAATGGTTTCAATTCTTTCAGCTACCATATCTGGGAACAATCCTACAGTGCTCTCATTTGGGGAAGACCTAGAAAAGAGGTTCAAGTCTCGCACTTTCTCTGACCCCATAAAGTTCTTCTTTCTTCCCATTGCTTTTTTACTGTTTACTCATTGGATTTTTGTCTCAAGCTTTTCTTAAGCTTACAATATCTATTTAAATAAATTGTCACTAGAGTTAAAGTAGATGAATTTACAGAAACTTTCTAATCTCCACTTTTTTTTAACAATTTCAGTTACTATTTATTGTGTGACCTTGAGCAAGTCACTGCATTACTATCTTTTTTGGTGGGGGGGGCTCTGGTGCTTGATGATAAATCAGGGTCTTGCAATTAATGAATTGTACAGCTCTTTCTTTCCTGCAGGAGTCTTTTGTTCTTTGGTTCTTGTCTGTTTATTCTGGTCTGGGTTCTAATCATCCCTAAAGAAAAATAGGTCCAGCTGAAAGCAGACTACAGTCCTGAAATAAGGCAGAGAAAAATGCAGCAGCCAGATTACAAGGATTCTTTAGGCCCATGGGCTCTGTTCCTTAGTCCAAGATAGTAGGAGAGGATGACAGTGTTTTAAACAAGTGGGTAACTTAGACTGTTTTACTAAAGATCACTCTGGCTACAAAGTGGAGAACAGATAGGAGGGTGAGACTGAAGAAAGAAAGCAAATTAGAGGGCTATGGAAAAACAGTGATTTGGGCAAGGATTATGGAAGGACAGTTAGAACAGGAAAATTTTGATATACAGTGGGAGAAAAACTTCTATAGGACTTTGTGTAACCCTGCATGTGAAAATTAAAATGATATAGTGAACACTAGCACAAAAATAGATTGAGATGGGGAGAAGTAATAGAGCAAGCAAGTTCTCTGGTCTTTAGCAAATTACACAGAAACATTTTGGCACACACTGTATGATTATAGTAGGAGGAAAGAAGCTGCCTGAAGGAGTGATAATGTGTTATAATTTGAGATAATTGACACAGTGTATTCAGGGCTTGGTCCACAAGGGATGCTCAAGATTTTGAGCATAGGAAATGAGCAGTTCTTTAATTCAGTGGTTGTCACTCATGCATTTATAAATTGATCAACAAATATTTATTCTTTGTCCAAATATGTGCTAAACACTAAGAGTTTAAAACTAAATAGTATGTGCAGACACACACATCTCATGGAGTTTACAATTTGGCAGAGACAAAATTAGCTTTGATTGAAGTTCTGACTCGGGGGGATGGGGATGGGGGAGGGGATGGGTGTATACCTACATGAAGAGTGCGATGTGCACTGTCTGGGGAATGGACACGCTTGAAGCTCAGACTCGGGGGAATGGGAGGGACATGGGCAATATATCTAACCAGAACTTTTGTACCCCCATAATAAGCTGAAATAAAAACAAAAAACAAAAAAAAATTAGCTTTGAAATAAAGGCTAATATTTATTATAAATTATGGTGTAGAAATCAGTATATCATGAAAGGGAACAAAATCAAGGTATAAATTTGTTATACTTGTAATGAGAAGGTGTCTGTACAGTTTAATAGAGTAAGTATATTTAAGCTGGGTCCTGCTAGAGGAATAAATGGGAGAAACAGAAGTTGAGGCAGTGCATTTGCGATAGGCAGAATTCAACCCCTCCCAATGATTTCAACGTCCTAATGCCTGAAACTCCAGTTCTCCTCCAGTTCCTTCAGAAAGGAACACAGGCTTGCCACCTTGATAATAGGTCAGTGAGACCTATGTGAGAACTCTAGCCTACAGAATTGTGAGATAATAAATTTGTATTGTTTTAAGCCACTAAATTTATGATAATTTGTTAGGCGGCAGTAGAAAACGTATGCAGCATTCTTGACAGAAAACACATCAAAAGCAAAAGTTAAGGTGCAAGTAACAGCATGATGTTTTCATATTACTCTGTTGAGGTGTAAGGCAGGGAACTTGCACAGAGAAAACAGTAGAGACAAGCAGGCCTTGAAGAATGGAAAGGCTTTGCGCATAGGCAGAGCCTTGCAATTATCTTGTAAATTATTACACAGCTATTGAAGGATTTTAAGTGGGGTTAAATTTACATTTTAGAAACATCTTTCAAGTAGCTAATCTGAATGTACAGGATGGTTGGAGAATTCAGGGGAAGTTTTAAATCTGAACTAAGATAACAGCAGCGAGAATCAATGGATAACAAAGCATATTAGAGATACCTTAATAAGGGAGGATCCTCACAGTTTATGACAGAACCTTGGTTAAAATACATGCTCAATTCCATATCTACATCTGAGTATTATTGTCTTGCAAAAAAGACTAATGTTACTTTCCTAGTCATGACAGATAAGCCACACGCCAGTCTCCTGTTTCAAACTCTCTATTGGATGTCTATCTTTGCAAATTTAGTCACCTGTGCCAAATCCTCTCAAGATAAAATTGATCCTCTTCAACTGGAAGCCAAAAAAAGATAAAATAGAACCCATTGTTCAAACCTCCAGTCCCTTTTAAAATTTTCTCCTTTTCTATTTGTAACAACTCTGTCACCTCAATACCCCAGAGAGATTGTCATTTCAATCTTAATTCCTTGCCATCCTTCAAACTGAATTTTCAGTCGTATGCTCAATCATTTGATTTTTTCTTTAAAATATTTCTTCTCTACATGAGGAAAAAGCTTAAAATGTAAATTTTAGTGAAAATATCATGGTACAAAATTCTGTGTACTGTCGGAGTCCAATTTTTAAAGACATATCAGAGGGGCTGAATTTTTTTAAAGCACAGGCAAAAGACGAAATTGCAGAAAAGACTAAACAGCAAAATCATAGAGTTTAAAATTATTTCTTGGTAAAATTTGTGAATTTCCTATCACTTATATGTTGGTTACAACAAAAACTAAATGTTTTGTTCTGTCTGTGCCCATCCCAAGAGCCATCACTTCACAGCAGGATTATTGTTCTATCCCTGGTTAATCTCCCTTCCTTATCTCTCCCAAATTCAATCCATCTTGCTCATGCTTTCATACATACTGTTCTTAAAATTAGATTTATTATGTTAGGAATAGGTTTAGAGACTAATCTGGCTTTCCAGTACCTCCTAAATTTAGACTTCAGCAGGCTCTTCTAGGTACTCCAAAATCTGGTTTACTCATTTTATCCAAAACTATTCACTCAGTATTTGCCAAATTACACTCTGGATTCCAACCAGACTAGCATCCTTCATATCTGCTATCTGCTCTACTGTTTTACGCTTCCTTGATTATGTAGCGATTATACTATATATATGTAATAAAGGTTAATTAAATAATATTAATCTATCCAAATCTTACCATTCTTTAAGAGCTAATTCAAATTCAACTGCTTTATCACGTTTTCTTTCAATTTTTCTTAAAATGTTAATTAAACATCTATGAATCATATCAATTCGGTTGTGAAACCATCAGGTCTGGGGCTTTTCTTTTTGGGAAGGTGTTTTATTGCTGTTTCGATTTCAGTTCTTGATATTGGTCTGTTCAGGAATTCTATTTCTTCCTGGTTGACCCTAGGGAGGCTGTGTGTTTCTAAAAATTTGTCCATTTCCTCCACATTTTCCAGTTTGTGCGCATAAAGGTTTTTGTAGAATTCATAGATGGTATCTTGTATCATATCATATATCTACTGATTATTTTTTCTATCCTGTTTAAATTATATTCCCAACTTTATTATAAATTCTGCACTGCATAGCTTTTCTCTCTCTCCTTCCAGTCATCCATGAGATAGTGACCACCATTGCATTAAACACATAACAAGTGCCAACAATTACTTACTGGTTGATAATTTATTTTCTTGTTATTCACGTTCTTATCTCCTACGTGTGTTAAGCAACTTCCCTAAAATCTTCTCCCGGATTTGTCGAGTTTTTATACAGTACACAATGGGGTTCATCAGCGGCGGCACCAGCAAGAACATATCTGCAATGAGGATCACCACAAGGGGGCTTTTGTGCTTGGCAAAGCGATGCATGGCAGCCAGGGTGATGATGGGCACATAGAAGGTGAGCACAGCACAGATGTGGGAGAGGCAGGTATTTAGGGCCGTGAGCCTCTCTGCCAGAGATGCAATGCTGAGTACCGTCTTCAAGATCAGCACATAAGACAAAACAATCAATGCCAAGTCCAGCATAGTACAGAGAGCAACAAAGAAACCATAGATGACATTAATCTTGTTGTTCGAGCAGGCTAGCTTCATGGTATCCTGATGAAGACAGTATGAGTGAGAAAGAAGATTCTTTTGACAATATTTTAATCTCTTAAGAGTGAAGGGTAATGGAAGCACTAAGAGAATGCTCCTAATGGCTAAGGCTAGTCCCATTTTAGCAACCCGGTTGCTAGTAAGGATAGAACTATATCTTAGGGGATTGTGAATGGCAAGAAAGCGATCCAAAGACATAATTAGAAGCACTGAGGATTCCATGACAGTGAATCCATGAATGAAGAATTCTTGAGCAAAGCAGGCATTGGGTGAAATTTCCATGGCATTGAACAAGAAGATTCTCAGCATTGTAGGAAGGGAGGAGAGGGACAGGCCCATATCAGAGACAGCCAACATGGCAAGGAAATAATACATTGGCTCATGAAGTGAGGGCTCTATCTTTATGATAAAGAGAATGGTGCAGTTGCCCATGATGGCAACCAGGTACATGAGGCAAATGGGGATGGAGACCCAAACGTGGGCATGTTCCAGTCCTGGGATCCCAATCAGAAGAAAAAGCTTGACTTCGGAGTTATTGAGAACAGACATGATGCATGCAAATACGAGCTCTTTAGCCAGATCTGAAACCACATAAACAGAAAGCAGACATACTTTTAGATAAGACTCTGTTCTATGGGATTAAGGAGTTCATTTATATACTATGCTCAAAAGCATATTTCACAAGTTAATCAACTGTAGTCTTCAAAATTTACCATAAGTCCTTAAACATGTGCATATTCTCCAACGTGGAAAATTTACTTCTAACAATTTATCCTAAGTTAGTGAGTTTTTAGCCTTTTTAACAAAATAATATAACATTAAGCCAAATAGAATAATATCAAAGTGGAGCTGCTTTTATTGAATCAGTAATAAGACACCTAGAGTCATTTCCATTGCTTTTTCCATGCAATCTTTTGTACTATTTTCATGGAATCCTATCTGTGCAACTCCACCACCACTCTGCACACTGACTGCTAAACGCTAAAACACATAGAGTTTTATTTATCTTCATGTATCTGTCATCAACATGATACATGAAATATGGAAGATTCTCAGCAAATATGTAAAGAATGAATGTGAATAGATGAAATATAAGACATGTAGAATCATTTCTTAGTACCTTCTCCGTATTTTTCTTTGGCAGCAAATAAGGAATATTGGTGCACATTCCTGTCACTCATATTATCCTTGGTAAACTCATTCCTATACACAGTATGCATTTGGATATGAGTGAACTTCAGAAAAACAATAGCACAAAAGAGCTGTTTGTTCAGAAATATTGACATGGTAGTTGGTATCTGAAATCATGAGAGTAAATGAAATCATACTGGAAAAAATGTACAAATTACCAAATTTAAATCTCATAGAACGCTGAAGTACAGCAAGGTTGTTGAGAGGATGTTGCAAAGGAATATCCAGAGAGGTAGGATGTGGTAGGTTCCAGAAAAAGAGAATGTTTCAAGGATAGTCCTCAGATCAAACATTGCCCAAACCACTTAGAATTTTTATTCTTTAACATAAAAATTCAGTCCTCAGACTAATGCACAAACATATGAGCATATATCCCAGCTTGGCAATTTACCCTGTGTGAATCTTGTCATCCTGCTTAAGCCACCAAGCAGATGTTTTCTCTTCTGTTAATTGTTGTAAATAACAATACCTACCTCAGAGTTGCTTTTGACAGTCTGATATAGTCTCTAACATACTGAAGATAATCAGTAAATACAAACCGCTAATAATCACTTCAACAAAATTCCCTTAGCCATTCCTTCCAGACATCAAGTGCTAGACTGGCCAAAGATAAATTTTTATTTTTTAAATTGACAATAAAGCTTATTTTTATTTGTCATATTATTAAATAAATGGGACCCTATTGATATTTGGGTATTAAAAATATCCTGATATTTGACCTTTTCAATTTAACCTTCATATTATACCCATTTAACTTTCAAACCATACCGTACACTATACATTTATACACACAAACAGACACTGAAGCCAATTCTTCTTCCTCCCCATATTCAGATATAAGCTGTTTAACAAAGCTTTCCTTTAGGTTTCCAAAGGGATTTTTACCTCCTTTATCAGAACCAGATGCTCAGTGAGTCCCTGAAAGATAAGAGCAAGAACTCTCCACTTTGGTCTATACATTATGTAGATGTACCTACTTCTGTTTTTCTCAGGGTTGTAGACCCTTGAGAGTAATCAAGCTTACACAGAAACCCCTGGGCCTGGGACTGGTACATTAACACTTTGGGATATTCAGGTACCTCAGTAGAAGCTACAGGGAAATTGTAAGACAAAACAACTGGTAGGTTACTCAAGGGAAAGATAAATACTTGAAATCACATTGATAGAAGCAGCTTGAAATGTGACATTCATAGAGGTTGGAAAATGTAGTTAAAATTACAAAATATCTGTAATCAAAATACTTTAGTTCCAATTCTAAGCCATACCACTTGACTTTTCTTCATCTCAGCTTAATTATCCACAAAATGGAAATAGTAATATACAAGTTATCAAATATTCTTAAAAGCACTTTACAAATTATAAAATGGTTTACTAGTAATTCCATTTATGTCTATGATCCATTTTTGGCAAATATCATTAGATTAATGTTGAAGTAGATATGACCTGTCATACTCTGTTAGATTTCTAAACAGATATCTCAAAACTACATACCTCCGAACTTGCATATTACATTCACTAAGAAGTTCTTTGTAGTCTATCCTTTGTGCTTCATTCATATCTTTCAATTTTTATATTGGTCCTACAAGGGTTTATTTTTTTAATTAATCAATTAATTAATTTTTTTAGACTGTGTCTCACCTTGTCATCCCGGGTAGAGTGCAGTGGCATCATCTTAGCCCTCTACAACCTCACATTCCTGGGCTCAAGCCATCCTCCTGCTTCAGCCTCCTGAGTAGCTGGGACTACAGGCACGTGCCACCATGCCTGGCTAATTTATTCTATTTTTTGTAGAAATGAGGTCTCGCTCTTCCTCAGGCTGCCCTCGAACTCCTGAACTCAAGCAATCCTCCTGCCTCAGCCTTCCACAGTACTAGGGTTATAGGAGTGAGCCACTAAGGGTTTAAATGAAATAATAGTTACTCAAGGCTATGAAGCAATATGAAAATCAAAAAAAAATTTAAGTAAAAAAAAAGATATATATGTATAAAATAAGAAGATATAGATAGATAATGGTTTTAAGGTTTTTTTTAAGCACATTTATAAATTAAAAAGGAGAAGTTTGACCAAAATAATGGAAAGACTTTACATTAATAATAAACAGAATTATTATTAACAGGATCTAAAAGAATAACATAAAAAGATATAACCAGGCTCAAATACAGCATATACATCTCTTTGAATGATAAAAGGAACAGAAATTTAAAACAATGAGCAGGGATAAGGCTATTCATGGCCAGGTTCCACATCTGGAGAAGACAATCAACTCCCATGGGATAGATGAGATTAAACAGTCTTGTTATAGTCCAACCAAGTTCATTGTCCACTGCTCAAGAGAAAGCCAATGCACTGAGACAGCAGGGGTTACAGCAGAGAAAGAGTTTAATATCACAGGTGCCATGCAAGGAGATGGGAAAAATTTCTCAAATCCACCTCCCCGAAGATTTGGGAGAAAGGATTTTTAAAGATAATTTGTGAAAAAAATCTAAGCAATTGGGTCTGCTAATTGACTGGGTTCGGGTCAGAACCACAGGGGTGTAGAAATTGTCTTCTTTGCTTAGTTGGTTCTTGGGTGGGGGTCACAATACCAGTTGAGTCAGTTCCTCAGTATGGGCCACTGGTCTGGAGGGTCAGCCAGTCCACTGGAATGCAGGACCTGGAAGATATCTTAAAAACTACCCTTAGGTTTCACAAGAGTAATGTTATCTATAGGGAAAGTTAAGAATCTTTATGACCATCAGCTAAGTGACTCCTGATTAGCAATTATAGAAAAGCAAACTAGTGCACAATGGCTGGTTATTATTATTTTTAGCTATCCCTGTGCTTTTGCAAAGTTTAGGACCTTACCACAGTTGTAGCCTTGCATCCGTTTATTAATTTATAAAGGGTGGTTTCATCTCCACATGAGATCAAGTTACCTGAACCAAACTGACTTATTAAAAGTCATCGGGCATTCTAGAGGATGCTTTGATACCCACTCTATCCTCTTGGTACTTAACATTTTATTTTAAGCCAATTGGACTTCCAACTGCCAATATCTGCATTTCTTTAAGTTAGAACTCCCATGGGCAGGCTTTGTCTACACCCAGCATTCCAGCAACTCTGGAAATCTAAAGCCCACCTGGAACAGTCCTCACCAATAATTAACAGATGTAAATTTATAAATATCCTCTCTTCCTTATTCCTGAAGAGGAATAACTGACACACATGTTCTAAACTGTCTTCCAGAGTTGCTCAGAAGGAGTAATATTCTTTAGTAACTTGCTTGATAACATATGTGTCAAGATTTCCTTTTCCTGTGCAATTATGGTAAGTATTTCTTGGGATCAGCTACCAAATAATCAACTTGCTCTAAAATCATTTTCTCAGTTTCTGCTTTGAGAGGAATCAAAACCATATGTGAACAATTCATAAAAGAAGGCTAAAAAGTGAATGATCTACATTGCTTACAGAGGCCACCAATCTTAACTGGTTAGAGAAACAGGTTCTTGTCCTGAATTCGAACCATAAGATGGTTATTTTCTAGATCTGTGACAATCAATAGAAAGCACCAAAATGAAGAGACCTAATTCTGAGTTGGCATCTTACAGGACTTTTTGATTAGTGGCAAGAAATCAACAAGGAAAAGTAAAGTTAAATATGACTCTGAGTTGAAGGGAAATGCCCATGAGAAAAAATAAACAATTTTTGAAAAGCAGAATATAATTCGATCTAGCCAAAGAAAAGCAAGAAAGAAGGGAAAAATAAAAGTACAATAAATAGAAGTTAATAAATTAAAGGGCAGAAGATTTCTGAATAAAGAAATAACCACAGTAAATTTAAATGAATTAAACTTCCTCATTAAATGACATAGAAGTAGGTACTAGATTAGAAACAAAAATTTTAAAAATTTTATGATAAGCTTGTTTATAAAAAATACATTGAAACAATAGTACGTGCAAAGAATGTAAAAAAATGGAAGAAAAGTGATATATGAAACAAACATGAAGTCAAAGAAAGCTAGGATAGTCATCTTAATATCATACAAAGGACAAGGAATGACAGTGTATACCAGTAAAAGGAAAAATAGAAACATAATTTATTTCTATTATAATGTTATATATAATCCAAAATGTATAGCCTCAAAATATATCAAGCAAATTAAATACAGACTTACATGCCATATAGCATTTACATTCCTAAGTATTTACTCAAAAGAAATGAAAACATCTGTAGACATAATTATTTCTATATAATCATGCATAGCTAATATATTAATAGCCCAAAAATTGAAAAAAACCAAGGCCATTAATTGATCTATTTTAAAAATGTGGTAGCTTCTCTGAAAAACACCATAATGATTGGCAAGAACAAGAACCTTATAAAAGGTAACAAAAAAGAGCCACAAACAAAGTGGTTGATATATTTTCTAAGAAAGATCAGTATAATATAAAAGTACCAATTATGCTCAATATAAGAAATATTGGACAAACATAATCACAAGGACTTAAGCAATGGAAATTGCATCTGATGGCCTTAAAGTTTTGTTTTGGAAATAAGCCTCATTGATCCAATATTGGTAAAGTTGCATTTAGAAAATTTCAAGCTAATTACTAAAGATGTTGAAGGTAAAAACTGCCTGACCAATTCCCATGGCATGGCCCTTACCCATGACAAAATGTACTTCATGGTCAAAAAGTGGCAAACTGTGATTGAAGATCATATTGATGTCAAGAATACTCATGGTTATTTACTTCTTCTGCTCTGTGTTGATTTTTACTAAAAAACACAACAATCCAATTCAGGAGACCTCTTACAAACAGATACATCAAATCTGAAAGAAGATGATAAAAATCATGACCTGAGAGTACCAGACAAGTGACTTGAAAGGAGTTGTTAAGAAATTGATTCTAGACAGTCCTAGGAAAGACATAGAAAAGCCTTGCCAATCTAGTAATCCTCTTCAAGATATGTTTATTTAAAAAATAAAAATGTTGAAGAAGGCCAAGTTTGAATTGGGAACATTCATGGAGGTTCATGGAAAAGTAAGTAGTCCTGCAAAAGTTATTGGCATGAGAGAGGTTCTAAAGTTGAACAAGCTGGTAGATATGTGCCATGTGTCTAAAAATCTGCTTGCAATTCAGATATTAATGATGACTAATTAAAAGTATCATTTATGAAAAAATGTACTATATTCACATAACAAGATATTATCTTG
Source organism: Varecia variegata (assembly GCA_028533085.1). NCBI lineage: Eukaryota > Metazoa > Chordata > Mammalia > Primates > Lemuridae > Varecia > Varecia variegata. The sequence continues at coordinate 139,625,777 of CM052438.1, read as the reverse complement.
TAATATAGAAGAATGAATTACTAATTCATGCAACAGGATGGATAATTTTTTAGAATCTGATGTTAAGTGAAAGAAGTAAGACACAAATGATTACATAGTGCATAATTACATTTATATGAAACTCTAGAAAATACAAATATAATCTATAATGTCAGAAAGCAAATCAGTGATTGTCTTTGGCTATAATTAAGAGGTGGATTTTGTCATGATAAAAATGTTCTATATCTCAATTGTGGTGGTGATTATAAAGATGTATATGTTTGTCAGAACTGTGAACTCTACATTTCCAATGAGTATGACTCCAATAATTAGAATACATGTATTTGGAAACAAAAGTGTAAAATGCAAGAGTTGCCCCACTTACAATTATTTCCAGTGACCTGTGTGGGAAATTTGCACTTCTTAGTTCTGCAATTTGGGTTCTATTAGACTAAAGGTTCCCATTTCCAGAGTTGGAGACACAGTAAGGGTACAAGTAAAATGTAAGTTACACTCCTGCCTAGTAGCATTGATCTCCTCTAAGACTAAAGACTAGCTGGTAAGGAAAGAGGTCACTAACCTGACAATGGTAATCAATCCATGATCATCCAGAAAAAATAGGGCTGCTGCTAAACAGTGAAGGAATGGAATATGTTCAGTATATGGTCAATATCTAAGAAGTTGATTGGTTGTTTCCTGGTAATTCTCTACAAATTTTGATGATAAATTGGCCAGTGCAGTAGCCATAGCCTGAGAAGGGCATTGTATTCAGTCATTTGTACCCTTTGGGAATAAGGACCTGGGTCACTCCACAATGAAAGACACCAAGACAGTAAAGCTGCTAGCTTTTAGTAGAGGGGAGTTTAGAATGGATTATAGAGATGGAAGATGATAAGATCAGTTGAGGTTTCAAGAATACCTGCAATGGTGTCTATTGTAGTTAATTCACTAAGTTTTTAAATTTATGTCTTCTTGGTCAAATGAAATAACCCAAACACTGGAAAAGTTATTCCGACTGTTAATACATGAAACAGTTGTATTCCAGTAGTGCAAGTACTGACAGTTATAAATGATACAGTGAATTACCCAGTCATCCTTATTTCAGAACTGAGGCAACAGCTCCCAGCTTCCAGGAGTTTTGGCTGCTGTTGGAATACAGCTAAGCCCTTTTCCTGGAATTGTTTTGATTCAAATAAAGTTGCTTCACCCAGTTTATGCCTCTTGGTGGTGGAAATACCATATTCCGTGATGGATTGGCTTAGGGATAAAAAAGACCTTGTCTTTTTCCTCGTAGCTTTAATTTAGGCAAACTCCGAAGGGCTATTCCAGTACCAGACTTTCCTTCAGCATTGACTGAGGCCTCCATTATTACTGCCTTGAATGTAAAATTACCTTTTTAACCCATCAGGCTTCCTTCCCACTTTTACAGGTATTTTTCTTGAAAGTACACACACACACACACACACATACACAAAAGAGGAGGAAGGAAGGAAGGAAGGAAGGAAGGGAGGGAAAGAAAGAAAGAAAGAGAGAGAAAGAAAGAAAAAAGAAAGAAAGAAACCGGTCCATTTTCTAAATCCCTAATGAATGTTATCTTAAATAGTATATCCAAACCAATAACTTCTGGAATAGATGGGTTGAGGGTTTCTTCCTCATAGAGGAGTTAAGTAAATGTCTTCCATATGTTAAGGAATATACCCATGGACATCTTTGAGGGAGATAAATAATGCCAATAGAAATATCCATTTTTCCTCATGATTTATTAATATAATTCACAGAATTTTGCCCTGATTATAATGTGGAAGGATATGAGTTACATTAATCCCCACAGAAACTATGAGGAAGTCTTGGACAGAATTAAAGCCATAATTTTCTGTAGTACAATAAAAGAATAACAGGTACAAGACTTATTAAACTGAAACTCTGAGAGTAATTGGCCATTTGTATTTGAGATGAGTGCTACAGCAGCAAATCCCAAGCAGGATAAACATGAAAAGAATTAACAGACACATCATAGTCAAATTCTGAAAACTAAAGAAAAAGAGAGAAATATTAAAAGCAGAGAAAAAAAGATATTCATATAGAGAAATAATAAGAATGACATTATTCTAACTTCTCAGTGGAAACAATGCTATACTTAAGACAATAGGATTACATTTTGAAAGTACTGAGGGAAAAATTTGTCAACCTAGAATGAAAAATTTATCAAAATTATCTTTCAAAAGACAGTAAAATATGTACATTTACAGATAATCAAAACCCAAGAAATTTCACAACCATAAGACCTGCGCACAATAAATGCTGAAGGAAGTTTCCCAGGCAAAAGTAAAATAATATAAGGCAGAAACTTGTATAAGCAGGAAAAAATGGAGAATACCAAAAGGGGTGAATATGTGAGTAAATATAAACTATTTTTTATCTTGTATGAATTGACAGAAGAGACAATTTATTATTTAAGAATTACAATGTATTGAGTGCTTTAAAACACAGGTAGAAATATATACTTGATGTAATTATATACAGGATAAAAATGAGTTAAATGGAAGTATATTGTGAAAAGTTTCTTGCATTATACATGCAGCAATATAATATTAATTTATGGTGAACTCTGAAAAGTTCAGTTTGCTTACTTCAAGGAACTATTAAGAAAAGAAAAGTAAGTATAGCCAAAAAGCCAGTGGAGGAAATAAAATGAAATACTGAAACACACTTGATTGAATTTGATTTAAATATTTAAAAGAAATGAGGAATGCTATAATAACGAACAGAAAAGAGAAAATTAGAGAAAACAAATAAGACAATTATAGAAATAAAACTAAATGTATCAATAAAATATTAAATGTAAATTGACTAAAGACCCAATTACAAAACAGCACTTATCACAATAGATTAAAAATATATGGTGATTATAAAAATTACATGTGAAATATAAGGACAGGTTAAGAGTAAAAGAATGGGAAAAATGTCATGTATATAATATATATAGTCAGTGTGGCCGTGTTATTATTATTAGAGAATATAGACTTTAAAGCAAGACATTATCACCAAGAAAGAGAGGCGTTTTGTAATGATGAAAGGATCAATCTATCAAGAATTCATAGAGATCGTAATGTATATACATGTGGTAGGAAAGCTTCAAAATACACAAAATAACCAATAATAGAACTGAAATTAAAAAGACAAATTCACAATCAGATTTGGAGATTTTAGCACTCCTGTGGTTGAATGTTACTAGTTTGCATGTGTACATAAAAATCTATTGAGCTGTATGTTACATATTTCTGCATCTTACTATATGTAAATTGCATTTCATTAGTAAAGTAAGGAAAAACACCTTTCTTGAGTATAAGAAAAAAGAAACAAAGAAATGTGAACCTAAATAATAATATAGCAGTTAATTTGGTGTTAAGTGATTTCTTGGTAGCCTCAACTCCCTTCCCTAATCAAGGGTAGACTCTCCTTGCTGTGTTCAGGTTTCTAAAACCTTTGGTCCCTCCTAGTCTAACTCTGCCATGGCCTTGTGGGAACCAGTGATATAAAACTGTGTTCTTGAACCAGACTCCCTTCTGGGAATTTCTAGGAAATATTTCAGGGAAATCATTTCTTTAGAGAGACAGGCAGAGTTGGAGGAACTGGTGTCCCATGAGAGCAAACCTCAGAAGACAGCCCAAGGAATCTGTGGTGTGTACATAAAAGCCGTGGCCAACAGACATAGGACACTAAGGCTGAGAAGGCTCTAGCCTAAACTCATTTCTGTTTCCCTATGTAGCTAAATGGTAAGTGAAACAGGGCCATAACATAATATTGCCTTACAATATGGCTTTATCTCCTGAAGTGTCCCTGAAACATGAATACTCTAAGGACATAAATAAGGATGACTGTAGTAGAAGCTCCAAAATTTTGATGTAGGAGGAACTTGGAGGTAAAAAATCAAAATTGGATGCAATGGGTAGTGGAAGGAGCTATAATTTCCTGACAAGAGGCAAGTTTCACTTAAATTTGGAGAAGAAGCTATGAAAATGAAAAAGGCACTAAATTTCTGTTTAGCCATCCCTTAACACTTTTCACTCCACCCATGTATTGTTCATCTCAGAGATCATATGATTGATCATTCACAGTAAAACAAAATGCTAGACTCAGAACTCCAGATTATGAACAGTGACCCAGACATTTGTGGAAAGAGCGTTTTGAGCTGAGGTATAGCAGTCCTGAGATGGAAAGATGTTGGCATGTTTGAGGGGTTATGAAAAGGAGTGTGGTTGTAGTACACTGGAGAAGTTTCTAGAGGTCTTATCCTATTTGGCCTTATCAGCTATAGTACAATGTATAGATTTTATTATAAACATGAAGGGAAATATTGGAAAAATGAGAGATTAGATAGGTATAAAGTTATTTTTCATTTAAGATTTTATTTACTTTGATGCTGATATTTAAACTTTTAAACAGGAGTTCATCTAATCCAGACTGTATTTTATGTAATATATAATTTAAATAATATGTGCATATATTATATTATGTAGAGCAGTTTTTGCAAACAGGCTGGGGGAAAAAAGGAGCATTAAAAATGACTTTGTTAATGGCACATAGAAGGGAGTTGAGACAAAAGCCAAGGGTATCAGGAAGAAAGAGACAACTACCAAGAAGAACTGAATCTTCCAAAGCCAGAGGGTTAAATTCAGGCTGGAAAAATATTGACATTAGCAGAAGGATACTTAGAAACACAAAACGCTATGTGAGTTAAAGGAATTAGTCATAATTTATTACAATTATATTAAATTGAAATAAATAATTGATAATAACAAGCATATGATTACTAATAATATTATTGATTAATAATTATTAATAATAATTAAGCATAAGGTGGGATTTTCACTGTGCTATAAGTGTGGGTTAATATTCAAGCTATATGGCCTATTTTATGTCCTTTCTTTGGACTGCTTACTACAGAGAGCTTGCGAGTAAAAACAGCTTTTAGAAGCTCAAGAAATGGCCTTAAAAGTATTTACTGCAAATGACTAGAAATTAGAGAAATCTGATTTTCTACTTTCTTTAAATCCACTTCCTGGAATTTCCTTGTCCTTTTTTTTTTTTTTAATTGTATGCTCTGAACCAGGAAAAAGATGTAACCCTACAGTCCAGACTGACTCTATATAATTTTTCACTGGATTGGAATGATGAGGAGCAAAGCCTAATAATATAAGGGGAATTTATTTGCAGTTACTGCTCTTTATGTGAGTATTTTTTTCCCGAAGACTTAACAGAAATGTATGACTGGTCAAGACAATATCCTTATTTCTGGTTCTCCTTGTCAGTTAACATCATCTGACTCTATCATAATCTGTTTAGAATTAATACCTCAATCTTTTATTTCTTAAAATGGTAAGTCTTTCAAAATTGCATTCTTTTGTTTATTTCTCAGCCAAATGTGCTGAAAGGAGGAAGACAAACGTACAACTGATCCATGTTGAAAGTGTCATTTTAGATACAAGAATAAATACTTTCCAATAGACTCAACATGAACATTCTCAATTCTTCTGAAATTGAAATTACCACCTTCTTCCTGATTGGAATCCCAGGGCTAGAGCATGTTCAGGTGTGGGTCTCCATCCCCATATGCTTCATGTACCTGGTAGCTGTCCTGGGCAATTGCACCATCCTCTTTGTGATCAGGACTGAGCCATCACTCCATGCACCCATGTACTATTTCCTTTCCATGTTGGCTGTCTCTGACCTGGGCCTGTCTCTCTCCTCCCTACCCACTATGCTGAGGATCTTTGTATTCAATGCCACAGGAATCTCTCCAAATGCCTGCTTTGCTCAAGAATTCTTTATCCATGGATTCACAGATATGGAGTCCTCAGTGCTTCTGATCATGTCGTTCGACCGTTTTTTGGCCATACGCAACCCTCTGAGATACAGCTCTATCCTCACCAGTGCCAGAGTTGCCAAAATGGGGCTGGTGTTTCTCATTAAAAGCATGCTATTAGTACTCCCATTTCCTTTCACTCTTAAAAGATTGACATATTGTAGGAAAAGCCTACTTTCTCATTCCTACTGTCTCCATCAGGATGTCATGAAGCTGGCCTGCTCCGACAACACAGTCAACTTTTTCTATGGTTTCTTTGTTGCCCTCTGTATGATGTCAGACAGTGTGTTCATTGCTGTGTCCTATGTGTTCATCCTGAAGACTGTGATGGGAATTGGGTCCCATAAGGAGCGGCTGAAGGCCCTCAACACCTGTGTCTCCCACATCTGTGCTGTGCTCATCTTCTACGTGCCCATCATTGCTTTGGCATCCATGCACCGCTTTGGCAAGCATAAGTCCCCAATGGCCATGATCCTCATTGCCGACATTTTCTTGCTAGTACCACCTCTAATGAATCCCATTGTATATTGTGTGAAGACACGACAAATTCGTGACAAAGTTTTGGGAAAACTAAGTCTAAAATAGAGATATGAGACAAAGTGGGGCAGGGTCAGCCAGAAACAGGGAAGAAAACAATATATTTCTAAGCAAAGCATTATCAATGATTTATCATTATCTTTCTTAATCATCCTTATACAGTTGGCCCTCCATATCCATAGGTTATTCATCTACAAATTCAAAATATTAATGAAAAAAGGATGGTTGCATCTGTACTGAGCATGTACAGACTTTTTTGGTCATGATTCCCTAAATAATACAAATATTTACACAGCATTTACATTGTATTAGGTATTATAAGTAATCTATAGATAAATTAAAGTATGTGGGAGGATATGAGTAGGTTATACGCAAATACAATGACATTTTATATATGGCACTTGAACATCCTCAGATTTTGCTATCCCCGGGGGTCCTGGAACCAATCCTCCAAAGATACCAAGGGATTATGGTAATCAGTATAACATGTAGGGCTAAGACATCTGTGAGCAGAGGACTGACATGGACTTTTGCAACCGTGTATGGAACAATCATAGAATATTATTAAAATCATGAATTAACACATTGATACATGATTTTTGTTACATTGTTTACAGCACAAGGATAAGTACATGTGGAAGAAGGGATTCTATCCCTTTGGAGACAATGAATAAGAAAGAAGCTAAAGATTAAAGGATGTTACTCCACTCCAATTTTTGGTTTTCTTTCATGTGGCCTTCAGGCACATTGTATTTCTTGAGGAGCCTTAAGTCAATCTTGTGGGAATTATTGACTTCCCATTTAAGTGAAAGAAGTCTATTGTGAAGTATGAGTTTGCTAACAATATTTGCCCTTTGTTATTTCCTTAACAATTAAATAGGGACAACCAGTGATTCTTTTGCTTTATAGCTTTCATAGTCTTAAATTATGACAGTAAACTCTCTCATAATATTCTTTTAGAAAATTAGCTTTTTTTTCTACATTACTCCAAAGTTCCAATAAGTCATAGCTACAGAAAGGAGAACTGAGGAATGATTGTGCTATTAGTAGGAAGTAGGAAAGGTTAAAAGAAAAAAAAGAGCAGTAATTCTTTTGAAAAATATTTATTCATGTCCTTAGCCCACTTTTTAATTAATTAATTTATTTATTTTTGCTATTATTGAGTTGTTTGAGTTCCTTCTAAAGTCTGGATATTAGTCCCCTGCCAGATGTATAGTTTTCAAATATTTTCTCCCATTCTGAAGGCTGTCTGTTCATTCTGTTGATTTCTTCTGTATTAAGTTCCATTTGTTTATTTTTGTGTTTGTTGCCTATGCTTTTGAGGTCTTAGTCATGAATGCTTTGCCTAGACCAATATGCAAAAATGTTTTCCCTAGGTTTTCTTCTAGTATTTTTACGGTTTCATGTCTTATATTCAAGTCTTTAATCCATCTTGAGTAGATTTTTATATATGGTGAAAGACAGGGGTCCAATTTCATTCTTTGGCATATGGAAATCCAATTTTCCCAGCATCATTTATTGAAAAGGGTGTTCTTTCCCCTGTGTATGCTCTTGTCAACTTTGTCAAAGACTAGTTGGCTGTAAGTATGTGGCTTTAAAAGATTGATATTCTTGATTAATTGCTCTAAAATATATGTTCTAAAATAATGATTCTTTGCTTGTTTGGGCACTTGCTATTTTAAACTCTGATATAGTCAATTCATATTAAACAAGCTAGAAATAATTTTAAATAAGCAGAAAATAACTATATTATGCAATATATAATTATATGCATGAATGAATGGTTCCATATTTTAAAAAGATAAGTAACCAACTGAAGATGATCATGTACCTCAAATTATTTTCTGAAAAATTTATTTATTTATTGTCCATCTTTTATTTGTGAGTACTTAGTAGTAGACAATGTTATAAATCATAAAATTTTAGATAAATCAATTCTTAATAATTTTGTATTATGAATTAAGAGAAAACTATTTCAATTAATAGATTTCAATGTTTTATTGCCTATGTTGAACTCACCAATAATTAATATTATTTCTGTTTCAAAGAACCATTTTGAAGAAGGTTCAAATATTTTTATATTTTTAAAATGGGTAAATATTCTTATATATGCTATGTCCCCAGGTGAGTTTAGGTAAGTTGTTATTGTTCAATAGCTGATCCTGACAAGATGCTCACAGCCTAAACAAGGAAGGGAGGGATAATCTTGCTTGTCTCCTTCCAGGGTGCAGTATTCAATTCTTTTTCTGTGGCCCCAGCCATTCTCCAAGTGTGTTATAATTATTAGTTCACATGTCTGTCTCTTCTACTTGTATTTTGTTTCCTGAAAGGAATTGTGTTAATCGAATTCACTGGCCTTGGCATATCTCCATTACTTGTAGAGTGTATATAAAATGGCATCTGACTAGTAGTCTGACATACTTTCCAACTACTTCTGAAAAAAAAAATCAAAACAACAAAAAAGCCTTTGACAGCTAGGAATATGATGATAAATTACAAGTGCGCTGAACATCTGAAATGACAGAAAACTTATTGTCAAAATAGTAAGGGGTAACTATAAATTTCAAGTCAATGAAGCTGTCCTATAAAGCAGTTCGTGTCTGTTAAACCACAAGGAAAAGCAAACACGTTGTCATGAAAGACACAAAGACAAAGGTTTATCTCCCTTTTTGTGTTTGTCCTCAGTTCAGAAATTCATATCCGTACTAGGCAGAAATGCCTCAAGTCATAAAATGTCAATAAATGTTTCTAGATAGAAGGATTAATAGGATAAAAATTGTTTCTCTCAATCTTCAGACAGGTTTAATATTTCTAATTAAGCTTCCAGTAATATTTCTTTGGTAATTACCAATATAATTCTAAAAATAGAGTTATAGGAGTAAACTGGAGAATATATAATAAAATAAACACAATACAAACAATAATACAGCTCAATATGATAATTACATTCATTAAACAGCTGTAAAATTGTGTTATTTATTCAACAAATCAATAAGCATAACAAAGATATAGAATGAACACACTGCAGTACACCATATAAGTCCTGAAAACTTAACATACAAAGAATATCAGAATGTTATATAAAATAAATTGATTAGTCAAATAATATAGGTAGGAGAAAATGACAACCCATTTAAAATTTCATATTTGTATTTGTGATGTTCATCACACAAAAACAAATTAAAAGTTAAGGGCAGAGATAACTTAAGATCTACTTAAATATAAGTAAATAAATAATTTCTGGATGGGAATGATTTTCTAATTAAATAATTACAATGGAAAAGTGAAAATAAAAAGTGTTATATGTTTTTACCAAAAAAAAAATTAGTTATTTGTATAAAATTTAAATAGTCATAATTTAGAAGATAATACCAACAGGATACATCTAACGCTTCCCAGGTGCCAGGCATTGGGCTCTGTGTTTACCAGAATCAACATCATTAACTTCAGCAAGAGCATGGAAAGGTAGATTTTATTACTTCTTCCTCTTTTCTGGATTAGGAAGTTACAGATTTAAGTTAAACAACTCTCTTCCAAGGATATAGAGCCATAAAGTATTAAGACATGAAATCTAAACTCATATAGTATGATTCCAGAGCCTATAACTTGAGCCCCTACACTAGACCCCAGCAGATATTTTGCCTCCCTCTAAATTTAATAATTTACATTTCTAGGAATCTAAGAACATAATCACAGGTAGGATCAAATATATATTTATAAAATTATATATCAAGGGTTACTGAAATGTTAAATAATAAGAAATAACAACATAATCCATGATATACAAATATAGTTAAATGTTTTTGTTTTTTTTGTTTGTTTGTTTTTGAGACAGAGTCTCACTCTGTTGCCCGGGCTAGAGTGAGTGCCATGGTGTCAGCCTAGCTCACAGCAACCTCAAACTCCTGGGCTCAAGTCCTACTGCCTCAGCCTCCTAAGTAGCTGGGACTACAGGCATGTGCCACCATGCCCGGCTAATTTTTTCTATATATATTTTTTAGCAGTCCATATAATTTCTTTCTATTTTTTTAGTAGAGACGGGATCTCTCTCTTGCTCAGGCTGGTCTTGAACTCCTGAGCTCAAACAATCCGCCTGCCTCAGCCTCCCAGAGTGCTAGGATTACAGGCGTCAGCCACCACGCCCAGCCTATAGTTAAATGTTATTCACCAATGCAGCACAGCATCAACAACTAAGTGGTATCTGCTAAACCGTATGTTAGGAGTTAAGGATTAAATGCAAGATAAGAAATAGGCCTATTATCAAGGAGCTTACAGTCGGGTGGTGGGGAGATGTAAATAAATAACAAGATATGTTAAGTAAAGTATACTAAGCTTAATTACTAATATCTAAGAAAGCATACATAAAAGAATGGCAATGTGCCTATTTTGGTGGAGAATCAAAGGAAAGTTTCCTAGAAGTTAAGTCTAATAAAAAATTTTATGATTTAATAGAGAATAATGAATAAAATCAAGCAAACAAGTAAGATATACATTTGAGTATAAACTTATTTCAGTTTATGAATATATATATGTGTGAACATGTGTTAGCTTATTGAAAGAAAGATTAGGTCTTACACAGTCATGGTTCCTTAACACTGGGGATTCGTTCTGAGAAATGCATCATTGTGGGAACATCATACAGTGTGCTTATGCAAACCTAGATGCTATAGCCTATTGCTCCTAAGCTACAAAACTGTGCAGCATGTTACTGTATTAAATACTGTAGGCAATTGTAACACAATGGTAACTATTTATGTCTATAAACATAGAAAAGGTACAATCAAATACTGGAATTATAATCTTATGGGACTGTAGTCATATTTGCAGTCTGTCATTGACTGAAATGTCATTTTGGAGTGCATGACTGTATTATATAATCTCTCAGTATGGTTGTAAATAATTTTATTGTATTTTAATGTTTTTAATAATTTTCTCTATTCCTCAATATAGTCACAAATTATATATAATATATATGACATTTATAATCAGAAGAAAGCTCCAAATATATTAAATAAATTGCTTGAACTAACAACAAAACACAAATTCGTATCCTATTAACTGATAAAAATGTTTTTAGTGTTGAGTAAACAGGTTGCATTTTGAGTCAGGTATGAAAAGCACATTTGAAATAGTAAAAGATTAACACACACGGCAGCCTGCCCTAGGTATTGACTGAAATAAAACTGAAAGAATTATTGCACATTTTCACAATTTTTCATCTAAAACCTTTAAAATTCAGAATTTTTAATACATTAGAGGGGCCATATGACTTTTGAGGCAATATTTCTGAATTGAAATATATGAATAAATAATAACCCATATATATGCTCATATCTTTTCCTGTTAGGTTTTTCAGCCAATAATTTTTGGCACCAATGTTAAGATAATTTTAAAAAAAGCTATTGTTTTTCAAATGTTTTTAAATTTCTAAATTGTGAATAGAGAATTATAGATCTACCAAGAAAAACTTTCGAAAAGTCTTCAAAAGAAGAAAAAAAACCAAAATGAATAAATAATAAACATTTGGCAGGTAAAAAAAAAGAAGCAATTATAAGAGCAGAGACATTGGAAAGTACTAACTGATATAGAAGAGTCTGGACGGTGAGATTAGGGAGTGAGCTGGGTTGTCTACTCTGCCACAGTGTGACACTCTCTAAGGAAAATGGTCTCTTGTTTCCCAGCTCATGGATCTTCATTGCCACTGTCCCTTTCAGCTGCTATATAAGCTCTCTCCATCTCCAGGTACACTGACGTCTGGGCTCAATAACATGAATGTTAAAAAATATTGTTTGGCATTTTATATCATTTCCTGAAGTCCTCATATTCCTAAAGTCACCAAGTGACTTCACCTAGTACATGCTCAACTCTGTGACAGTTTTATCTGCTCCAACCCCAATACTGGTATTCTTACTTAAACCTACAAAGTCCTCATAAATAATCCTTAAGGTTGTGGTTTTACTCTGGGTTCACTAACAGTCTGTTTTAAAAGAATTCTTCTGTCCTTAATTTTTAGTATAGAACAAATGTCTAGAAACTAGATATATCTACAGATTCTTGTACTTTTGCATAATAGCTATATTTTTTCCTTTTGATGAGGATAAAACCAAAGAGACATTTATTTGGCAGCAACAAGAGAATGAAATATTGAAAAGGAAAATACTGAATTGTAGTACAATTGGAATACAAAGACTGCCCTCAGAGTGCACGAGGCCAAGAGACATTTTTGGTGTAATGCTGAGTTTAGAGTCTGAAAAATTGAATTTTATTTCCAGTTACATTACTTGATAGGATGGTCATGCACTTTCTTTTTTCCACTTAAAATAATAGCTTCTGCCACACAATCTTCTGTGATCTAAATCACCTGAATATACTGTATAAAAATAAAATCATACAAATAATTTTAATTATAAATAATGTGTGAATATTATTGTTAATGATTAAAGTAAAGGACATTGGGGTTTGAGCAAAGTAGAGTCACAAAGTTGTCAGTGCTTGAGCTGAACAATGCAGCTTGAAAGAACACTGAGGTAAACAAACCAACAATTGGGACAGGTATTACCTGTCTGCCAAAGAGTAGAAAGATGACCTGGGGGAGGAGACAGGTGGATTAAATCAGAATGTCTTCTTGGTCCACTGTGCTCAGACATGAATTATCCTAGGTGGAACTAAATTGTCAAAACTCTGTTTGAAAGAAAACTTTGGAGAATTCTCTGCAGCACCCTAGCAACTCTGCATCTGAGGTTACTTCTTCGCAAAACAAATATCATTAATAAAAGTAATCCAGAGATTTCTTATTTAAAAGCATCAAGGGTTACTCTGCAATTCTACAGTGACAAGTACACCATAAGGTAGAGGCAGCTAATAGCTGTTCTGCAGAAAATTAACAACCCAGGGAACAAGGGCAAATAAAAAAGCAGCTGCAGTCATGGGAAAGAGCCAGCACTGAAGAGTGGCTATGAAATCAGAATTTGGGTGGGGGGAGAGGAACCTTCAGCCTTGGGGACACATATGGCCTTCGGGATCCTTGAGTGCAGCCTTTTGACTGAATACAAATTTTATAGAACAAATCCTTTTAATAATAATTGACTGACTCAATGTGTAATTTTATATATTGTACTGATTGGAGGTATAAAAAGTAGCAATTAGAACTGAAAAAATAACATTTTCACTAAGAAAAAAAAAGGATTAAAGAAAAGAGAGAACAGAGAGTGCTTTTGTAAGGGTATAGCACTCTCCAGAAGTGACTCTAGGAATTAAAACCAATGTGTAAGATTTTCCTGGATATTTTAATTACAAATTTCTAAGTGTATGCCTTTGTACACACATGTAAATTTTCCTTTTACCAGTTCAAAGAACAATCTCCATTGCCCTGTGGGGAATTTGACCTCAGGGGGACAAAGTTTTTCTTTAGCTGAATCCAAAAATAAAATTGTAAT
>CM052438.1:139601211-139611859 GCA_028533085.1 Varecia variegata | reverse complement strand
TCCTAGCCCTCTGGGAGGCCGAGGCGGGTGGATCGCTCAAGGTCAGGAGTTCGAGACCAGCCTGAGCAATGAGCGAGACCCCGTCTCTACTAAAAAATAGAAAGAAATTAGCTGGCCAACTAAAATATATATATAGAAAAAATTAGCCGGGCATGGTGGCGCATGCCTGTAGTCCCAGCTACTCGGGAGGCTGAGGCAGATGGATAGCTTAAGCCCAGGAGTTTGAGGTTGCTGTGAGCTAGGCTGACGCCACGGCACTCACTCTAGCCTGGGCAACAGAGTGAGACTCTGTCTCAAAAAAAAAAAAATAAATAAATAAATAAATAAATAAATAAAATTGTAATTCTGGTCTAAAAATTCCTACTTTAGAGCTAATAATTAAATTATTCCACTAAATTAAAGTGATTTGATTATGCTTTTATCATGCAGAAGAATCTACGACATTGTTTTAAATGTTTGAGGGACATAGACACAATTGATTTAGTTTTTAATCATATTTAAAAATAAAAATACTTTGATAAGCTCAGGGAAAAATTACTTTCTTCTCCCCATTCCTATAATTCAATTGAAATGGCTTCAGGATCAAAAGGCCTGTGGACGACACTGGCCCAATTCTATTCCCTACCTACACATTATTTATGTCCCAACAACTTTCTCCCTTCAATCCCTCCTTCCTCTAAGACCCCTCACATGACGACCCTGTGAACACTTGGATCGGAGCAACTGGAACATAGCCTGGCGGATGGTCTTGGTCTTCAAGCTGTAAATGATAGGGTTCAGGACAGGCGGTAAGAGCAGGTAAATATTGGCCAAAGTGCTGCAGAGCACCCTTGGGGTGGAGCGGAAGAGACGGTGTGACAAAGACAGGCTGAGCATTGGCATGTAGAAAGCCGTGACAGCACAAATGTGACAGACACAAGTGCTAAGAGCTTTTTGTTGTTTCTTTGGGGTCACGGTGCTCAGAACAGTACGGAGGATCAGAACATAGGAGAAAAGAATAAACAGTAAGTCAGTGCCATTCATGTAGAGCTGAAGAAACATGCCACAAAAACTGCTGGACCAGGAGTTGGAACGTGTGTATTTGATCACATCTGGGTGGTAACAGAATGGGTGGGAAAGCTCGTGACCCCCATAAAAAGACAGAGTCAGTACAGTTACAACCACAGGACTTGCGAAAAGTACCTGTCGTATGCAGACAACCAGTACAATTACCAGGACCATCATGTCTGTGAGGACAGTCGCATACTTCAGTGGGTTACAGATGGCCATGAAGCGATCAAAGGCCATGGCAACCAGCACCGAGGACTCCAGGCAGGAGAAGGCATGCAGGAAGAACATTTGAATGAGGCAAGCTTTGATGCTGATCTCCCGGGCATGAAACCAGAGGACCCCGAGCACAGTGGGAAGGGTTGTGATGGTCAGACATAGATCAACAACTGAGAGCATGGAGAGGAAATAGTACATGGGTTTGTGCAGACTCCGCTCAATAATGGTGACAAAAAAGATCATGCTATTTCCCAAGAGGGCAATGATGTAGAGACAGCAGACAGGAATGGAGATCCAGATGTGAGCACGTTCCAGCCCAGGGAACGCAGTGAGGAGAAAGTTTGAGGAGGAGGAGGTGGTGTTGTTGAAAATTAGCATGGTGGGTTGAGGACACACCCTGAAAAGAAAAATAAGAAGAAGAATATCTGTTAGAATGATCCTCTTTTTTTTAAGTCCGAACTCTTTCATAAACCCTTCTCAAATTACACAGTCATTTCTCTTTATTCAAAACCCCCAGTCTAATTACTGTACCTATCACATAATTCTATGGCTTCCTAGATTTTTCCTGTTAGAACCTGGCCCCATGCTCCTGCCTCTCCTCTCTCTTGATTATAAACATCAATCTCCCTAGACTTATCCCCATGCTATTGCTCAGACTAGCCCTGGATTGAAGTAGAAAATGCTTATAGACTTAGGTCGCACACATGCAGACATATGAATGCTAACAAAACAACAGTCACAATTACAACCTGATGGGTCTTTCTGTTAAGTCTCCAAGTTACATAAGTTGCTCCATAATTAACGGAGAAGCACATACAAATCACTCTGGGCACCTGTGATGACATATTCTTTTCCCCACTAGAATGCTGGCTCTCTCGAAAAACAACACATAGGCTGTCCATCTTTATATTTTATCTAGAGACAAACATAATGATTGGCACATGGCAACTGAAATATTCTGCATCGACACATTGATAAATGGTAGATGTGGTAGATGATAGAGAGATGGATGAAGAATACATGAATGAAGTATAGGTTGAGCCTAGAAGTTTTGAAAGAAAAATAAACCCTGGGGAAATTACTTTCCTAGACAACATAAAAAGAGTGATCATCCTCCCTCTCTAACTGGGAGAGGAAGGAGGGTAGAATAAGAGAAAAGGAAAATAATTAAGATCCTTTGTTTAAGTAATATATTTGGCTAGCCACTTTATATATCATTTTATATAATCCCAGGAAAAATTCAAAGTAGATATTTTTCTCCTGTTTTAAAGAAAGAAAATGAACCCAGGAAGGTAAATAATATGTCCAAGGTAAAACAGATAGATATAGATTTGAAATTCAAAACCAGATTGACTAATGTCAAAGTCCAATATTTTTTACTACAACTTCCAACTATCAGAGAGGACAGGCTAATGAGACAATATGGATAGTTGTACATTGTAATTTCCTTCTTTTGAAATACAAAATTTTTGAATCACCTATTATATATCTATGTGATACAGAGAAGGGATAGAGATGAGAAATAAGTAAAATAGAGAACTGTGACCTCATGACTCATCTAAAGAAGAATGTTTATGGAGTCCAATGTGTTTACAAATATGTGTCAATGTCTGCATATGTTTGTATTGTGTGTGTCTCTGTGTGCTGATGTATGTAGAGAGGAGTTTTGTTGTGGAAGAGTAAATGAGAGATAATATGCCCACAAAGCAGATACTATTTATCTTCTGTTCCTTGAATGATATTTCACAAAGACCAAAAAAGTGACGCAGGATAATGTGGGAGGGGTAGGAGGATAGGATACAGTGGCTCATCTTACTGCTGGAGAAATTTTTCTTGGGGAGTGGAAGAAGAAGTAGCAGAGGGCTTTCTCTCTGTGAGCTCATATACTCTGGAGCCAGTTGTAGGTCAAAGTTTAGTGCCTAAGTTCATCAAGGTTTTCTCTACATTGCCCACTAACCAGAGGAATAGGCCAGTGCTTTCTATCCTCAAGCACAAGTCTCCATCTGACCATCCAGGCAGAAGGTAACATCTGCCCATTCATATATAAAAAGACCAGGTAAGATGATGTAGATAACATACAGCTCAATAAGGTAGTGATCCAAAGGTCAATATAACTGTTTTCTGGCATCAGTAATGATATAAACCCATCCTTTTCGTTTACCAACCCCTAACTTCTGTTTATTTCTCGGCACTGAATTCTATTTTCTCCATGATTCAGAATCTGCCCTGACAGATCCAGGACATGTTAAACTGAAACTACCCTCTGCTTATAAATCTTTGCAGCACTTTATTTTTGGACCTTTTGTTTGATTCTCAATAACGATGCACAGCTGAGATTGGTAATTTATATATGCAAATATCATCCTTTTCCGCCAGGACTGTGAGTTCCTTGAAAGTTTAGGTGTGCATGTTTTTTACCTGTCAATATTAGCTGCTAAAGCAGGATCTGGAACAATAGAGAGCTTCATTTAACGATGTTGATTGATTCCTGAGCAATTATGGCCAGAAAAAAAGAGTTCTGAGCACTATCTACTTTTGTCTTTCTCCCTTCTTTTCCCTCCTGTCCTTTATCTCCTACCTCAATTTCTTCCAGTATCAATTACACCTCTCCATTTCTTTATGGCCACTTATAGCTTCCATCAATCCATTGCATTGTTTTCCTCCCATCCTTGTCCTATCATTCCTCATTCTTTAATTCCTTCCCTTCGGTCTCTTCCCATATATTCACTCATCTTACCTGGTCACATCAGCGGGAATCACGACCAACTTCTCTTCAGCCCTATCCCAGAGCAGGGACTAAACCAGATCCCAAGGGTGGGGGCTTTATAGGTAGCCTAATAGAGCTCCCAGGCAACAGGGCACTTTTTCTTGATTAGCAAGTGTACTGACTGGAGTAAGAGTGAGGGACCCATATTCACATGTTCCTCTGTAGCAGCTGAGACACATCTCCCAGACACAGCTTCAACCATGCTCCCAGGCCCAAGCAAACCCCATCTATCAGGGGCTGGGAGCATAGCCCTGGCCCTAGGGGCTGACAGTAATGGGCATCTGTGCAAACTGCCTTCCTGGGTCAGATAACTACAACCATTCCTCTTCCCCCAGCCTTAGGCTACAGATTTTCAGCCAGAGAGGCTCTCTGAATGTCAGAGCTGGATTAGAAGAGGGCAGGAGACATCTCTCTGCTTGTCATATGTACTGTTTCTAACAGCTCTCCTTATCCCCCTGGCCATTCCCGAGTGCCTCCTCTGACACAGGAGCCCCTCCTAAGAAGCCTTCCTGTTTGAGTCATGTCTGCAGCCCACCTACCATCTAAGCATGAGTCACCTAACATTTGAAAAACACATAATATATGACAGAAACTGCACTATACCCTTTAAATACATTGTCTTATTTATTCATGCTCAACCCTATGAGTTAAGTATTATCATCCATTATTTCCCAGCTGAGGAAAGTGAAACTCACAGAGGTTTTGAATAACTTTACCCATCTAAAAGTTAGCAAGTTACTGAGTTGGTAGGCAAGACCATGTCTATCTTACTTCAAAGTTCTTGATCTTAACCAGTATGTCATACTACCTTCTTCAGTCAACTCTTTCTATTAATATCTTCAGGAAATATGGTTTAACTACATGGTACTCAATCTATCCATGTTATGGACTGTTTGATTCCCAATTACATGGGCACACCTGGTTTAAGCCTCATTTTGACCAGAATCCAACTTTTCAGAGTATGTAGTGAATCTGAATCAATCATTCCGCTCATGTCTAACTTCCCTTGCTTTTTATACTCTTGAAACATTTCTCCATCTATGTGCTCACTATATCCATATGAGGCACACTGAGCAAAAGTGCTTATCTCAATGAGTATCTAGAAATATCGAGTAACTCCATGAAGTTACACATTAAGTAGTGCTCAGATTCATACGTAAACACCACTGTTTCCCCTGGTTCCCCTGAGCTAAAATGAGTGACTCTGAAAATTTCAAATGATATTTATGAATATTAAATGAGAACATAAAGGATAGGAAGCATGAAATCAATATTAATAAAGTACAGTTTTCATTAATTCAAAAATATATATTGAGTGTCTACTGTTATGTTCTAAACTATGTTAAATATGTGGGATACAATGAAGTGGAATAAAAGGGTCCCTGTTCTTATGGAGCATATAGAATAACAAGGAAGATATTTGTTAGATAATCACAGTACGATGTGAGAAACTGTGACAAATTAAAAGGCAGATCAGAAAAGCCCTCTGGACAGAAGTGAGGTTGAAATTGGCATCTAAAGCACACAAAGAATTTCTAATTTTTCCAACTCTCTAAATGCACCATGCTCTCATATATTTTCAACATGATTTTTTAAAATATTTTTCTTTCTTGTTTTCAACCACTCACACATGCTCACCTCATGTTTATTAAATCTATAAATAAAGGCAAAATAAAATGAATGTCTTATGTTCTGCACTAAATAACTGAGTGATTATAATGTAGCAAGAACAATCTGGAAATATTTTTTACAAAACTTATTAAACAATGGCATACAATGGAAAACTACTCAGCAATAAAAAGAAATAAACCACCAATACATGCAACAACATGAGTGAATCTCAATGCATTATATTAAGAAGCCAACCAGACACAAAAGACTATATATTTCTTTTGCGAGGTTTCATTTGCATGACGCTTCTGAAAAAGATTACAGGGAAGGAGAACCACTAAGTGCTTGTCAGAGGCTGGGTGTAAATAGAGTGGTTGACTACACATGGGCAACAATAAGAAATTTGGGGGAGTAATAAAATTGTTCTATATTTTGGTTTTGGTGGTAGTTAGATGACTCTATGTATTTGTCAAAACGGGGAAGAGTGCGATGTGCACTGTCTGGGGAATGGACACGCTTGAGGCTCGGACTCGGGGGATTGGGAGGGACATGGGCAATATATCTATGCAGAACTTTTGTGCCCCCATAATAAGCTGAAATAAAAAAAAAATTAAAAAAAAAAAAAAAAACTTATAGAACTACATACCAAAATGAGTGAATTTTATTGTGTATAAATGTTTAAAAACTTGTTATATACCATTTGAAGTATAAAAGTTCCCATTTTTATCAAGCTGCAATAAATTATTGCTTTCATCAAAACCATTATGCAATGTCATCTCACAACCCATTATATTTGTACTGTTCAATACAGTAGCTACTAGCCACATATGACTATTTAAATTTAGATTTAAATTAACTAAAATTAAATAAATTTAAAATTCAGTTGCTCACTTCTACTAGCAATGTTTGAAGTGCTGAATAGCCATGTGTGGCTACTGGTTACTGTACTAAACAGCAGAGATATGGAACATTTTCATTTCTGCAAGAATTTCTATAGAACAGTGCTGCATTTGATACTCTTCTCTGGGTTGATTACATTTGCACAGAAAGAGTAGATGCTGTTAAGGGCCAACCCTGCCCCCACAGAACACCTGCACAATGCGCCGCCGGATCTGCTTGGTCCTAACACTGTACACAATGGGATTGAGCACAGGAGGGAGCAGCAGGTAGACATTGGCCATGAATGTGTGTATTACTGGTGACAGATGCTTCCCATAGCGATGAACTAGGGTCATGCTGATGAGAGGCACATAGAAAAGCAGCACTGCACAGATATGAGAGAGACAGGTGTTGATAGCCTTGAGCCTCTCTTCCCGGGAAGCAATGCCCAATACTGCCTGGAGGATTAGAATGTAAGACACCAAGAGGATTAAGGCATCTAACACAATGATGAAGATCACAGCCAGCAGGCCATAGATGCTATTGACACGTGTGTCAGCACAGGCAAGCCTCATGGCATCCTGATGGAGGCAGTATGCATGGGAGAGGACATTGGAGTGGCAGAAAGGTAGCCTTTTGATGAGGAAAGGCATAGGGAGTACAGCCCCAATGCTCCGCAGCAGGACTGCCACTCCAATTTTGCCAATGACGCCATGAGTAAGAATGGTAGCATAGTGCAAAGGGAAGCGGATGGCCACAAAGCGATCAAAGGCCATGGCCACCAGAACACCTGATTCCACTCCCCCTAAGGTGTGGATGAAGAACATCTGGGTGATACAGGCATTGAAACTTACCGAACGCCAGTTGAACCAGTGAACACTGACCATGGTGGGCATGGAAGATAGTGAAAGGCTAAGGTCAGTAGCAGCTAACATGGCCAGAAAATAATACATGGGCTCATGGAGACTTTGCTCAACTTTGATCACAACAAGGATGGTGACATTGCCCAGGAATGTGGTGCTGTACAGAAGACAGAGGGGCAAGGCCATCCACATGTCCTTCTCTGGCATTCCTGGAATCCCAGTCAGGGTGAAGAAGGTCTGGTGGTTATCAGTAGTTTGGTTGAGCAGTGACATAGTGGAGCAATGGTTGACTAGACAAAAAGAGAAGAGCTCATTAAGTCAAACATCCTTCAATGGAATCAGTGACAATAAGTATTGAGATGGTAGCCATAAGAGAGAATAACTACAATATTATTCTAACACATCCATGTTCACAGCTTGATACAAAAACTGATGGATATGCCTCATGAGGCAAGAATTCTGTTACTGTTCATAAAATGCTAAAATACTTAGTAGAAAGGAAAAAAAACTTCAATGAGGATTTGCCCCCAAGAGGGACATAAATCATTTGAAAACATCAAGGAGTTAGCTGTCTTGCAGGCTGCAATAATAAGAAAAAAATTGGCATTGTGCACTTATGTGTATAATAACCACCAACATCAATAACCATAAAGAAAATGTTAGTGAATACAAACCCCAGGGCTGTTCCTAAACCCAGATGTGCAGATGTACACATGTGTGTATATATGTATGTGTATCTTGATTGTGATCTTAAATTGTTGTGATTTAGATATGCTACTTTCCCTCTTTAGTACTCAATTTCTCCACCTGCATGATGTGGGATGGAGGAGAAAATATACCCTTTAAGGACTTTAAAGCTCTGATCTTCTGCATTCCTGGGTCTATGGGTAGTAAAAGAACCTGAGCTTGAAACATGTGAGGGAGGGAGAAGTCACCTTGGCCCCCAAGGAACCTTAGAAAGACCCACTATGGTTGGCAGAATAATAGCCCCCAAGAATGTCCACATTGGAATCCTTGAAACCTATGAATATGTTACCTTGCTTGACAAAGAGGAATTTGCATATGGAAATAAAGTTAAGGACCTTGAGATGAAGAGCTTATCCTGGATTATCCAGGGAGGTCAAATCTAATCACATGAGTACTTAAAAGTGAAGAATCTTTCCCAGCTGCAAAAAACCAGAGAGATGGCAGCATGAGAAGGACTGGACATTACTTGTTGGTTTTGAAGATGAAGGAAGAGAACCAGAAGTCAAGGAATGTGCGTGTCCTCAAAAAGCTGGTAAAGAGAAGAGGAGAGAATTTTTCCAGAGTCTCCAGAAAGGATTGCAGAAAGGAATTCCTAAAACCTTGGTTTCAGCCCAGTGAGTTTCATGTTCTGACCTACAGAACTGTTACATAATAAATACATGTTACTTTAAGCCACTAAGTTTGTGCTAATTTCCTATAGCAGTAGTAGAAAATGAATACCTGGGAACCAGAGTAGAGTTGCTTTAGTCCCTTTCCTGAAACATTCCAAGTCTTCTTATTGCTGGTCTCAATTACTCAGGCCCTGTCAAAAAGACATTTTTTTTTCTTTATTGCAATTAGATCTCTTTGTCCTAAGGTGCATCTGGAAAAGGATTCTGAGATCCATTTTTCTCTTCCTAAGGGAACAGAATAACCTCTTGATATTGCAAGTTTTGCAATTAACAGCTGGTTCAGCTAGATGAAATTCATTCATAAAAAGTTTCCAAAAACAGAGGTTCAAGCATTGTTCAGATTAGTAAAGTCAGTACCCCTGGTGTTGAAAACTCATGTGGACTTCTTTCCCAGTCTCTCCACAGAGAACCCTCATTCTCTTCATTCCATGCTACTATGTGGCTGCTCTAATAAACTCCATCTTGAGTTAGCAGCAACTACATTTCTCACTATAACTCTAAGTAAGGCCTGTGTAGATCTATGGGCTATTCTAGATGTTCAGACCCACTGCTTACAGTGACAAAGATCCAGATTAAAATCTTAGTACCACACAATCAATTCTCTTCCATTTTAATTTTGTGCTATTGTCTTTAAGAATATACATCCAAACGTGCATCTGAGACAATCACCTTTTTAGGCCAGTCTAGCCACAGCTGACAGAAGGTTCAGGATTAAAAGAAAGAGCAGTGCTGTAGTGGCTCTTAACCTTGTTTTTATCATGACCCTTCAAAGAATCTCATAAAGGGTCTCCCAAGTAAGAATGTGCATAGAAACACACACGCACAAATACAAGCAAAGTTTTGCACAAATATTAAGTGAATTTACATTGTGTTGAAAACCATCATGGACCTAAGTTAAGAATTCAGACTTAAAGGATTTTTTTTAAAAAAAACATGAAATAGGAACCTGGGTCACAGAAAGGAGCAAAGCCACTAGACAAAATCCAGAGCAGACACAAAAAACAGAAAGTATGAATGCTTGGAATGAATGGAAACAGAAAAGAGTTATCCTAAATTTCTTGGGAATCAGTAGTTCAGTGCTGTACTGTCCAATATGGTAGGAACTAGACCCCTGTGCCTACTTAAATTTAAACTAATTAAATTAAGCTAAAATTTACCTTAGCTATATTTTAAGTGTTGTTGTATTAGCTATATTTTAAGTGTTCAATGGCCACATGTGGCTAGTGGCTACTGGATCGCAATTGGAGAGTACAGATGTAGAATATTTTTATCATTGAAGAAAATTCTCTTGAAACTTGAAAAGTCGGGGCTGCAGACTGCTGAGTTAAAGGATGGCAACATCCTAGCTGACCTCTTGACAAATTTTCGGTCCAGTTGAATTTGAGGGTCTGTCACTTATGTACTGCATAACCTCTGTCTCTCTTTACCTATATCTCTCTGTCTTTGTCTCTCTTTTGGAAATTTGAAAAGGAAAATAGCATTAAAACTAAAGACTCTGGAGAGAGACCACTTGGGTTTGAATCCTGGCTGTATGACCTTGAACAGGTTACTTAATAATCTCTGTGCTCATTCCCCACCTCTTTACAATGAAAATGAAAATAATAGTATCTACCATGGGGTTGTTAAGAGTATTCATTAGGGGCCAGGCGCGGTGGCTCACGCCTGTAATCCTAGCACTCTGGGAGGCCGAGGCGGGTGGATCGCTCGAGGTTGGGAGTTCGAGACCAGCCTGAGCAAGAGCGAGACCCCGTCTCTACTAAAAATAGAAAGAAATGATCTGGCCAACTAAAAATATATATAGAAAAAATTAGCCGGGCATGGTGGCGCATGCCTGTAGTCCTAGC
>CM052438.1:139550526-139600711 GCA_028533085.1 Varecia variegata | reverse complement strand
ATTATCTGGGTTGGTATACAAGTCATAAAAGTGAATGTGTCAACATTTGAGTAATAAAGTATATGCACAAGTATTTATTTATTATTTTTAGAGTTCATTTTTTTATTACATACTAGACATATGAGCTAACCAGAAATTAGGATGATTGTATTCTTAGAATCACAGGAAATATTTTTCCACCTCCCTTTTTTTCCTGATATTGGAGTAGCATTTCAGATTATTACTTTGGGATTAGTTTTGGGCAAAGTAAAAGAAACCATGGAAGGCAGTATATAAATAACATAATTATGAAGCCATTTTTCAGGAGCTAGTAGTGATTTTCTTATTGAGAATAAAGTATTCACAATGCTGGTATTAGGTACATGTTTTGAACATCTACTGTTAATTAACCAAAGAAAGCATGGAGTGGTCCCTAAGAATCTTCCTTTTTTTTTTTCAGCTTCCTATGATACAGTAACTTGTCAAAGGCTTTGAAAATAAAGTCCTTGCTTATTGGAAATTTTTTTTTGCACCCAGGAAATGTAGACAATACAACTACCTCTGCTTCTTGTGCAGGTGTGTGCTTTAACAATCATGGCTGTTTTTGGCATCAATGGAGTATGAGCTATTAAGAGTTCCTAAAAATATTAACTTGACTAGTTAGTTGCCTCTGTCTTACATACTATTCAGGTGAGTTTCTGGACAGTATACTGTTATATCCCTAGTCCAAAATAGGGTGGGCATGTATATATACAACCTTGTTTGTACATACACCAAGGAGGAATTTTTATTTTTTTCCTTAAGTAGAGACATACTTTTGATGCACAAGTATTTAGAGATGTGCAAATTTATTTCCATTGCTGTGTAGAGCTGTGGATATGTACATCTCTGCGTGCACATACATCTATTTGTGTAGGTTTATATGGAAGTGCACACATACCTGAAAGTGGATACACATCCATGCCCATACATCTATGTGTGCATTTTTAAAATGCCCACTGATGTGTGATGCTTACCTATGGAAATAAATTATAGATACATTGATGGGATGACATCACACCCTAAAGCCTATTGCAATACATTTTGGGACCATATATCATTTTAGATTGCCTGTATCTCTTTCCACATCTAAATAATGATTTCTATTTTCTAAAGTTATACCTCCTTTTTTTAATAAAACAATGGACATCACATTTTGAACAGTAGAGAATGGTTTCCACCTGAGGTGACCACCTAGAGTCTAAGGATGAATTCAAATAGAAAGAATTAGGAGGTGAGTTTAGAAGCATTTGTATCAGTGTACAAAACCCACCTTCATGTCTGTATTTTCAACATCAATCCCTATATTAGTTTCTTGTTGCTATTGTAACAAATCACCACAAACCTGTTGGTTTAAAATAATACAGATTTATTATCTTACTGTTTTGGAAGTCAGAAGTCTGAAATGAGTCTCTCTGGGCTAAAATTAAGGTGTCAGCAGTGATGTATTTCAGGAGGTCCTGAGGGAGAACATTTCCTTACCTTTTCCAGCTTCTAGAGGCTTCCTACATTCCTTGGCTTGTGGATTCCTTCAAAGCCAACAACAGAAAGTCAACTCAATTTTATATCACATCACATCACTCTGCTAGTGATGCCCGTGCCTCCATCTTTCATGTTTAAATGACTTTGTGATCACATTAGCCTCACAAATGTAAGCCAGGATAATCTCCTGATCTTAAAGTACCTTAATCCACAAGAACACTAGTTACTGTGGTTAGTACTTGATACTGTAGTTATTACTACTAATACTTCTCGTCTTGATACTACTGCAGCTACCTTCTTCACCTTTAAAGGGGACAGTGAAGAAGGCAGAAAGGGGATATGGGGAAACACACAAACTCTTTCACCATTATGCTTGTTTCTGAGGCCACCTTTATGTACTTAAAGCACCAAAGACAGCAACTATCAGGAACATTTCTATTTGTCTCTAAGATGTGGAGTATGATTTAGAATACTTCTAAATTTTAACACCCAAATTTCAAGCATCCCCTATGGTTGAAAACACCCAAGATCTAAAAGTCTTCAAAGAATCTTGTTCATCCCTTGACAATGGTGGTGGTGTTACACTGCTTCTAGGACTTTCCCCCCACATTGGAGAAAGTAGCTCTAGGTCTAGCCTCTTAACAACAACAGGAACAGCTCTACGCTTGTTTTCCCTGCTCCAGACTCAGGGCTGTGATAAGGTTGGCAAACTCTTAACAAGGCCTTCCAGGCATGGTAGAGCTCAAGTCTCTCCACAAAGTCCAGAAGATCTAAATTATATTTTATGCTCATATTATTTTGAGGTGTCTGAAATGTGTTTTTGTTTCTTATAGAATTAAGAAAAGAATAATAAAGTTTATTTTTATGAATCTAAGAGAGTACCTATCAAAATAAATTCTGTCAGGCTTCATATACATGTAAGCAATATTTAAACGAAAATAGTCTTTTCTTATGCACAAAATCTTATTGAATTAGTCTTACAAACTTCTAAAATAGTCACCAGTTTGAGTCATAGATAATGACCTTCAAGTCTCAATGAGTCTATTCTGTTAGATTTCAACAAAGCATAAATACTTTAGGAACATCATTCCCATCATGTAAGTGGGTACAGGTGGCTCAGTGTATACCTGCACCTTTGTTTTTTTCTGCTTTCTATACTTATTTTGCCTTGAAGTAAAATTGATTATAATTCTTTAAGCCACTCCTATGAGTTTCTTCACTACCTTTCTGCCTAACACATCTACATATCTATCTTCTATGGTATAGATGGTGTTCAACATTCTCTAGGAAATCTGCCTGGCTGAGCCTTGGCCAACAAATCAGTTACTTTGTGCATTGATAGATTAATTTGGAAACAGTGCATAACACTCTCCCTCATCAGGTTGCTGTGATTATCAAATAAGATAACATGTAAAGAGATGTGGCACTGTGTCTTTTACTTAGTGTATAGTCCTTAAACACTAGTTCTCTCATTCTCTTACATTCAATGTTCTTCAACACCTCCTATAGTTGCACAGCACTATTAAATTTCTGATTAAATTTAATTTCATAACAATGGTAAGAGAAATTAAGAGAATACGGAGCATCACATAGCTCTCATATGGAAGAGCTTTCACCATCAGTCTTTCTTCAACAATAGCACTGGCCCCGTACTCATTTGTACACATTTATATTCTTAATTCTGAATTTTTTAATTTTCTGATTCCTTTTTTATTTTTCTGATTCATATTTTATTTTAATAAAATGCATTTAGTAAAATGCACATTAATTTAATGTATTCTCCCCAGGTATTCTCTTATTATTTAATGAATGTAGTTTGTTTCTCTCCTACTAGGCTCATGGAGGCCACTCCTAATTCTTAAACTGGAATGTTAAATTAATTTAATGAACTTAAAGGCATTAAAAACCCATGGTCTATTTCTGTTCAAAAGAGTCATTTAAAAATGTAATTAGTAATGTTCTCTGCCTTCAGCTGTTGTATGCCTTAAATGTATAGTTACAGGACAGAACATCAAACAATTCTTATGGGTGCTGCAGTTTCTATACTAGGCAAAAGACAATTTGATACATGGAAAGAAAGCATTCTCTGTGAGCGGGGAAATCTTTTTTTGTCCAATCCAAGTCACACATAAAACATAATAAATAAATAAATTAATAAATCTTTATTTCTCCTGGTCATAATTGAGCTTTTACAGAACAGATTCTTCCTCTCTCAAACTGGTCAACCCTAACCTTCTGCAGTAATCTTGGTCTGAACAAATATCTGGACGATCTTTCTTCGTATTTCCTTGGTCTTCACAGTGTAGACTATGGGGTTCAGCACAGGGGGTACAAGAAGGTAAGCATTTGCCATGAGGGCATGAGTCAGTGGTGACAGGTGCTTTCCAAAACGATGAATGACAGTCACCCCAATGAGCGGCACATAGAAGATGAGCACAGCACAAATGTGTGAAACACAGGTGTTGAGTGCCTTCAGCCGGCCCTCCCCTGAGGCTATAGCCATCACTGTTCGGAGAATGAACACGTAGGAGAGGAGGATGGAGAGGGAGTCAGAACCCTTGGTGAAGATGACTGCGATGAGGCCGTAGAGACTATTGACACGGGTGCTGGCACAGGCAAGGCGCATGACGTCTTGGTGGAGGCAGAAGGAGTGGGACAAGATGTTAGAGCGGTAGAAGGGGAGCCGCTTGATAAGGAAAGGCACAGGGAAGACAACACAGCCTGCCCTTGACAAGATGACCACCCCTGTTTTGTAGACCACAGCATTGGTTAGGATGGTGCTGTACCTGAGAGGGCTCCAGATTGCCACAACCCGATCAAAGGCCATCGCCACCAGCACACCAGACTCGATGGCTGAGATGGTGTGGATGAAATACATCTGAACAAGACAGGCATCAAAAGCAATGGACTTGTAGTTGAACCAGAATATGCCTAGCATAGAGGGCAAAGTACAAAGGGCAAGTCCCATGTCTGCCAAAGCCAGCATGCACAGAAAGTAGTACATGGGGATATGCAGGGACGATTCAGACTTGATGGTAGAGATGATGACAGCATTGCCAAAGAGGGCAATGGCATATATAGCACCCAGCGGGCATGCCATCCAGTAATACTTTTGCTCAAGCCCTGGGATTCCAGTTAAGACAAAGTAAAGATGTTGGAAGTGGGAGTGGTTATTATCTGCCATGATGCCAGTGTGAAGTCAGCATGGGAAGGGAGCTTGTGGGATCCTGATGGGTGGCTTCCTAAAAATACAGTGACAGAGATTAACAATTATGTTAGGCTCTGACTTCCCAAGGGGTGGGGCCATTCTATTGCCACATGGGTGTGCATGTAAGGGGGTGGCAAAGTGTAAGAGAGGACGGAATCCCTGAAATTACTACTCCACGCTGTGTGCTGATGAGAAGGTTTCCACTGACCAGGGGAAAAATTACCCACCCAAGTAAAAATAAGTCATATTTAAAGTGCACACTGTAGTACCAACCCATTAGGTAAAACATCTTCTGCCTCTCCTGTCCTTTCTTCTCTCTTTCTAATCAATATCTTACAAGTTGTTGAGTCAGAGGCTGAGGACATAATAACACAGTTAATATAAATATAAGAGTCAATATAAAATATGAATTATTTGATTACCCACAGAGGATGCCATCCCTACCCATCATATGCCCTATTCCCAGGACTCTCATGAAGGTGACAAATCATGTATGAAGGGCGGGGGTGGAAACACCCAGAGCACGTGCCCATGCCTCTGTTTGAGCAGGGCGCTTTTTCACTCTCCCTGAGGCTGGATGCAGCCTTAGATCATTCGCAACTGCAGACCCACAGACAGCCACTTCAATCATGTAAAATGAAATGTGTTTAGGGGAAAAAAGACTGCATAAGTGTGCTGTGTCTGCCCCTTGGCTCCTACAAGTTATGTGACTTCGTTATAGATCCTAGATTGAATGAAGGACCATGTAGAAAATAAAATAAATTATATAATCTCCCTATTGCAGGAATAGCAGAAACAAAAAACAAACTTTCATTTACTATAAGCAGCAGGAGAACTTCCAGGTTTCTAGACATTCTAGGACACTTGGGAATACTACAATCAGATTGGGACTGGTCTTAAAAAGCTAATTTTCCCCTTCGTCATACTGGGACATATGATGGGCAGTGAGGACCTGAGGAAACAGGGGTAAAAGCCCTCCTGATGTAGAGATTAACTGTAAACAACCCTCACCAGATGGTAAAGGCACAAATTCTTCTCTCAAGAGGACCATTCCCAAACTTCAATCATTGTAAGTTCTAGAGAAGGGATTTTAAAGACTCAATGTCTAACCAACATAGAGATATGCCTGCAGTTTTCTATAGGTGACAGTTACCTTCTGCCTACTTTAGTTCCAGTGATTGGGATCCTCCTACCTGCAAAGACAATGCATTCGCTATAGAGTATCAGATACCTACCCACCGCTTAGAAAGGGGTCACCTATAAAACATTATGTTAAACAAGATGGTTGACTTCACATCTTTCCCTTAAAGCAGATGGGAGGGAGAAAGATGACAACACAGAGGACATAGGTGCTTGGGTTGGGGAATGAAGGACAAGGAAGAAAAGGGGCACAGAAAGGAGTGACTGGAAGTCAATTAGAGACTTCAATAATGATATCTGAACATACTCTCTCCACAGACAAACCTTATCCTCTGGTTTTACTCTAAAACTTACCTGGTTGCTGAGAGGAACCCTAGCAAGAAGATTCTTAAGTAGCATGAGGCTCACCTGGAAAAATCATCATCACCACCCCTTGAGGACTTTTATGCCCTGAGCCTCTCCAGCATTCCTCTCCTTACTGTGCCATGGGGAGTTTCACAGATCCACAAACAGGGTTATTCCCAGGGGTTCAAGACCCAGGAGGTCTTTCCAGGGCTGTCAAACCACACCCTCGATTCTCATTTCTGGGAAATGAGATAGTGTTGTGGAGGCTATGAGGAAAGTGTGTGTGCGAGTGTGTGTATGTGTGTGTGTGTGTGTGTCTGAGGGGTTGGGAAGTTCCAGAGGCTGCTTACTATTCAACTACAGTCTCTTAGCCATCTCACTGTTTCTATACCCCAAGTACATGATGCTTGCCTTATTTTTCTCAAAACACAAGAAAACTAACAACAGCAACAAGAAAACTCAAGGAAAAGTGATTCTATGATTTTCTCATTCAAAAAGAATTCTAAAGTTGAAACGATTCCCTGATAAATAAATTTCTTCTGATATTTCACCTACATTTTTTAATCTTCAATGTCAATCTAATAAATCTAGTCATAAATCATGCCCTGTGTGAAAGGGAAGCAGAAGTTCCTTCAGGAAGTCATTAACCATTGTCCCAATCAATCAAGAGGTAATAAATATGCCACAATATCTAATTATCACCTTCAGAAGCTACTGTTCCTGCCTGTCCTATCAATAATAATAATAATAGCAGCAGCAATAATAATATCCTATATTAATGCTGAGCTTTATTAGTTATAATTACTACATTCATCTCACAATATAATCATTATAACATTCATAACTCCTCATAAATGTAATCCTGTGAAGTGGATATGGTAATTATCATTCTCATTGTTCAGAAGAGAACAGAGGATCTCACATTGGAAATTGTCCCAGATTCCTGATATAATTGTAAGAATTAGATTGTAGTAATTACTTAGCATAGAAATAAAAAAGTAAGGCCTCCTCGCTGTCCTAGGCGTGTTCTGGACTTCCTGGATCTTGAAGGTCACCATGCCTAGGTAAGGAAGAAATGCTCATATAAAATGAGGCTGATATTCTAAGCTCTCTTATTCACTTACCATTCTTCCACATAGTCCCGGAGTAATTTAATATTAATGCAGATTATGCTTCCAATGCCATAGTATCTCATAATGTTGAATTCCTTAAGTTAAATAAAATTCATCCCTATATCACATAATCATTCCTTCAGTATTGTTTCAGATAATCAACATGTGGAACTGCTCTACTTGCAATATCTTAACCTCTATCTCTCACTGCTTATAATAAATGTGTTAGGTTCCTTGAATGCCTTAATAATTTGAAGTTTATCCAAGGGATGGGGAATGAACAATGGAAAAATTCTACAGAAGAAAATAAAATGATCAGATATATTCTTTAAAAGAGGAGGAAGCAATGGAGAATTGGAGATACAATGAGGTTAACACAGCATAAATGAAGGTCTAGACAACAGGATAGAAGCACCTGCTGTGCTATCAATAGCATCATAGAGAAATAGCATCATAGAGAATTAGCAGAACTTGGTAAATATTTAATGCTTGGTCAGAGAATATAATTTTGTAATTTCTGTCCAGATAGATAGAAGGATGGTGGTGTCACATACAAATGCAGAAACATGTTTGGTCTGAGAGGCAAAAGGAGTCACTTTTCCTCCACTCTTAATTGCTTTGAAAGGTTTCCATTAAATGGTCTTCTTGCTTCCATTTTTGTCTGTCAAAGTCCATTCTTACTCTGCATAGCAGGTGGAAGCAACTTTCTAAAATCAAAAATCACATCTTTACACCCTTCTACTTTTAAAACACCCTGATGTCTTCTCATGTACCTAGAATAAAAATTCCTAGCCATGTCTCATGACAGTACATAGCATAGTCCTGCAAATACCTCCAATTACTTCTTATTGTAATTTTTCCCTCCTTTCTTTAACTCCAAGTACATTGGTCACCCTCCTGTTTCTCATAAACACCAAGCTTAGTCTTGCCACACTGTCTGGGTACTGTCTTGAAACACATTTTTCTATATCTCTGCATAACTAGTTCATTATCAGTATTTAGGTCTCAGTTTAAATATTACCTGTCCAGATATGTTATCATTTCTATAAAATTCAGCTACTCTCCATTTATTATCCTATGACCCCTTCTGTTTATTTCATAGACCTTATATAGAGCCATCTGAAATTATCATTGTTGTTTACTCATTTATTTTCTGTCACTCCCTTCTGGAATGTTAGATGCACAAAAGAAGTCTCATCTTTCTTTTTTACTACTGCAGCTTAGAACAATACCTGGCATATAGCAGGTGCTCAGAAATGATCTGATGAGTGAAACCCATTTTAGACAGCAAAGGGAGGAAACTTGAAAACTGATATTGATGAGAAAATACTCGGAGTAAATAATAGGAGTTAGGCATTGTGCTAAACACTCCATTATCTTTATATTTGAGCTCTTTTTACTGATTAGGAAACTGAAGCTCATCGATGTGGAGTAGCTTGTCTACAGCCTTATAGCAAGAAAGTAGCAAAGTGGATATTTTCACCAAGACTGGTCTACATCTGAATTCCACAGCACCATACTATGGCCTCCTGAAATATAATATCAAACAATACACTTGTTGATCAGAGAAAAGGCAGCATCTAGGGATAGTTTAATTCTGTCCCTCCCTCTAACCTATTAGGACAGATTTATTTTTCACATTAATAAATTACCAACCTGGATGTCAAGGACACCATAGAACAGGTAGATATGGGTGCCCTATCAGAGGAGAGAAAGCCTTGAGTCTCTGGGTGATGAAGGAATAGGGAACGGTACATAGAAAAGAATAGAGAGCCTAAGACAGGACCTGAATATGGGATTGTGGAGGTTGTGAGCAGGTAATGTTGTTGAAACTGCAGGGGGGTTTCAGTCTAGGTACAGTTACTCGTAGCACGAAGATCCAATGATTGAGACAACATGGATTGCCAAGGAAAAAAGGAATTTTTAATAGTTGTCAGGAAACTGGAAGAAGCTGCCTCAAATCCATCTCCCCAACTAAGGGACATCAAGGGCTTTTATAGGAGGGGCCATGTGTCTTGAACGGGTCTTGATGTCTATGGTACATTGGGAGCAGGTTGTCAGGGGTGGTGAGTCTTGTGAGGAAGTCTGCCCAGGGGCCTTCAGAATTTTAGCACCTTTGTCTTTCAGAAAATCCACCATTTGGGGGAAACAACTCAAAAGGTCAAGTAGTTAGTTAAGAGAGAGGTTTATAGCAAGGTCATTGAAATTTGTTCAATGGGGAGCCAGTTACACTAAGGCCAATTTTATCAATGTCCACTGCCCCATTAACCATGGGGTTAAATATCAGTTGGTAAGTTTGAGGGCAGCCTCCAGGTCTAATAGATAACACCAGCTGGAATTGTCTAGAAGGAAGTGGGAGGAGGGAAACGGTAACCTGAGTCCAGGAGACATTTGGCTGTACCCTGGGGATAGAAAGATTAATGCACCATCTCCTGAAAGGGAGTCTGGAAGTGACAGGGACGAATCAGGATAAACCCATGATCGGGGATCTGGTTGCCTAGGTCTGCTACAGGGATTACAGGAACAAAAACACCCCCCAGAAAGGTCTGAGGGAGGGGAGGAGCAGTGCATGGCATGGCGCACAATGAATGCCCAAGCTGTTGACAGAGATTTGGGCTGATTATGTCCAGGGTGTGACAAAAAAACGCACAAGCTGGGAAGGCGAGTTGGGGTGCCTGGTGATACTTGATCCATCAGAAAATAGGGAATTTATTAAGAAAAAGACATGGAAGGAAAAATGCAAAAATGCAAAGTACAAGGAAGAGAGACAAAGAAAGAGTCAAAATGAATGGACCAGAAGAGTGAGGGGATTTTCACTCCTCAGCTAGCTGATGCATTTCTGAGAGATTTGACTGTATGTAACAGTGTGCACATGTGGCCAGATATGGGGATTAAATCATAACAAAGATAAGAGCTCATTCTGAAGCCCAGGTAGTCCTTGAGTTATTTCAGGACAAAGCCTGAGTGTGCAAAGTGACTAAGTGATTCTTGCAGAGGTGAAACCTGTGATCTTAGTGCCATTAACACCATGTGTTACCCCACTAAGCTGATGGCAATTAGTCAAAACAAAGATAAACATCAAAACCAGAAAGTGTCTCTGAGGACTGAGCTGGGGCACCCTCTGGGGCTCATTATCTACTCTCTGAACAAAGGCTGGGGAGGCGTTGTAGTAATGGCCCAAGAGCAGACAGGTCAGGGCATGACAGATCATTAGGGTCTACCAGGTCTATGAATTCAAGACTAGTGTGGAGTGGAGCAGGACCTGTTTCATGGGCTGTAAGAGCAGAACTGGGTGCTAGAGATGGAGAGATTTTTCCATTCCTGGTGCAGTTCAAAGGTCATCATGGTTCTTCTGCTGGGCAGAAAAATAGGCTTTTAACTATTCTCATTGAGGCTCCCCCATGGGGCTCTGGCAACGAGAAGCTGGACACCTGTGCTCACCTTTCCTGTGCCCCACACCCCACCCACACTCCCAGACATGGTACAACCAGGTAACATAAGGAATACAGCCGAGGCAATTCAGTACAGCACGGAAGTGTGTGAGAGTCGCTGGGAGAAACCAGGTGTGGTGAGTGCACTGCACAAAGGGAGAAGCAGGTGTGGGATAGGACACTAAGACTGGGAGTGAGAGCGATAAAATAAACAGGGAGAGGATGGGACATGGGGAGATGAAGCAGAAAAGAGAGGAAAGAGGAGCAATAAAAAAAAGAAAAGAAAAGAGAGGAAAGAGCAGGGAGAAACAGGTGTGGCAATTCCTGTTTCTGAGCCTGTAAAGAAAGAAAGGAGAAAGGACAAAGAATCTGAAACTTCTCAGGAAGTTACTTCAATTTCTGAAAAGTGAAAAGGTAGACTGAGGCTGAGGGACTAGGATGGAGAGATAAGAAGTAAGAAAAGAGGTAAGAAAAGCAAAGTGCCTTTCACAGAAGGTAGAGAGATGTGAAGCTCAGTATGTAAGCAATGAGAGGATTCTTTGCTTCAGCAGGCTCTTCAAAACAACTCATGGCATTCACCACACTCACTTCAGGTATAAAGGATAGATGTTAATGTAGTTACAGAAATGAAAAATATAAAAGACAGTATTTGTCTGCAAATAGCTCACAATATAGCAGGAAGGCATAGAAAGAGTTATAATAGTGAGCTAAGTTATGCCATAATCATGTGCAAAGTTTAATCATTGAGTAGAATAGGAAGTGATTCATTTGAAGGGGAGTAATATATTGGAAGGCTTGTGGGAGCTGGTGCCATGAATTCTAGTAAGGATAAATTGGTTCCTGAGACGGAAAATGGAGAGAAGGCAGCCATAACCACAGGTGCAAAGACAAGAGCTATGAAGCAGCATGTCCTATTTGGGATTGTGTAAAAGACTAATACAACTAGAAATAAAGGACTCTATAATTTAATACCATACTTTAGAGCTAGGAAGTCACTTGGAGAAGACTTTGCTGATCAAATTTATAGCTGAGAGATGTCTCAAAATTGTGTAGTATAGCTCTAAACCTACTGGTGACTAAAGATTCTGGGTGGTACTAAGACTTGGGAAATCTTGCAGATTCAATGGTGGTATCTTCTATCCCTTATATATGGTCTGACTTTCTACCTACCTTGCCCCAGTGATAATCTGCTGGGGTCCTCATCCCCAGGTTCTTCAGGGCAAGGATGAATACCATAGGAATTTTTGTAAAGACAAGTATGAGAAATCATCTGAATATAGGGAGCAGCATAACTGACTATTGCCTTATATTCTACCCACAAAGATTTGAAACTGAGAATATTGGAGGTTATTATCTAAATTGAGGACCTATAACTTACCTAATAATGTCTCTTCCCTATAGTATTTTATTTCTCAACCCTAGATGCTGTGCCTATTTTTCTTTTGTTGTTGTCATTGTTATTTTTTTGGTCCCTATATACATAGGTCTCTTACCATATCCATATTTTGTAATGTACCTGATTTGACCTTTTACTTTATTAGCTAATTTATCCGTGGGATATACCACCTGTCTCCAGCAAACTGCTTGG
Source organism: Varecia variegata (assembly GCA_028533085.1). Lineage (NCBI taxonomy): Eukaryota > Metazoa > Chordata > Mammalia > Primates > Lemuridae > Varecia > Varecia variegata. Next base: position 139,588,387 of record CM052438.1, on the reverse strand, counting down.
TGCTCAGCACTGAAGATATCTCTCTTAGCACATTCAGGGTTAAGGTGGAGACAAATGGGGGTCTCTCAAGATACGGATGGGGCAACAATTGCCTTGGTGTTAAGTCCACCCTCCTAGCCATTTCTTCCTACTCTGATTTATCCCTATGGCCCAACTTCTGGAGAGTTGATGCTGTACATTTTCTCACATTTCCCATTTCTTAAACCTATTCTGATACCACAGCATTTATCTGCACCCAAAGACCCTGTCTGACCCACACTCTTCAATGCTGGTCTGGTGATACTAGGGAATATTTTGAAGAGGACCCTGATAGTCAGGACAGTGTCTGAACACAGGTGTAAAGTGATCAAATTTGGTCATAATATCTGCCATCTCCATGTGGCTGCTCAGACTTCTCCATTTCACCAGCATCCAATCACCCTTATAACTAAATATCCCACGTTCCATCCCTTTAGTAATCTTAGTGGGAACCAATCTGGTAATGAACAAAAATATTTGTAAATGTCTTTTGGTGACAATGTTCCCACTTATGATTTTGAATCCAAAAAAATAAATCTATAGAAAGGAAGATTGCAACAAGAGAAAGATTTATTTGTCTTTGCAGTAATCTACCAAATATTTAGAGTAAAATAAGAATGATCTAACAGTGTGTATGATGTGAGATGTGATCACAAGAGCTATGTTTATGATCACCTTCTTTTCTAATGTGTATAAATGCATGTATGTGTGCTTCATATTGAAGGGCTGTTTGAAAGTGTGTGTATGTGAAGGAATAGGACTTACTCATTCTCTGCATGCGTGTGTTTGTGGAAAAATGATTGAGTCTTTGCTATTACCTGTCTGTAATTGTGTGACATAACAAGAAATTGTTTAAATGTTATAAAGTTTCCTATGTTTTTATCTAAATATAATAATATTTTTCTCTTCACATCCAGTCTTGGTTTTATTTAGAATTTATTTTCAATGCATACTACAAGACTGAGATCTAAATTAAATTTTAAAAAATGCAGCAGGTCTTAAAATTTATCTTTGCCCCATAGATTTTAAATGACACATATATAATTTCTATATAACAAAAATCTATTTCTGAATTTTTGAGTCTATCTGTGACAATATCACATTGTTCTAATTTCTTTAGAATTACAGTGAGATTTGGTATTTATAATAATACATACCAAGAAGTGGGATTGCTGATAAGATGGCAGTTTTGTTTTTAATTTTTGAGGAATTTCCATACTGTTCTTTATAATGACCATACCAATTTAATTTCCATTGACAATGTATAAGGGTTCCCTTTCTCCAACTCCTCACCAATACATGTTTACTTTAGGGTTTGATTGTTCTTTGTTTTGTAACTATTTAAGGTACAAGCTACATTATTGATTTGAGACCTTTATTTCTGATATAGATATCTTGAGCTATAAATTACCCTCAAAGTCCTGCTGTAGCTGTATACCATAGTTTTGATACATTGTGTATTATTTTTCACATTAGTTTAAAATAGATTTCAGTTTTCCTGATTATTTCTTCTTTAACTCATTGGTTATTTAGATGTGTGTTGTCTAAAGCCCAGATTTCTCAGTGTTGTGGTGCTCTAATTTAATTCTGTTTTAGCCAGAAACATGCTTTGTATGATTTCAATATTTTAAAATTTACTAAGGTTTATTTTGTCTCCCAGCCTATAGTCTCTCATACAGAAGATCCCGTTTGAAAAAAAAATGTACATTCTAATATTGTTGTGGACAGTATTGTATAAATGTCATTGTTGATTCACAGTGTTTTTCAGAATTTCTATTTCCTTGCTGATTTTTTGTATAATTATCAATTATTAAGATTGTAATATTGAAATCTCTAACTTTTGTTGTTAAATTCCCTATTTCTCTTTTTAATTTTGCCATTTTGTTTAATGTACTTTAGGGATATATTTTTATTTGTATATGCGTTTATAATTGTTATATCTTCTTGATATTGACCAGTTTTCATTATGAAATGTCCCACCTTGTCTCATAATATTTCCTGTCTTGAAGTCTATTTAGTCTGTTATTGATATAGCCACTCCATTTCTCATATGGTTTTTTGCAGGGTGTATATTTTTCCATCGTTTACTTTCATCCTACTTATGCCTTTGAATCTAAGGTGTGTCTCTTCTACATAGAATATAGTTATAACTTGCTTTTTTATTCTGCATGACAATGTGTGCTTTTTGTATGGTGTGTTTAGTCCATTCACTTTGTGATTACAGATATGATTGAAATCCCACCTGCCATTTGGCTATTTGTTTTCTATTAGTCTTGCGTCTTTTCTGTTCCTCTGTTCTTCCATTGACTTCATTTGTGTTAAATAAGTGTTTCTGATGAACCATTTTAATGCATCTCTTGTTTATATTTTTACTTTTGTTAACTATTTTATTTGCAGTTGCTCCATAGATTAACATGTACATTAGCATATAATTTTCTTCCAAATAATATTAACCTAACTCTAGTAAAATTTGAAAATTTTATTTCAATATATTTCCATTCTCCCCTTTTTTGTATAATTATAATACATACATATACACATATTATATATATATTATTAGCCCAACACTACAGCATTATAATTGTTTCTTCACATAATATATGTCTTTCAAGGAAATTTAGAGAACATTAAGAAAAGCACGTCTAGAGTCCTTTACATGTACCCACATATTCACTATGTCCAGTACTCTTCATTCCTTCTGGTAAATTCCACTTACCATCTGGTTTTATTTCCTTTCAGCCAGAACTTCATGTTAAATCCTCAGCTAGTCTGCTAGCAGATGTAGTGCCCCCAAGAGGACCACAATGTCAGGGCAGTAGAGCTGCTGGCCCTCTCTATTTACTTGCCCCCAAAATTGGCATGCCCACTGACAATGCTCAAAATAAAGGATGCTGCCCCAGGCAGCCAGAACAAAGCTGTTGGCTCTCCCTGTCCCAGCACTGTAGACAAAGCTGGAGGCATTGGGGGTGAGGACAGGAGCCCCAGGTCAGAATGCCAAAACTGTAGTTTTAATACATAGGCTGATATCCTTGGTGGATTTCCAGAGTGCTGAAGTGGATGCTAGTGACAGTTGGCCAGCTTGGCAGATGCTTCGCAGGATTTGTCAGCCTCCTCACTCCATCACACAGGACATGAATATCTGTTTCTATTTATTCCTTTCCTAACATTTTCTGTGGGATCACAGAAAATTAAGCTTTTTGTTACATTTATTTTCCTTTTTTAGTTTGAAAATTATTGCATAGTATTTAAATTTTTAATTTCATGTTTTAGGACATATACGTTTAGAATTATGTAATAAATGTTTAAAGTTAATTTGTATCTATGTAATTCCCCTGAGAACATAAGTTTTTATTTTATTTTTCCTTAGATTTCTATTTTCATGGTCATTTTTGTCTGGAATTTCCAACTTTTGGGGGGGCTTTTGGCTAAGGGAAGGAGATAAGACTATATTGTATGCCCAATGCTTCCTGTTGAAATTTTAAATATAATAATATCATATGTGAAAAGAGGCTACTTCTGAGGCTTTCATTCTGGAAAATTAATGAATGGTGCCGCCATCAACTGCCTTAGGGAACCAAGATTTGTCTCACTGATTTTACTACTGTTGTAGTTTTCCCTTCACTGTTTCCCTAACTGAGGACTCTGGGAGAGGTTTCAAGATCCATTTGTGAAGATCTGTTTTGGATTATTTATTTACAATGCGTGGGACATCCAAGCAGAGATTTCCAGAGTGAGATGAATATGGAATGGTCTAGGAAAATAGATTTGTGATTCATCAGTTTTCAGAGTTTAGTTGAAGTCATGAAAGTAGATAAGACCACTGATGAAAAAGAAGCGTTCCAAGTAAAGATTCCTCAAAAGTACCAATGTAAAACTTGTAGGGACACAGCAAGGTGAATAAAAAGTGAAATTCTAAGAAGCAGAATTAAAAAGAAAAGTAAAAAATGGACTCATAGCAGCCAAAGCTCATTAAGAAATAAATCAAACTTGGAAAAAATGAGTGCCTCTTGATTTAGGAAAAAAAGAGTAATTGGTGACTTAATAAAGCAGTGTAAGCATACCAAAATGTGATTGTGTTAAGGCAGCACAGAAGTCACATTGTCTGAAATTGGGAGGAGGAAAAAAATGGATATAAAGTAAAGAACCTCTTTTCAGGAGTTTGTCACTAAGGGGGGGAGATAAATTAGAAAAACACTATAGGAAGGGGCAGCCGTAGACAAAAATGAGAAAACAATTTACAGAAAGAAACAGAGCCACAGAGCTTTGAGGACAGCTATAGAAAAAGCTCCGAGGCAAGGGATGAATACTTCATAGACTATCAAATGAATGTGTGTGTAAGGAGGAAAAGTGTCTGTGTAGGACTGTGTGAGTCAGGAGAAGGAAGAGGCAGGCTAAGCATCATGCAGATTTGACACAAAATTAAATAAATCTTTCGAATCAGTTTTCATGTTCCACAGTTCAAAGCGGAATCCTGAACTATGTCAACATTCCCCTCCCTGACAACTCCCAATAGCAGCATGGCAATGGCCCCCACCTTCTTGCTAGTGGCCATGCCAGGCCTGTCAGCTGCACCCTCCTGGTGGGCCCTGCCCCTCCTCGCTGTCTACCTGCTCTCTGTCCTGGGCAACAGTACCGTCCTCTGGATCATTGCTCTGGAACCTGCCCTGCGCCGCCCAATGCACTTCTTCCTCTTCTTGCTCAGTGTGTCTGACGTTGGCTTAGCCACAGCCCTGATGCCTACACTGCTGGGCCTCGCCCTTGCTGATGCACACACTGTGCCTGCCTCAGCCTGCCTTCTACAGATGTTCTTTGTCCACGTCTTTTCTGTCATGGAGTCCTCTGTCTTGCTCGCCATGGCCGTCGATCGGGCACTGGCCATTTGCCGCCCTCTCCGCTACCCAGCACTCCTGACCAACAGCGTCATCAGCAAGATCAGCCTGGCCATTGTTTTCCGATGCCTGGGTCTCCATCTGCCCCTGCCATTCCTCCTGGCCCACATGCCTTACTGCCGCCCGCAGGTCCTGACCCATTCTTATTGCTTGCACCCCGATGTGGCCCGTTTGGCTTGCCCGGGAGCTTGGGGTGCACTCTACAGCCTCTTCGTGGTGCTGTCAGCCATGGGACTGGATCCCCTGCTTATTTTCCTCTCCTATGGCCTGATCGGCAGAGCTTTGCGAGGTGTGGGGTCCCAGGAAGATGGCTGGAAGGCTGGGCAAACCTGCGCCGCCCACCTCTCTGCGGTGCTCCTCTTCTACACCCCCCTGATCCTCCTGGCTCTCATTAACCACCTCAAGCTGCCAATCCCTCAGCACGCCCATACTCTTCTCTCCTACGTCCACTTCCTGCTTCCTCCACTGATAAACCCTGTGCTCTACAGTGTCAAAATGAAGGAGATCAGAGAGAGAATACTCAAGAGGTTACAGCCCGGGAAGGTGGGTCGTAGTCAGGGAGGAGGATGTCCCTCACGTTTGGTGCTACAGGGCTCCCGATACAAAAGTTTCTATGGCTGAGGACTCAGTTCACCAGGCATGAAACGGTCATGCAGGCACACGTAAGGGCAGGTACATGGATGTATCTGCCTGCCCCTAGAAGTGTGCATGTGTATAGCCAGGAAAAGTGACAAGCCCCAGGGGATGGAGGTGATCCACCCACTGATACACTACATGTCAATGGCATAGAAAGGGCCAGAGTCCAGACGTTGTCACTGCCATTTAAGTGTGTGGCTGTTGTTTTACTGCAGTTAATTCCCTCCCTATATCTGTACCTGAATAGTAAGAAAGCTGAGGAGTTAAACAGCTACATGGCAAAGGAAAGAGAAGACAGAAATATTCTACCCAACTGGATGGAAGACCTTCCACTAGTTTTGGACCCTCATAAGAAGTAGGAATTCTGACTGGTCTTTAGGGATTAGATAAAGGCAGACAATGCAAGTAGTCACTCACTTGGGCTCCTCATACCACGAGCTGGGCTGGCTAACTCTGATCAGGCCAGGAAAAAGAAGGGGGAAAGTAGTATTTTTTCATCTTTTAGTTTTCAAATGTTAGTATTAAATATGTATGCTTATTTCATGTTCCCAACACACAAAAAAATGATAAATGTTTGAGATGATGGATATGCTAATTACCCTGATCTGGTTTCTAAACATTATATGTATGGAAGTATCACTATGTATCTTATGAATCTGTACAATTATTATTGGTCCATTAAATAAATTAAATTTTAAAAATTTCACATAATTCAGAAAAATAGAATAAATAACAGATACCTTAAATTATCTCATCAAAACTTAACTACAATTACGTTTTTTAGTGAACACTTATAAATATAATGTTTCATATAAATGGAATCTTACATGTGGTGTATGGAATTATCGATCTCAATTCTTTACTTCCTAGTGGTGGTATTACACAGCCACACCCACATCATGAGGGTCAGAGTGTGCAGATTTTGTTTACCTTCACTCTGAATTTGAGCTTAGACACATGATCTTCTCTGGTCAATGTAGTGCTCATAACCTATTTTGGTCAACAGGATGCTAGTGTATGTGGTAAGAGCAGGAGCTTAATTGTGATTTTACAATGGGGTCTGAATTCTTATACTAGGGTGGTGCCTCGCTAGGAGGTACTTCCCCTTCAACCCGGTTTCCAGATCGAGATATATGGTGCAGACCTAAGCCAAATCCACACCTTGGATCCAGTCCCTGGTGCCCGGAGAACTGAAGCAGAGCCACAAAGTCAAAGCAGCCTAGATCAAGAGCATCTCTGTCAATCCAATGACCAGCAAGCATCACAACAAATGCTGTAGCTGTAAGCCACCGAGATTTTGTGGTCTGTATGCAGCAAAAGTGGACTAACACAGTATAATTAGTTTTATCCTATAAACATGGTTAATTTCCTAATGTTTTTTATTTATGCCAATACAATTATTAGTGCATACCTATGAGGAACTTGCCTCATTTGTAGCACAATGGTTGAACAACTTTCTATATGTCTTTCTGTATCTCGTTTTTGTTTTGGTAGAAATCCCTCCAAGTCAATTGGTATGGATTGAATTCATTTGTATGACTACATAATATTCCATGGTATGAATGAACTGTGATGTATTCAATTATTTTCTATTAATGGATATTAGAGTTGTTTTCAGGTTATGCCACTCTAAACAATGTTGTAATAAATATTCTTATACGGTTACCCATGGGTGCTTATGCTGTTATTTCTCTCTAAGACTGATCTCTCAACTCCAGGGCATGACTCATGGCTTTAAAGGATAGCATATTTAAAAAAAATTAAACATGTATTAGTAGTGTCAATCCAATATAAGTGACTAAGGCAAAAGTCTCAATCAATGGAGGCTCACTAAGCCCAAGCTGAGGATGGGTCTAGGAAAAACACTAACCACAGACAAAATTGTGGCTGTTTTTCTGAAGAGGAATTTGGAAATTTCAACATTTAAAGGCATAGAGAAGAAAAAAAAAAGATATAGGGATGGGGGTAGTGAGACAAAATTGTTATATTCTTGGGAGAATCAGAAAAGTCTAGATTTTTGCATAAGATAAGGAGAATTTTGGAAGAGAAAAAGGGAGTCTTTCGCATAAGGAGTTGGGGGATGGTCCTTAGATTTTATTTTCTTTTTATGATAGATTCTTTCCCAAAAGGCTATATAGATTTATACTTCTACACTATGTAGGAGACTGTCTTTTACTGGAACATACACCAAAATTGACTACTCTACTATTTTTAAATTTTTACCAATTTTACTAGTGAGAATTATCTCATTTTACTTATTTTGAATTTTCCTAATAGTAAAAATGAATGTATTTCACATGTTTATTGATTATTTTGTTTCCTCTGTGAATGGCCTATTCAAACAATTGTCATCCATTTTCTATTGGTTTTTTTTATGTTTTCTTTTTAAATTTTTTTTATTTCAGAATATTATGGGGGTGCAAAAGTTTTGGTTACATAAATTGCTTTTGTACAGTTTAGGTCAATGTATGTCCATCCCCCAGACAGCGTGCATTGTACCCATTAGGTGTGAATTTACCCATCCCCTCCTCCCCACTCCACCTGCTTGATTTCTGATTAATGTTATTTCTATATGTGCTCATAAGTGTTGATTTATTAGTTCCAATTTAATGATGAGTACATGTGATGTTTGTTTTTCCATTCTTATGATACTTCACTTGTTAAGAATGGTCTCCAGTTCCATTCAGGTTAATACAACAGGTATTAATATTAGTTCACCATTTTTTATGGCTGAGTAGTTCTCCATGGTATACATATACCACATTTTATTAATCCACTCATATATTGATGGGCACTTGGGTTGTTTCCACATCTTTGCAATTGTGAATTGTGCTGCTATAAACATTCGAGTGCAGATGTCTTTTTTATAGAATGTCTTTTGTTCTTTTGGGTAGATGCCCAATAATGGGATTGCTGGATCAAATGGCAGGTCTACTTGTATCTGTTTAAGGTATCTCCATATTGCTTTCCACAGAGGTTGCACTAGTTTGCAGGCCCACTAGCAGTGTGTGAATCATCCTCTCTCTCCGCATCCACTCCAACATTTATTGTTATGGGACTTTTTGATAAAGCCCATTCTCACTGGAGTTAAGTGATATCTCATTGTGGTTTTGATTTGCATTTCCCTGATGATTAGAGATGTTGAGCATTTTTTCATATATTTGTTGACCACTAGTCTATCCTCTTTTGAAAACTTTCTGGTCATGTCCTTTGCCCACTTTTTAATGGAGTTGTTTGATTTTTTCTTGCTGATTCTTCTGCATTCTATATAGATTCTAGTTAGCAGCCCTTTATTGGATGTGTAGCATGCGAATATTTTCTCTCATTCTGTAGGTTGTCTGTTCTTGTGATAGTTTCCTTGGCTGTGCAGAAGCTTTTTAATTTGATCAGGTCCCATTTATTTATTTTTGTTATTGCTGTGATTGTTTTGGAGGTTTTGTTCATATATTCTTTGCCTAGGCCAATGTCTATAACAGTTTTGTTTTAAATGTAAATTTGCAAAAGATCTTAATTTTATATCCTTCCCAATCTAGTATTTGTCGTTGACCTTTTTGGCAACCAACTCAAAAGCAAATATAGAGAGTTTTATATAAGCAATCTACCTTTACTTTCCTTAAAAATTTTTGTATTTCATATGTTGCTTTAAAAAAGATATCTTTGACCCCTATAGTCTACATATACTCTCTTATACTTTTGTCCTAAAATTGTTATAATAGTTTTTACTTTTAAGTCTTCCTGTGTCAGAAGTCCAAATATGTATTAATCAAGGATAATATGTAGTTATGGTAGAATCATCTGTTAAATACATTCTTTCTCACTGATATAAAATACTATGTAAAGCATCTTATAAATTATATATACATACACACACACATATATGTGTATGCACTTTGCTTTTGCTTTACAAATCTTCTTATGGATGGTGACATATCACTGATCTATTATAGTAGTTTCATAGCGTGATTTACTTAATATGTGATATAAAGTAATCCCTTTCTCACAAAACAAGCAAAAGCTTTAAAATTTCTGAGAATTACATTCTATTTATGGGTTAAATATAAGAAAATACACATTAATGATAATAAGTTTTTGCATCCAAGAATATATGATAGGTGTTTCAATTAACAGCACTTTTGTATTTCCAATAAAAATATTTACTTAGTTTAAGTTTATTTCTATGTATTATAGATGTATGGTTTTTGTTGCTATTATAAATAAAATGTCTTATCTTGCATTAAAATATGTTACCAAATTATCAAATGCCTTACAGTTAGTTTTTTTAATGTTTGGATTTTATTTGCATACAGCATATGTAACTAGAAATAAATGATTATTAACTTTTTCCCAGTAGTCATACATATTATTTCATTTTCTTTTTCATTTAATTCACTAGAATCATCAAAGCAACTGTGAAAGATAATAGTGAAAGTGAATGTTTAAATCTCATTTCTGATTTTAATAGAAATGGCAGGTTTCAGCTATTAAAATGATGATTTGCTGCTATATCTTTAGATAAACTTTACAATGTTTAAATATTTAATTTATATTTCAATTTTTTTAAATTTCAGGATATTATGAGGGTACAAACATTTTGGTTACATTTTGTGTCTTTGCCTCACCCAAGTGAGGATTAGATGCATGCCTTCCCCTCTACAATGCTCACCGCATCCATTAATTGTGAGTTTACTCCCTCAACCCCCTAATCCCTGGAGAATATTACTACTGTGTGAGCACCATAGTGTTGATCAGTCAGTGCCAATTTGATGGCCAGTACATGCGGAGCCTATTCTTCCGATCTTGTGATACCTCACTTTGGATAATGGGCTCAAGCTCTATCCAGGAAAATATAAGAGGTGCTAGATCACTGTCGTTTCTTATAATTGAGTAATATTCCATTGTATACATATTTCAATTTTATTTACTTCTTTTTTTTGAGACAGAGTCTCACTCTTTCACCCCAAGTTGAGTGCAATGGTGTCATCATAGCTCACTACAACCTCAAACTTCTGGACTCAAGTGATCCTCCTGCCTTAGTCTCCCAGCATGCTAAGATTATAGGTGTGAACACCGTGCCCGGCTTTATTTACTTTTTAATAGGCTTACCTTCCTAATACTAGGAATGCTTCCTAATACTGAAATGTGCTTTCAGCATCTGCTGATAAATTTGTAATTGTCTGCTTCAACGCATTGATAAATTTTTTGATATTGAAACATTCTTGTCCTTTTGTGATTATAGAAGAATGTATTTTAAATGAAAAGCAGTAAATCAATATTGAACTGAAACCCAGCACCTGTGGCTGCCTCCATGTGTTTATTACTCTCCTAAATCAGGGTAGCAGGGAACTCTCTCTCTATCACAGCAGAGCTTCAATTGTTGCCCTGGTTCTTACTCTCTTCTGGACACTGGCCAAATCCACACCAATTCTGTCAAAAACCTTCAAGTATATAATGGTCGCTATTACCACCTCTGGCTAGTCAAGGACACTATTGTCCCTTTGCAAATCACATCAACTTGACTGGTAAATTTTGGGGGGAGAAAGTTCTTTTTATCAGCACACAAGGGGATAGAATTAATTTCTTGACTACTTAATTCATATTGACTTAAGGACTATGAAGTAAATGAAACCATCTCCTATTTAGATGAAACACTGTCCTGCTCCTAAGACAATTTATTTTAGGGAAAATGGAACTTCCACCTTTGTCCCATCATTTAGACTTCAGGCACAGTTTTTCCAGGACCTTTACTCTAATCTGCCGAGTTTTCACACAATACACAATGGGGTTCATCAAGGGTGGTACCAGCAAGAATGCATCCGCTATCAGAATCATAGCTAAAGGGGACTTATGCTTAGCAAAGCGATGCATGGTAGCCAAGGTGATGATGGGCATGTAGAAGATGAGCACGGCACAGATATGGGAGACACAGGTGTTGAGAGCTTTGAACCGTTCCCCATGGGATGCAATACTCAACACAGTCTTCAGGATGAACACATAGGAAATAGCAATGAAAACACTGTCTGACATCATGCAGAGTGCAACAAACAGACCATAGTAAAAGTTAACCCTATTGTCAGAGCACGCCAGCTTCATGACGTCCAGGTGGAGGCAGTAGGAATGAGATAGCAGGCGTTTATTACAGTACCTGAGTCTCTTTAAAGTAAAAGGAAGGGGAAGCACCAGGAGAATGCTTTTAATAGAAAATACCAGCCCAATTTGCACAACTCTGGAGCTGGTGAGGATGGAGCTATATCTCAGGGGGTTGCGAATGGCTACAAAGCGATCAAAGGACATGATTAGGAGGACGGAAGACTCCATGTCTGTGAATCCATGGATGAAGAATTCCTGAGCAATGCATGCATCAGCAGAAATCCCCATGCTGTTGAACAAAAAGATTCTCAGCATAGTGGGGAGAGAGGAGAAAGACACACCCAGGTCAGATAGGGCCAGCATGGACAGGAAATAATACATTGGCTTGTGCAGGGAAGTCTCTGTTCTGATGACAAATAGGATGGTGCAGTTGCCCAGGATGGCCATGAGGTACATGAGGCAGATGGGGATGGAGACCCAAATGTGCGTATGCTCAAGCCCTGGGATCCCAATCAACAGGAAAGTGGAGACTTCAACTTCTGAGGCATTGAGAAGAAACATCATAAATGACTCTCTTCTTTATCTGTCTCTGGGCCAAACAAAACATCAACAATAGAGAGAAATTCTTAGCTTTATTTACTGACCATAACCAAGTTCAGTTGTTGGTTAAATTAAATATAGCTCAATCCCAGATGTTGAGAAATAATGTAATATAACTTTTCCTATATAAAAAAATGTTGTACATTTAAACAGTTTCTTCATAGAATTCATTTAAGACCTTTATGCTATACTTCAAATTTATCCTTATTTTCTGATACAGTTCCAAACTTTATAGCTCAGAAGAAACAAGCAGTTTTGAGACCTTTTTTCTGAAATCACCACCTGTTGAGATTTATACATCAAGCAAACTAAGTGGCATATGTTACAGTCTAATATTGTGAATGTGGTCAGTGGTCATGTATTCACATAAAACACAGACACTATAGTAACAGGAATTAAAGGAGGCTTAAATCTTAAGTTCGTGTGCATGGTACACATATGTGAAAATATAAAATTGGTTTACCACAGAGGTTGGCAGACTACGATGCAGAGGCAAACTCAGCCCATTGCCTGTTTTTGTACAGGCTGTGGGCTTACTATATTTTTAAAGTATTTTATTTAAAAAAGAGAGGAAGAAAAGGCATAAATAATAGAGATGATATGTATCTACCTGAAAATTATGAAAATTTTAAAATATTTTTCATGGCCATTTACAGAAAAAGTTTGTTGACACCAAACTAAAAATTATGCATGCAAGCATGCACACGCGCACACACACACACACACACACACACACACACACATTCATGGTTATATAAATGAGTATCGTGGGACTGGACTACAGGTCAATAGGAACTTTAAATTTAAGAGTAAAACTAAACCAAATGAAGCAAACACACAAATGTTTAAATGTGTCCGTCAGAATCATGCAAACACAAGTGTTACTCTCTGTACTTTCTATATTCTTTTAATTCTTTCCTCATCTCAACTGTCTCACTGAACATCACTCCCAGAACAACAGGCCCCAAACCTCAGCTAGATCTCCAGTACCAAACACCACTTATCAGACTGGACAGTAGCCCGAGGCAGGGCAGTGTGAGTGAGTGCAGCACCTCAGGGAGCAGAGGACACGCTGACACCAGCTGTTATTACTGAGGTGACCGGCCACCAGCAGGAAGATCACTGTAAGTGGTGAAAACAAATGACCCCACATGAGGCTTTGTCCTTTCATGGAAAGTCTCTGAGTATTTCTTGGCAAGGTAAAGAGGAGGTTGCATCCAGATGGAAGAAATTAGAGGGTGAGGGGTGGACACAGAAAGGTATGAAGGATAAGGGAAACAGTAGCTGGATTTTCTTTCTACTGCCAGTGTTTTGAAAGGACTTTTGCCTCAAGTTGACCTGAGTTAGGAGCTATGGAGGACGTTTAGTGGTATGTATGGACATGTTATAGGGAGAAGAGAAGTGATAAGGCTGATGGGGAGAATATATTTCCTACTCACAGTACTGAGTGTTCATTTTGTCTCAGCCTTTCAAATGTGTTTAATGCTTCCTTGCCACACACCACACACCACAACTGCCATTTGTATGTGCTTAAAGCAATCACAACCTCTCCTTGCAGTTGTTACTGGCCCTGCTCAGAATGGTCACAGCTCTTTCACTTCTCTCCCTGTTCTTGGATTCCCTTCCCAGTGCTTTAGTCTTCTCTGTGTCTACCCTTCAGATCTGTGACCAAGGCAGCCTCTTATCTCTGGTATTTGGATTTGATCCTGCTCATGCTCCTGGTGCCAGCATCACTGACAACATGGATAATGCTCCTTTTAAGAGCTATAGACCACAACAAGCTCTACCAATACAGTCTGTCCTTGTCAGAGGAGTGGGATTCAGACAAATGGAGAAAAATGATACATTGTACATCCCTGTTCAGTGAGTCCCCTCAAAATGAACTATTTCCAAGGTTCCACTCTGAGGACTTTCTTGAAAAGCTCCCAACCTACCTCATGTGATTGAATAAATGAGTTATTGTTGACAGCTTTGTTTTTCCAAGTATATTCATCATACAAATACAAATAAGTACCCAATCCCACATATGGATCCTAATTTTTTTAGCCATAAACCCTGACCAAAATATAGTTTGATCCTTAGGTAGGACAACCCATGAGGCATTTTTACCTCTAGCTCCCTGAAAGACATAGAGTTGATCTCTATAAACTGCAATACTTTTATTGGGAAAGACAAAATCATAGTAGGGAAATTAAATATGAGCTCCAGGACACCTACCGGGCTTCTGGATGCCTTGTTCCCGATAGAGTGTGGAAAGGCTTCAAATTCTACAGCATCTGCAGCTTCTCTGTTCTAGCATGCTGCTGAGAATCCACATCGTTATTTATATTCTCTTATTCTTTATTCTTTAGCATAGGAATATCCTCCTGAGAATTAACAGACACCTAGTCCCCTGGGAATAATGACTCTATTTGTTTCATCTCAGTTAATAAGGGGCTCTCCTAAGAGAATGCAGACAGCAAACTCTGATTGATAGTCATGCCTTTAATTCTTGCAATCCCATTCCCACATCAGGTGCAGGCTTTGGGGATAGCCAGTGTCAGACATTGATAAAGTCAGCCTATGTCCCACTGTGGCTCTACCTGAGATTTAGTGTATGCCTTTAAAGACTTCAACATAAGGCTATCAGACAGGTAGACCCGGCAGATCCGAGGTGTAATCCTGCATGCAGCTGTGCTCTGTTTGTTCGTCACAATGTCTAAATTTATTTTTAAAGTGAATGGCTTTAGGTAGGTTACAAAATCTCAAATTTATCATAGACTCTTCCTTTCCTCGTTGTCTTATGTCCTGCCCCTTCACATTTATTGGCCCCCTAAGGCACTTAATCTCACAGAACAGAAAGGAATGCCTGGTACCATGGGCCCTCAAGTTTAGAAGAGGACATCGATTTTTATTCAGCCCACTACTGTGAAAACTGGAAATAAATAAAAGGTATAATTCTGGTGGCATGTTTGACCAGGACAAATGATTTTCAGCCAAAAAGAACAGAAAATAAGATACAGCAAAACACTGTTGACCCAAAACAAAGTATATTGGATAAATAAGCCAACAATGATGACTTCAGGTCAATACAAGAGGGGATGTGCTGAAGGTGGGGACCTATCATCAAGTTACGGCAGGCAGAGGATTTGAGAAAAGAAGCCAATGAAGCAGAAGCCTGATTTTAGTGCATAATTCTTGTTGGCTTAATATTTCTGAAGGTTTACTAATATGTGGAGCCTTGATAAAGCTGTGAGCCCTACTTAAGTTCAGAATTTCTTGATATTTGCTTCTTTTTATAAGATTATGGCAGTAGAAGTACAGTCATGGCCATGACACCTAATCTCCTGACTCTCGGAAGCTCTCAGTCCTAGTGAAACATTACATGTTTCTCTAAAGCCTTAGGTTCCCCCAAATGCAAGCCTTCAGTAGACTCAGTGGGCAGATGCAGCGATGAAACTCTCAGACAGATGGACGACTCAAACCAGGTTTGTTAGACACTGCAGTTACTTAGAACTGGTTGCTGAGGGAGACAGACAGGAGAGCATGCAGGACCTTCAGAATGGTCTTCTTCTATTATCACTATGTGAATGAAAAGTTTTTGCAATGAAAGTCCTATGTGGCCAACGTGAGCCTGAATCCATGACACTGAGATAATTCTAGCAGGGTACCAGATGACAGTACCAGTAAAAAACAATGCACTGTGTACAAGCTGTTGAGAAACACAGATGACCAAGATAGATACATTGTTTTTATTAAGCTTATAGTTTAGAGTACAAATATATGTACTATACTTGTATATGCAAGTCAGTGAGCATGATAACCAATATTTAAAAATGGCAATATAGGGATAAATTTCCAGAAACCCTTGAGCCTAAACTTAAAGCAGTTTTACCAGATGGTGAGGGGTGCCTAATCAGTTTAGAATGGCTTGGAAAACAAGAACTATTAATACTTCCTCCTATCCCTATTCTTACACACAAAATAGGAGATTTAATTCAACTTGATTTTCTACATTCAAAAAAATGTATATCCCAGTTAGAGTATTTAATAAGGTAGTACAAATTTCTAACCTTAATGTACTTATTCCATCATCAGCCCAGGTTCATAATGGAATTATATGGCTCGTGTTTGTCTTATATTACATCCTCTCATTATTTCCTGACACATATTTGCATCATTTTGAGTTAAAAATTCATTGGCCTCCAGGTCCAGAAAAGGGTATAAGGTTACCAGGAGGAAAAACAACGGGAGTAAAGCAATGACAACGCTGATCTTAGAAGGGCTAAATGTAGGTAATATAGGTAATGTTAGGTAACAGATGAAATAGAATACATTGTCTTCCTTCTATTTTTTTCTCCAATTCAAATTGCTGCCTCAGCCCCTCCTCCTCCATTTCCTCTTTCTCTTATTCCTCTTTTTTTAATTTATTGTCAATATTATCATCTTAGTGTAAAAGTGTATGAACTTAGCAACGATAAATATTCCTTGCAAAAAGAGCTTTCTCTCAGCAGCTTTCCAGAAATCACTTCTGTGTAGTTTATGTGCTCATAGCACGTTCCTCATTGCCCTGGAGCCATCCTCACCCTTTCTAAAAGACTTGGCCCATGATTATCTTTTTCTGGATCATTTTTCTTCTCTACCTGAGGTTAAAAAAAGAAACAAATTTGGTGAGTATATCATTTTACTAATAATTGATCTATGGGATTAAATAGGTAAATAGAACTTGCACCCAAAACAATAACAACAGCAACTACAAAAAGGATGGATTTTTAGTACAGCAAGAGAAATGGCTCAAACCTCATTTTGAGGAGACCACACCATCTGTGAACCTACAAGCTCCCAAGGCTAAAATGTAAAGGTTTGAGTTTGCCTCGTGAACTAGCTACTTTCAGTGCTTCATTAAAAATCCTTCAGCTTCATTTTCCAATCATTGTTGCAGCAACCAGACCCATCCAACAATTGACTGGCAGAGAGAACCCAAAAACTTTAAGCCTGCACCATGCACCTCTTGCTTTTTGCCTCCGGGCTGACACTGAGCCATAGATACCTACGGGTACTCACTTGGTATTCATGCATGTATTAATACAACCCAGAAGTATGTGGGAATTAAGAACTCCTTGGGGATACTTTGACCAATGGGAGATGGGTTTCAATGGATGCATTGTTTCCTTCTTTATTTTCTGGAGTGGACTATCCTGAGACACATTTGATAAAGGGTTCAGAAGTGGTCCTGCAGGATTAGGCAATATGATGCTGGCACTGGGCTCTGTAAATATTTTTTACCAGCTGGTACGGTGTTAACACTTGTCAGTAGAGGGTGGTGGAGGAACACTGAAAGGAGAAAAGCTTTTCTCTTCTTGGTTGCATTGTGGTTTGCTGGCCAGACTCCTACAGAACATGCTTTCTCTCCATTGCTCAGCCCTGCGTGGTTTCTCCAGGGCTCAGTTCAGCAGTGCATAGCTTTCTTCAGCACTGAGCCCCTGAGCTGGTTCTCTAGCTCTCCACCAGGACACAGTGGCATAACCAGGAGCCCCAGGCAGAATAGACCAGCACTGCAGCTGAGGTAGCTTCTTCTATATCTTCTCCTTAGCCGTGCATATGTGTGTGCACATCAGGGGCCCATGGGGCCAAACTTCTAGCAAGGTGGCCACCCTACCCTCATCCTGGGAAGGCAGCCTGGAGCACCCCAGCCTAAGCCACACGTGGAGCTGCACTATACACCTATAGAAAGCAGTCTCTCCAGCTCCCAGGTACAGCAGTCCCCAGCAGCCAGCAGCTTCCCTGGCTCCTAGAGAGTTCTGCGGCTCAGCACCTTCCTATGGAAGGCCTTCCCTGGAGCCATCAGTGGGCAGATCTATGGCAGGCCTCACTAATAAGGCACCTTAGTGACTTCACAGGTAAAGAGGAAGGAAAGGAGGGCTCATCCTTGGTCACTTTATCTCAACCCTTCAGGTAATGGTTGCTCCTTATACCTGTTTCTACTAGATTCTTTATAGTTATCTTTAGCCAGTTTCCCCACTGCTTTAGATCCCTGTTAATAATTCTTTATAGTAAACTTTTTCTGTTCAAATAAGTGCATGGTTTCTGTCTTCTGATTGGAACCTGACTAACATAGCATCAAACTCAATAAGGTGTTCGCATCACTTTATCCTCCTACCTCTTTGACTTCAGTTGTCCCTCATTTACATTATCAGTAACATGATAAATTGACAGCTAAGACCCTATTACCAGTAGTCAGAGAGCTGACAATGATCCTTGAAATGACCTCATAATTACTAAGACACTCACTTGTGATTGACTGCATGAGTTTCAGGTAAAAGATAAGGTGTTCGGTTATACGGAAACTGTGGATCTTGAATCTAGTCTTCCATTTTTACCTAAAAACATTAATTCTAAAGATTATGGAATGAGCTAATTTTATTATTCGCATTGAAAACCTTGAAATAAAACTGATTAGATTAAGTTATCCAGCTGACAATGCAGAGAATGCTATGAAAATCAAAGGACTTCTATAAAATAAATTTAAGAAAACCCTCATCTCCTTCAGCCATAAATCATGTATCTATAAAACTCAGGCAGAGAATTTAACTGAAAGGGCGGCAGAGCTGCAAGGCAGCCTGGATGCTCAGTGTGACAGATCTATGACAAAGTCAGAGCACTGCAGAAGAATGGAAATAAAATAAGGGAAAAATGGCGAGATTCACACTCCTGGAATGTTGGCATTGGAGTGAGTAAGCCTTCAAATCTGGAAAACTCTGAATACTCCATGCCAGCAGAAGCAACTCCCTTCTCACTTTTCAGAGTACATTCATTTATTCCTGTCTGGAGACCTTACACAATCCACACCTGAGTAGGCCGCCTCACAAGTGATACCTTCCCTCCACAAGAACTTCATCATCACTTCTCATTGTGCCAAAGACCATAACTCATCAGGTCTCAGCAAAGCCTGAGAAGGGAAATGTTAACATTATGGGAGGAAATAGCTTATCCATTGAAGGTACTTCAGAACCTACCTAATTTTACTAAGTGGAGACAAATGAATACTAGTAGGAGTTAATCTTGAAAGTGTTAGATCCAGGCAGCAGAGGAAGTAGGTGGTGGTATGAATATTAATTCATATAAAAGAAAATGTATTGACAGGAGCACACTCATGCATGATTTGGGGTTATATATTATATCAAGGATACCTGGAAATTGTGCAAAAGCACTGCTGACATGGATGTTTGAAGCTGCACATGATGGTGACCTACAGCAGATTAGGTGGAAATAGCAAATGCGGTCGGCATAGTATAGACTTATAGAATTATCAGGGAAGTGGATGTGTTAGAATGGTTTTAACATATAGGACCAGAAAATTTTCCACAAGATTATTTTTTTGTGAGGAAAGAGAGGACACTTCTTCACTAAGGCAATAAAGGGTGAATGTGTAAGAGGAAATCTGGTACATTTTAAAGTTCAGCAGTTGCTGTGTTCTGTAGGCTGGACTTAGCAATGAAATATGTTTCTATGGAACTGAGATCTCTACCAACAATGAGGATGAAGGTGTTTTGAGACCACATGGCAGTAATTAACAACCAGATGTCAGGTTGTTACTGCAAGGACAGCAAGGCTAGAATGGGAATGAGAGTCACAGGATCCACAGTGATCTGTTGTAATAGATGCAATGGATGACAGACTTCCTGAAGACAAGTTAAGTAGACAGTCGACTAGGACGTTACTCAGCAAACATTTAAAATACAGAACTGCTGAGCACCAGCCTGACATCAACCACATCATGGGAAGTTGTAGTCGCTTAGCCTATTATAATATTTAAGTCACTTCAAGTATACAGAGCCCATTAATTGAACATGAGTCTTGTTCTCCTCCATGAAGTACACTGCAGTGCCACTTACAAATGTAAGTATTCATTGGAGAAAGAAGGATCCCCAGACTCTTTGAGTACTGTTAGATATAGGCTATACCTTACTGATAATAGTCACCCGAATATACCATCATGATTTTTTTTGTTGTTAAAGTATTAGACTATTGAGACAACGTGATTAACAGACTCTGGATAAAGTTTATCTCATAGTCAGCTCAATGATTTTTCAGCTTTAGCTGTGGTTATTCTTTATACAGATTAACTGTATAATTGGGAATAATATCCTTAGTAGCTACAGAAATTCTACTGTTGTTACCAGCTCTGAGACATTTAAACAATTATGGTAGGATGAATGATGTGCTAGGTCAAAAAAGCACAAATAAATCATGTGAATAGTTGGCCCAGAATCCCATGGCACCTATCTCTGTTACACAGATGTCTCTGCATTAAACTCATCCATGGCTTCATCGAGGGATACTTATAAGATGCTGGAAAAGGAAGAAAATATTCAGGTTTGGTTAATGGATGGATTTCTGGACAAGTTGGTACTAACCAAAAATGGCATACAGCAGCACAACAACCTTACACGTGGATGGTCATACAGAAGAGTGGGGAAGGAACATACTTCTACTGGGCATTGTTTTGAGTAGTACCCTTGGTTGTTAACTTTGTATGGAAGGAGAAGCTATCTGAAGTCTGTGGAGATACATGGACTATTGGTCTTTGCTGAAAGGATTATATAGTTGGTCAGGGGTGCAACTAGCAACTTTGGAGGAAGGAAGACAAGGAAGTCTATATGTGATGTGTATATTGAAGTGGACACAAAGGATGGATATCTTTGTGTCTCATATTAATATTCACTGGACAGTACCCATTTCATAGGAGGAACTCAACAACCAGATAGACAGTGCCTACATGTGGATATCAGCCGGACTTTGCTCCACCATTGTGAGTCCAGTGGTACCATAAGTGATGTCATAAAGTCAGTGGTAGAGATAAACATGAGCCAAAAGTATGGGTCCCCTTTTACCAAAGCTAATCTTAGCAAATTAATAGCATTTTCTTTAGTAAATTAATAGCATTTCACTCCTAAAATGTTAGCAATGTTATTACCAACTTTTATTCTTCAGTTGAAAGCCACAATGACTGATGCTGAGCACTTGATATGGTATTTTGCATTTACACTGGATAGCCCCTGCACATAATAAAGGGCAAAATAGTTTCATCTACATAAGACCCAAGGTTTAATTACATTGATATGCATTTTAGAATTCACACAAGAGAATGTCTATTTTGGAAGCATGCAGAGAATCCAGAGTTTGAAGAAAAAACCCAACTAATTAATGTGTTTTTATATGTAATTCAAAAAATAACAACTAGCTTATTAGGAAAGTTTCCCACATTAGATCCGGACTTTTATAATTGTATGCTGAGTCTGAATTAACATTTTATGTAGGTCTTATAGTGCTTGCAAATATCAATAGTTGTTTATATATGTTATCTCACTTTATATTGAAAACAAAATCATAATTTAGTTGACACCGATATGAATTTACTGACAAACTGAGTAAGCAAATGTCATACAACCTATAAATTACATAATTTAAACTGTTGGAGGTATATCTAAGCACTTTGGGTACAATTACCACATTCTAGCAAAGTGCTTATTCATAAATGGCTTTATGCCTACTCTGAGATAACTGATGATTAGATTTGGAGCTTCTTCTGAATGAAAACCTTGATAATGGCCTTTCTAATCTGCTTAGTCTTTACACTATAGATGATAGGGTTGAGCACAGGAGGGATAAGCAGGAAGACATTGGCCATGACGGTGTGGACAAACGGAGGTGCTGAGTGGCCATAGCGATGGACAAGAGACAAGCTGATGAGAGGGATATAGAAGATGGCAACAGCACTGATGTGGGATATACAGGTGTTGAAGGCTTTGTGTCGCTCTTCTGAGGAAGCAATGCTGAGAACAGACCTGATGATCAGGATGTAGGAGAGCAAGATGCAAGGGCAGTCAAACCCTGTGGTGGAGAAGAGTGCAAACAGACCCAGGATGCTGTTGATTCTGTTGTCTGTGCAGGAGAGTTGAATGAGATCAACATGGTAGCAGTAAGAGTGTGAAAGGACCATGGAGCTGCAGAAGGAGAGCCTCCTAACAAAGAGCACAACTGGCAACATGACGGCAACGTTCCTTACCAGCATGCTAACCCCAATCTGGGCAATCCTGGCATTGGTGAGGATGGTGGTGTATCTCAGTGGGTCACAGATGGCCACAAAGCGATCAAAGGCCATGGCCAGCAGAACGCCAGACTCCATGAAAGTAAATCCATGGAGAAAGAACATCTGGGCAATGCAGGCATTTAAGTTGATCTCTCGGGCTTCAAACCAGAAGACACCAAGGGTAGTAGAAAGTGTGCACAGGGACAAGCTCAGGTCTGTGGCTGAAAGCATAGAGAGAAAGTAATACATGGGCTCATGGAGGCTCTGCTCATGGAGGACCACAAACAGGATCATGCTGTTTCCAGACAAGGCGATGACATACAAAAGACAAAGGGGGATGGAGATCCAGACCTGGGCTGCTTCCAGGCCTGGAATGCCCGTCAGGAAGAAGGTCAGAAGCTGAGTATTGGTATTATTGAGGACCAACATAGTGAAAGACTGAGAAGACAGGGATGTTTGAGTAATCGAACACAACACATCAGACATAGCTTATCACTTAGAACATCTTTCTGGCACTCCAAGATTCACTGAATTACTATTAATATTTCTAATTCTCTAAAAACTTAAGCATTTTCTGAGTTTCCTAGACCTTCAAACTTCTCTCTCAGACTCTCAGTGCTTCACATTTATTGAGAAAAGAGAATTAATTCCCTGAATTGTGCCACATCCAATTTTCTTAAGTACATTATGCTTACAATTTTCTTTAGTAGCAACAAACATCACCCTTGCCGACAAAAGTCTCTGGTAGAATACCTAAACAATTCATGATAAATTTGGTTTCTAATATTTGTTGAAAATAAACTGTTAATTCTGGAATAAAACACTGAACAAACTAAGTCATACTTGAAATGTGAACACTGTTAGGCTTCCCTGGGAAATATTCAGAAGAATGCCAAAACATTGCTGAGACACACATCTATTAATATATATGCCATAATAGGGCTGCCTAAAAAACAATCCTAAGAAAAATAAGTATTAATCCTGTTTGTTGAGAGCTCCCTGTGTTGCTAATATTTTATATACATCATATAATTTCATTCATACATCAACTCCAGGATGTTGATAGTATATTAACTCAATCACCTAATGTTATCTTTATAAAGCACTGCCTAACTGTTGATAAAAACCACAAATATAAGAAAGTTGGAGAAAAGAGAGACACAGAGACAGAGAGAGGGAGGAGGAGGAGAAGGAAGAGAAGAAGACAGGGAGGGAAGGAGGAAGGAAGAAAGAGAAGAAGAAACAAAGGAAAGGAAATAAGGAAAGGAAGGAAGCATGAAGTACGAAAACAAAACTATGGTTAGAGAAATATAATTTCAAATATAATCAAATAGTATATAAAACTATGACAATATATTTTATGACATATATAAAATAGATAATTTTATAGGAAGACATCAATCACCAAGCTAGCCAAAGAAATAAAATCTAGCAGATAAGAAATGGTAATGACAGAAAACAAACTTTACCAGCTAAGTGAATAAGAACATGTGTTTTGATCTGTGAGTTCTGCCAAACTTCAAGTAAAATATAAATTAGAGTTTTTCTATCTTTTACAAATTTATCTAGCCCAGAAGAGACCCCCTAGGGGTCATTTGGCAATGTGTGGATACATTTTTGGATGCCACAGCTGGGAGGGAGTGTTACTGACACCTAATAGGCAGAGGCCAGGGGTGCTGCTAAACATCCTAAAATGCTCACGACAGCACCTCATGGCAAAGATTTATCCAGTGCAAAATGTCTCTAGTGCCAAAGTTAATAAATCCTATTCTAGAGCACATGAAAAGATGGAAAGTTATTCATCTAATTGCTTATCAAGACAGATGCAAACATTATAAATAACATTAGCAAGTCATATGCTCCCATGCTTTGAAAGAATATTGCATTTTAACACTGTTGACCTTATCTTATGAATAAAAAATAATTAAATTAAGAAATAATGAGTGTGATGCGCACTGTCTGGGGAATGGGCACGCTTGAAGTTCTGACTTGGGGGGATGGGGGTGGGGGAGGGGATGGGTGTATACCTACATGAAGAGTGCGATGTGCACTGTCTGGGGAATAGACACTCTTGAAGCTCAGACTCGGGGGAATGGGAGGGACATGGGCAATATATCTAACCAGAACTTTTGTACCCCCATAATAAGCTGAAATAAAAACAAACAAACAAAAAGAAATATATCAATAGTACGACTCTACTAATAGATTAAAGGAGAAAAAAACATGATTTTCCTTAGAGATGAGAAAAAATATTCAGAAAATTCAAGGAGAATTTATGATAAAATTCTTAATGTTTAGGAAGAAAATAAAAAATAAAAGTTTCCTAATGAAAAATATCTTCAATAAATTCAGAGCAAATATGTTTACAAGTGACCTGTTAAAAGCATTTTCATTAAAATCAGTAACAATCTTGGGGGGATAGGGGTGGGGGAGGGGATGTGTGTATACCTACAAGAAGAGTGCGATGTGCACTGTTTGGGGAATGGACACACTTGAGGCTCAGACTCGGGGGAATGGGAGGGACAAGGGCAATATATCTAACCAGAACTTTTGTACCCCCATAATAAGCTGAAATAAAAAAAAAATCAGTAACAAGATACCACATTTACTATCACACTACTATTCAACATTTTATGGAACAGTATTAGCAAATAAAAAAGTAAACAGAAGAAAATCGTGTCACTTTTGAAAAGAAACAAAAAATGTCTTAAGGTTTTAATTGATTTTTCCCTGAAAAATCCAAAGAATAGACTGCAAAATCTTAAAATAGAGTTTACCAAAATAACCAGATAAATAAATATCACAAATTAATAGATTTTTCTGTTCACAAAATTAACCATTAAGAAAATTTCATAAAAATAAACCTTTGGTGTTTTTTATTTGTATATATTCATGGAATACAAGTGCCATTTTGCTACATTGACATATTGCATTGCGGTGAAGTCAGGACCTGCAGTGCATCTATCCCTGGAGGAAGGCACATTGTACCACCAAGCAACCTCCCTTCATCCATTCCCCTCCCCTTTATTCCTTAATTCCTTTCCTGCAGATAAGAATCTTCAATAGTGAACAGATGTGAATTCTCCCATTAATTAACACATAAATGAAAGCATTATAATAAATAACATGAAATAATTTTTAATGAATCAGGACAAAAGGATCCTAAAATACATACTACAAATGTGCAAATATGTTGAGTATAATATTGAGAACAACCAAAAGGGGTACTTGTCCTTTGATGCATCAAAATGTAACATATAGCTATTTTCATTAATGAAGTGTAATATTGCCAAGGCATAAATATCCTGTAAAATAATAGTATTTCTTTAAAAATATGAATGAGGATAACAAATTTGGCAATGGTATCTTATACCATTTAAAAAAAGAACTAATGATGTGATAAATAAGGATTGGCCAATTTGCTAACAATATTTAAAAACATAAAGATCCCTATTTTATACATTCCTGCATTTAGAGTAAAGATTTCAAGACAAAAAAAGTCATATAATAATATTAGAATAAATTAAGGAAAATACATTTTGACTTTTTTAAGGATTAAAGACACTAAAAATAGTTATATAGAACAGTCCTCAAACTCAAATATAACTGATTGAAAAAGATATATGTAAATGAAATTAGAGATACATACTGTCACTTTTAACTAAGTGACAGTCTGAATAAAAGTATAGAAAATGAGATGGAAACAGAGATTTGAACATATTTGGGAAAAAAAGAATTAACAAGACTTAATTCCCAGGGCAAAACTGGGTACAAGGCTAGATGAGGAATTGAAGAAATAAGAACAACCCGATTTATGATTGTGAATGGGACAGTAGAGGAAGTGAAAGATATCAGTAAAGAGATGGTGTAAAGCTCCCTCTACCAGAAGGTAAGAAAATATCCCCTACAGACCATCAACCTGGCCATTTTGGTAATGAAGCAACCATCAAAACACCTGGAAATTGATCTTGGCTACTCTATTTCACATATATTTGTTATAAACTCAATGCACAACATCCACTCTGAGGACTTTTTTTTTATAACATTTCAATAAAATTGGTGGACTAGATTAGTGCTTGTAAAGCATGTCTGCACATTAGAGTCATTTGGGAAGTTTTTTAATCTCTAATCACCACGGAAATGCAAATCAAACCCACAATGAGGTACCACTTATCTCCAGTGAGAGTGGCCTTTATCAAAAAGTCCCAAAACAATAAATGTTGGCGTGGATGCGGAGAGATAGGAACACTCATACACTGCTGGTGGGACTGCAAACTAGTGCAACCTCTGTGGAAAGCAATATGGAGATACCTTAAACAGATACAAGTAGACCTACCATTTGACCCAGCATTCCCATTACTGGGCATCTACCCGAAAGAACAAAAGACATTCTATAATAAAGACATCTGCACTCAAATGTTTGTAGCAGCACAATTCATAATTGCAAAGATGTGGAAACAACCCAAGTGCTCATTAATACATGAGTGGATTAATAAAATATGGTATATATATACCATGGAGTACTACTCAGCTATAAGAAACAATGGTGATATAGCACCTCTTGTATTTTCCTGGATGGAGCTGGAGCCCATGCTACTAAATGAAGTATCCCAAGAATGGAAAAATAAGCACCACATGTACTCACCATCAAATTGGTTTCACTGATCATCACCTAGGAGCACATTTAGGAACAACATTAATTGGGTGTCGGGCAGATGTTGGGGGGGAGGGGATGGGTGTATACATACATGATGAGTGTGGTGTGCACCATCTGGGGGATGAACATGCTTGAAGCTCTGACTTGGGGGTGGGGAGACAAGGGCAATATATGTAACCTAAACTTTTGTACCCCCATAACATGCTGAAATAAAAAAAAATATGAAGCCAAGATCCCATCCCAGATCAAATAAACCCAAATATCTGGGAATAGTGGGATAGTGCCAATGAACCTGCTTTAAACTACATTGTGTGTCTGGTTTTTTGGGGTTTTTTTTGGATTTTGGGGGGGTGATATTCTGTGGTTTCATTAATGGTGAGTAAGTTAGAAACAGAAAGCAATAACCTTAAATATAGATTTCTGTGTCCAGAAGCTTGGGTTATGGAGGAAGTGGTAGATATTGGGAAGTACGATCATTCTAGCCAGGCAGAATAATAAAGGTGAAGATAGAAGTCCTTGCTCCTCCACTGAGAGAGGTGAACCTTGGTAACACACTCTCATCTACGATCCCTCATCTGCAAATCTTCGGCTTTAAAAATATCCTTGATCTGCCTATTTCCAGTGTTTCTATTTTGGTCAAAATGCCAAGATGTCTTTGAAGTACTTCTTTCTAAATATAAATGGTTATAATTAAGAGAGCTAGAAGGGAACTTGGAAAATGAGGATCCAGTAATAACAAGGGAACTCAGAAAATGAGGATCCCATAATAAGGTGAATTGAGGCCAACTGGCAAGACTCAAAAAAGTTTATTTCCTAACAAACAGAAATCAGTATAGAAATCAGTCAAATTTAAAAGCTGAGTGAAGCAGCAATAAAACATACACTATATGTCACATAGAGCCATACAGAATCACAATAATTCTGCTCCATTTCCTTGAGATACTGGCTTTGGTGTTTTCTCCTGGAAAAAAAATTTTGTTTGCAAACGTCTTACTGATATCTCACTAATTCCCACACCCTTCAGTTTGAGCCTGTTACTCTGAACCCATC
This sequence comes from Varecia variegata, assembly GCA_028533085.1. Classification (NCBI taxonomy): domain Eukaryota; kingdom Metazoa; phylum Chordata; class Mammalia; order Primates; family Lemuridae; genus Varecia; species Varecia variegata. The sequence continues at coordinate 139,560,378 of CM052438.1, read as the reverse complement.
TTCCCAATATTTCTACCCTTCTGCCTCTCATTTACAGCCCTTTACGTCTGAGCACCTGCCTCTCCGCTCCCCATCCCTCCCTCTCTGCTCTATCTCTTGCCCTCCAGGTTAGACCTCAACAGCCTCTGTCTTCTTGGCTTGCTCTTTTCTGACCTAGCATCTTACCTGGCTCTCAACAGAGAAAGAGGTGCACTTTACACTCACTGCCCAGTTCAGTGTGTATGTGGATGGCTCTTGGACCTGTCCCTTTATAAGGATCCCAAAATATAACCCAACCCTGCTGCCAAGAGACCCTGAGGACTCGACCCCAGATGTGACAACTAGAGTTTCCCAGGAGGCTCCTCACACTAGACTGAAGCAGATCCAAGTAATATGTTTGCATCTCCCTTTTAATTACTTTATTATCTTTATAATATTTTAAATGAATATAAATGTTCTTTTTTTTCTTCCTTAACTTTAGGTTCTACTTCCTGCTATGTAGAGAGCAGGGAATAAATACCCTTGCACTTTCCTCCTTCTTTTCTCCCTCCTTTCCCAAATTTAGTCACCTGTAGCATAATGATTCCCTGGATGAGATATATAAATCTAAATACAGTCTTATAGCTATAATTTCATATATATGTTTAGATTTTTCAAACTTTAAAAGCAACAAAATTTTGATTAAAATATGGCTAAATAACTAAATATTCAACACAGCATACATAATCTATGGCATGATTAGAAAAAGAACGACACATCATCTCACGTCACATCACTATAAGAGAAGGCACCATTCATTAGAAGAAAAATAATTCTTTCATTCAATACTAATTCAGTTGCTCATAATTATGTCAAATTTCTGTTTAGTTTATTTTATACCATCAATTTTCCAGGCAAACTTTTTATTTTCTCTGGAATTTAAATTATCTTTCATTTTGTCTGATTGCAGGATAAAGAAAAGCTTTTTTCGTTACCTCACTAATGACTTAAAGGGATATATAGCAATACAATAATGCTAGGGGACTTCAATACCCCACTTGAAGCAATGGACAATGAGATTCGTTTTGTTTTTTCATGTAGATATTCAGTTGTTCTAGTACTATAAACATATTTGTCACTGAATTGCACTGATTCCTCTATTGAGAATTGATTACTGATATGTTTGGAGCTATCTCGGGTTATTTTTTTTTTTCAATAATGTATTGATCTATCTTTACATAAATACAAGGCTACCCCTAGAATACAAGAGACACTTGGAAAATATGTTTCATAGAATTCCTGTCTAGATAAACAATTTCAATAAAATTAATTTAAAAGTCCACTAGCCCATGTAAGGTATAATTATTTATAGATGAAGATATAGAATAATAGATACAAACGCATTTAATTTTGTGTTAGTTTTCTAGGACTACCATAATAGAATAGCACAAACTAAGTGGGTTAAACAACAGAAATTTGTTGTGTTGTAATTTGAAGGAGAGCAGCCCAGGCTCAGGCTCTCTGCAGAATTGACTCCTTTTGTTGGTTGTGAGGGAGAATCTGCTCCATGTGTCTCTCCTACTTTCTGGTGGTTTTCTGCAAACCTTGCTTTATATAGATGCATCAGAGATTCTCACTATGTGCATATCTTTGTATTCAAATTTCCCCTTTATATAAGACTCCAGGCATTTTGATTTAGGAACCAGTCATACTCCAGTATGACCACATTAATTTAACTAATTACAGCAGCAATTACCCTGTTTTTAATTAAGGTCACATTCTGAGGTACTGAGGGTTAAGGCATCAACATATGAATTTTGTGGGGACACAATTCAAACAGCAACAGTTGTCCCATCAGGGCACATATATTTTGTAGATATTTTGCAGTGCCTAGAACCTTCACTACAATGTTGACATTTCAATTTTCCTAAAATTAGAGGAAGGCAGAGCATGAACATAGATATTTCCCCTCTAACCAGATTTGATTCGCTTATATGAATGTGGTAATGCGCCCTCGATGTTGGAGAGGACGATGGTGAGAGCTTAGGGGAGTAAGAACAAGCGAGGCAAGCAAAAGCTATCCCATGTCCCCCTTCCATAGGTCAAAAATGAGGAGCTTTAATCTTCAACATCAGACTAGAAATTCTGCTTCCCAAGCAAAAGCTCTTTTGTTATAGCTTGGGGGACAGAGTCTGAGCAATATACTTAGCCAGGAAGGTTAGTATATTGTTATTATAATTATTATATGCTTCTAATATCATGCCCCTGCACCATTAAAGAGAGAGAAATGTAAAAGTATTTTGGGATATTTTGAAAGCCCAGATAAGGTTGTTTACCATGAACTTGCAGCAATAATGACCTGATCATCTGTGTTATTGTTTCTAGCAGTTGCTTGGTAGTACAGGGATAGGAGGAGATGATGTTTTGAATGGTAGCTGTGATGGACAAATAGTTACTGAGGTTATTCACATTTGTATAGTTGAAATGATGGACTTTAAGGACTATATCTTATGCAAATGAGTTAAAAGGAAGTTGAAGATATATATAGATAGAGATATGGATATAGATATATAGATAGATATGTGTGTATTATACTTATCCCTTTATATATAATATATACATTATATATGTTCACATAAAAATTTCATATTATATATCATATACTATATATACATTTATACACACACATTTATATATAAAGAATTGATGACGTGGAAGGACATGGGATGAATACAAGAACTAGAAAGATGGATTCTGTAGTTAAAGGGCAGGATGCTCTAAAATGATAATATTCTAGTATCTCTGAGCTGTGACAAGGTTCAGGTCATGCTCATATGTGATTGTGAAGATGAAGGCCAACATACATGAACATGTAAGAACTATGAGGCTAGGGATGTTGCCTAGGTTTCCACAAAGATATAGTGAAGAGACTCACAATTTTCATGTCCATATTGCCACAAACCTTTTCTTTCATCAAAACTTCTATTGTAACCATTGTTCTTGCCCCAACCTTGTGATTCTGAAATTACAGATTGGTGTGACTACACATTTATTGTAACCCACATTTATTAGGCTTTCAATACTACCCAGAAATCCTTGTACATGCTAATGGAGACTGGGCTTCAGAACAGAGCTGTAAGCCAGGTTCTTAAGTCCTCGGTGAGTCTGGCAGAGGTACCAGCTTTGGAAAGATTCAGATGATGAGGGGTCTCTAGGAACATCCAGGAAAATTCAGATATTTCTACTACAGGCTGCTTTCAGCCAGCCATCCCCTACAAACTTGCAAAGTCGTGTGATTGTCCTGAGATGTGCTTTCCAGAAGAGCCTGGGTCATGTCTGCTTGGAGCCATGTGGCCTTTGGGATGGTGGAAGAGTCAGAGATGAGGAATTACAGATCCTACCCTAGATAGCATATTCTGTTTGGAGAGAAAAGTACCTCTAAAATCAAAGTAGAAAAAAAGAATGCAAAAGCACCTGAACTTTGCTCTGCTTTCATTGTGCTAAGCACCATAAAAACTGAAAATAATTTGCAACCTGAGATAAAACCAAAATTACAATGGGTGATGTCACCCTAATCCTCAAAATAATAAAATCTTGAATATTTCCTATAAACCTGGACTCTCTCACAGAAACAACTGTATTTCTGATATTGTGAGGCTGATATCTAAAAATAAATTATGAACTGTTTGACTATGATGACCGCAATCTACCAACACATCATTGTAGACCTGATAACCTTGATAATTTTCGTGTTATTTTTCTCTCTTTAAATAGATGTTGGGTTTTGTATTTTGTGAGATGTATCTTCTGAAGTTTGACTGCTTTGCACTCTACTCAAATAATATTTTATTTCTGTTTTTAAATGCTTTTTTTTCTCGAATCTTCCTTTGACATCTCATCAAATATGAGATAAATAAAAATATCAGAGAGTGCTGAGAAAAAAATAAACAAGATGATACCAGCAGGGCCCTGTATAGAAATAGAGAGAAAAAAAGCTCTGTGTAGGCTTGAACTGTTCAGGTTGAGTGAGGAGAGCCTTCCAGCCCCATAAAGGTTTATAAATGACTATGGCAGCATCTCTATTGGAATTTCTTTTGCCTCTTCTAATAATCACCAACTCAGAAGTTGGGGGTCTTGGAACCATACTTACTTCAGTGAACACTGGAGCAATAGATGATCAAAGATCCTCATCGAACCCACACTACTTATACATACACACTCCTATGTTTACACTCTAATTTACAACCTCACACTATCAGGTATGTAGGTAGGCATGTAGCTTCACAAAGCATGTGCTTTCAGTGACCATGTACTCACAGCATGATGGTAGCACACTAATTACACATACATAAAGCGATTGATTATTCATACCTTCACACATATGCATGCTTTTACACATACTTACTTAAACTCACATGCAAATCCAGTCCCTGGTGCACATACCTCTCAGATACACACATGAACTTACATAAGAAACCACTTCCTTTTGCACAAAATATCTCTTCAATTATAAATATACACACCCTGACTAAGAAAAATACATGCAGACGGATGAGCTCACACTCATGTAATTTCAACAATACACCTTCCTGTACAAGCATTCAAATGCCCTATCTCCCATTTGTATACAGAGGAGAAAGGAAAGTTAGGGGTTAATGCGTCCAGCTTTAGTCTCCAGTCCCAAAGGAAGCCAGTGTGCATATGAGGAGGCAGTGGGGCTCAGGGGCAGTGAGACAACCAATGCTGGGGTAAGGGAAAGGCTAGACATGGTCTGGTCCTTTAAACAGGCCCTGATTTGAGGCCTCTGCCAAAGGCTGAATCCCAGGAGCTTTTTAGAACTGCTTATGGTCATGCCCTGCGTAGTCAAAGATAGAAAACAGCAGAGAGTGAGTGATTCCCTGTGCCTCAATCACCTCTTCCCTTTCCAGAGCAGTAGGACTCACTGAGGCTGTGAGAAGCAGGAAGGCCAGGCAACGCACTGTGCGTAATGGCCTGACCCACTGGGAGCTTCAGGTCCAGGGATCCATGACCAGGGGGCTTCATTCTAAGATGAGGAGAAGACTCAGCACATCCACTGTGTCCTCTCGGAGACCCTAGAAAGGTAGGAAGACTGCCTCCACACACCAACTCCATGAAGGAGGTGGGCTCAGAAACCCACCCGGCTCCAGTTGTATTGCTCTATGGCTTAGTCTCAGATCCCCCAAAGGGAGAAAACAGAGTCTGAATTTCCCTAAGCTGTTCCTTACCAAGGTCTCGGTTGTTTTTATCCTTCATGTTTCCATTGGCTTCAGTAACACAACTCACTGATGGAGTTAATTATTTTCACACAATGAGTGGAGGAACTCAGGCCCACAGAGCCTGTGAGTAGTATCTCTGTACTCAAACCCATTCTTACACATAACATTTGAGCTCCACTCAGTGGTAGGAAAATCTACATTGTGGTTTCACAAGTTAAATTTTATTTTGGGAAACAGAATAATTGAATATTAAGTTCAAAGTTCATCTCCCTAGGTATAGTGTTTGAAAAGAGTATAATTTTATTTTAGGTTTTAGTATGTACTATGTTCATAAGAATTCTAGCCTGTTAAAAAAAGAAGAAAACATATTTAATAATATGGTAGGGGAGGAAGAAGTGTTGGGGAAGAAGAGAAATTGTATGGTTCTTCTCTTTCCAACCTCTTAGGGAATGCACACTCCCTTCCCTCATCCTAGCAGCTACCTGATAACCTGCGCTTCCCATATTGAAAACATCACACACTGGACAAAAATGACTGAGGATTGGCTAACTCCTTGTCCAAGTCCCAAGACATGTAGCACTAACTCTGCCCATTTTAAGCTTATAAATCTGTGAGAAAAAAAAAGGCAAGGGTTCTTCTGACAGTGAGGGCTCTAGATTCAAAGGGTCAGAAGAGGAAAGTGCACAGAGGGAAATGAGGCATCTTTCAAGGGTCCCCTCCCTTCTCCTGAGTCAGTCTTGGGTCCTAGGACTTGTGCCTCTCAACTGTCCACCAAAGAAAGAAAATCTGAGCAGAAAATCAGAGCCAGAATGGAATGAGGAAGGCTGAGAGTCATCACTTGACAGGGAAGCCCTGACAGGAGAAAAGTACATTGGGGAGTCTGGGGTTTGAATGGAGGGAAGAGAGAAACTAGATTTTGAAAGGGCTGTAGAATGTGGGTAAGCTGCAACATGGCTGAGGACAGAGTTGCCAGCTCCTAAAGAGTGTGTAGGACAGGAGAGTTCTCCATGAAGGCTCATGGGCAGAATCCAATAAAGATGACATCCCAGAAAAGGTAGCACATGCCCAGAGATGCCAGGAGGCCAAGCCGGAGGCTACTTTAGAGACTTCAGTCAGGGAAGTTGCAGGGGTCCTGGGTTCCAGTGCAGATCTGCTGCTGACTCGGTATACAGTTATGTAAGCACCTGTCATATCTACCTTTGTCAAGATAAGGCAAAAATCTCTGCTTTACCGAAACTGGTGGGAGTCCCAATCAATCATTATCTAGCACAGGTGACATGTGTACCACCAAGAGCACTGGCTGTGCAATCGTGCACCCTAACACTTATTTATTTGGTGATCTTGGGCAAATCATGTAACTTTTCTGAACTCTATTTTTCTCATTGTAACATGAAGATGCAGAGATTTTGTGTGACTTAGAAACAAAATTTTAAAATTTGTACTTTACTGCTACACCTCAAAAAGTAACAATCTCTTCCATAATTAATCAGAGATAATTATATGCTTTGAGAAACTGTACCTTTTGCCTCTTCCAGTGCCTCTTACAGCAATTACGACAGTCTGAGTATGTTTTTCCAGGTGCCCCTGAGCCTGGGGACTGTGTTCCCAAAGTAGGGTGTGACATACAAGGGCAAGTGGCAGGTACGGAGGAAGAGCCTGTCTCAAACAGAATATACAAGACAGTTTGGGGCTACCAGGCCAGGCAGAAGGGGATAACATGGATCTCCTGGGTCACAATAAAGTGTGTTTTTTAATTTTGTCCATACTCCAGGTAGGAGTACATGTTTTGAGCAAACTATAGCTGTTATCTAGGCAGGATGGTCAAATTTCCCATTTATAGAAAGACATAAAGTATGAACCCCATTTCCCTCATACCATTATAAATCTAGGGAAAATTAGAAAAAGCTTAGGTCTATTTGGGATCTTGAAGAAACTCTTTTCAGGATCCATTTGTTGTAGCTGAATGAAACATTTGTTAGTTCCCATAGGTGATTTGTTAAGGGAGATTTGAAAGGTTACTCTTCTTGTCCAGTTGTTTCTTCTGTCAAGGAGGTGAGAACTGAGGCTTTAAAACCTAGGCACAGGACAATTCAGGTTAACTAGTGACTGGCCACAGGCCAAGCTCTCACATGAGAAATGGACATTACTGACTGGAGGGCGTGGTATCAAGGTAGGGTTAAGAGGAGTCTATCAGGACATTTAGGATATCATTTATCAGTTAATGAGTCTGTTGCCACTTATTAATGACATTTATCTGTTACCTTCTTCAGCAATGTTTTATTAAACACCTTCTCTGTACCAAGCACAGAGATGCTAGGTGTAGTATCTAGAACAGGGGTTAGCAAACTATAGGCTACAGACTAAATCCTGCTCACAGCCCATTTTTGTAAGTAAAGTTTTACTGCAATGCAGCCACATTGACACTTTTATTTATACACCATGGCTGCTTTTGACACTACAATGGCTAAATAGACTAGTTGCAACAGAGAATGTATGGCCACAATCCCTCACATATTTATGCTCTGACTTTTTGCTAACCCTTAATCTAGTAAGAGTCTACACTAAGGATAACACATTAAATTGCCAGGGCACAACTGGTCAGTCAGTTATCTTCCAGCCCAAACCCTCATAGTAACTGACCCAGAGACGATGCTAACTCAAAATCAATACATAAATTGCCATAGGCTTATAAGCCTTACCAGCTTCCTACCCTAAGAAGTTGCCCAAGGGGCTTAAGAGAGGGATAAATAGGACCTGTGGGAAAGTCTGAACAAATCAGCTGTTAGTTCTATAGAATTAAAGGACAAGAATCACTACGACATCATTTGTCATGATACTTTTGTCTTAGCAGATTCTAATTTCACAAAAAATATTGATTCTTAAAAAATAATTACACTTTCCAGTAGTATGATCTACTTCATTTTGAGTGATGAAAATACAAATAAGAATAAAAAGTAATGTAATTTTATGTTGCAAAATTTTATTTATTAAAGCAGTTGAAGTTATATTAGTCTATCATTAAACCCAGTTGCCCATATTGTCCCATACAAAAAGTTTATAAGTAATAATGACACTTGCTTTGATTGTTGTCATCTGCAGAGAGTATATTACCTTCCCAAGGGAGAACATATTAGCCACATTATGGTGTTGCTTTCACAGAACAGCTCTTCTCATCCTGTGTCCTTCATCTTGCTTGGAATGCCAGGACTGGAGAGTGCCCAATTCTGGATTGCCTTTCCATTCTGTGCCATGTATATTGTGGCTATACTTGGGAATATCACTCTCCTTCATATAATCCGAATTGACCATACCTTGCATGAACCCATGTACCTCTTTCTGGCCATGCTGGCCATCACTGACCTGGTCCTCTCCTCCTCCACCCAGCCTAAGATGTTGGCCATATTCTGGTTCCGTGACCATGAGATCGAATATCATGCCTGCCTCATCCAGGTGTTCTTCATCCATACCTTTTCTTCAGTGGAGTCTGGTGTTCTCATGGCCATGGCCTTGGACCGCTATGTGGCTATCTGCTTCCCACTCCAGCACTCCAGCATCCTGACCCCGTCAGTTGTGGTCAAACTGGGGGCCATCATGCTGATGAGAGGGCTGTTGTTGGTGAGTCCTTTCTGCTTCATGGTCTCCAGGATGCCCTTCTGTGACAACCGGGTCATTCCCCAGTCATACTGTGAGCACATGGCCGTGCTGAAGTTGGTGTGTGCCGACACTAGAGTAAATCGTGGGTATGGGCTCTTTGTGGCCTTCTCTGTTGCTGCCTTTGATATGACTATCATCAGTATATCCTACACGATGATTTTGAGAGCTGTGCTTCGATTGCCCTCAGGTGAAGCCTCCCTTAAGGCTTTTGGCACCTGTGCCTCCCATATCTGCGTTATCTTGGCTTTATATATCCCAGCCCTTTTTTCTTTCCTCACCCACCGTTTTGGCCACCATGTGCCCCACATGGTGCACATCACCTTTGCTAATCTCTATCTCCTGCTGCCTCCCACGCTCAACCCCATCATCTACGGAGTTAGAACCAAACAGATCAGGAACAGGGTTGTCCAAGGATGTTGTGGAAAAGACCCCTGAGCCAAGGATCACAGCATCGCCACCACTCCTATTGCCCTACTGGTCTGGATATGCAAATGAAACGAGTTTAACAAACCGTTACGTGTCATCACAATGCCACCTGTGTAAAGACCTGGCCCAGAGATGGCAGCCCTCCATAAGCAAGAGGAACAATTTTCAGGATACACAGAGAAAGAATCCTGTGAGAGATGTGACAAATAATAACAATTTAGTTGACCTATGTATACCATCAGAAAATAAAGAAATAAAAATATTTTAACATATTAAATCAGTAAATATTTTAAAAGAATGTCATATGCAGCCGGGCGCGGTGGCTCACGCCTGTAATCCTAGCACTCTGGGAGGCCGAGGCGGGTGGATCGCTCAAGGTCAGGAGTTCGAGACCAGCCTGAGCAAGAGCGAGACCCCGTCTCTACCAAAAATAGAAAGAAATTATATGGACAGCTAAAAATGTATATATAGAAAAATTAGCCGGGCGTGGTGGCGCATGCCTGTAGTCCCAGCTACTCGGGAGGCTGAGGCAGTAGGATCGCTTAAGCCCAGGAGTTTGAGGTTGCTGTGAGCTAGG
>CM052438.1:139491453-139550026 GCA_028533085.1 Varecia variegata | reverse complement strand
GAGACCAGCCTGAGCAAGAGCGAGACCCCGTCTCTACCAAAAATAGAAAGAAATTATATGGACAGCTAAAAATGTATATATAGAAAAATTAGCCGGGCGTGGTGGCGCATGCCTGTAGTCCCAGCTACTCGGGAGGCTGAGGCAGTAGGATCGCTTAAGCCCAGGAGTTTGAGGTTGCTGTGAGCTAGGCTGATGCCACAGCACTCACTCTAGCCCGGGCAACAGAGTGAGACTCTGTCTCAAAAAAAAAAAAAAAAAAAAAAAAAAAAAGAATGTCATATGCTATAGACGATTAAGGCATAAATATTATTTTACACTATTGGTAGAAGTGTAAGTTGATACTCTTTGTTAGAAAGGAATTTTGAAATTTGCATCAGTTAAGCACATGTATATTTCCCATCTGGGCTCTTTATAGAAATAGAATTTTACAAAAAAATATTTAGAAAAACATGCATAAAATCATGCCTTATAAAAAGAAAACCAAAAACCTTTCAAATGTTGTTCTATAGGAAGCCAGATGAAGCAATGGACAGTTACATATCAGTTGCCATTTAACTGTGGTATTTGCAAGAATTATCTAAAGATATGAAAAATGATCACAATGAAATATTTTTTTTAAAAAAAGAAGAGTAAAACAATTGCCCACAAGGCTTTATGCCAATTCTTAAAAGGAACACATATGCATAGAAAAAGATTCAGGAATATACACAAATGTTAATAAAGCTGCTCAGAGTAGAGAGGCTTGTGGGATTTTAATTTTCACACATTAGGATATTTTTAAATTTAATTTCGTTTTATTACATTTTTATTGACACAAACATTTCACAAATTTAAGGGATACATTTTTGATGTTTACATACATGCATGCACTGTATAAAATTCAAATCAGGGTACTCAGCATACCTGTCACCTCATATTAATAACAAGAGGACATTTCAGGTCCATTTTGTCTCATTCCTCCAGAACTGAATACAGTACCACACCTCTCAGTCCTAAGCACCCCTTTCATTAACCCCATGGAATTAAACTTTTGAAGGATGCTGTCAAATACGATAAATTTGTTATACAAATAGTAAATTATCTCTCACCTTTTTTTACAAAAATTAAAATATTTGTAACATTTAAAATTTCTATTCAAGAAATATAGAGAGCAATTACTCTTCACTCAGCTGTCTGCCATGGGGATAGAATAGGGAACAGCAGAAACTGACAAGCAGAGCATCTAATTTCCATAGTTTCCACCCAAAACCAAAATACTGAATACTTATAATTCCAACCCCAGTTTAGAAAATAATCACTTAAGATGTATATTTCTATCATGATTATAAGCAAACTTAAGTATTCTGAACCAATAAAAATAGATGATTAACTTCACTGTAGATGGGCAGAGTTACCTCAGTGCCTCTCTTCCCTCAAGTAACACAAATCTGTGATCAGAGTGACTAAGAGAGGAAAGACATAATCTTATTAAAGGCAACCCCCGCTAAGTCAGGCTCCAAGTAATGCTGGAGCCAAGCTGTGATCTCAGTGCTTAGTTCAAAAATATTTCCAAAGGGGAAAGCCTTCTTCAGGATTGTCTATTCTGCACAGAGCCAAATATAGTGTTACTAGAATGCTGAAATTACATACCCAAATCAACAGCATTTTTTGATCAATTAGTATGTACCCAGTGCACTGCTTGGTGCCCGGGATATTCAGATAAAAGTCCACAGCGCTTCTTGAAACCCAGCCCTGTGCTCCCACAGCACCTGCTCCATTCTGCTCTCAACATGCACACTCCGTCCTCTGTGCCCCAGTGTCCTGGCTCTGTGTCTGCACCCATGCTTTCCCCTCCACAAGGAACAATGGTGCTTTGGTTACCTCAGATCTCAGAAATATTAACACAGAGCAGACATCAACAAATATGTAGAAACCAGTATTTGCCCATTCAAAGGATATTAGAGACTTGCCAGTAAGGAACGGAAATACATACTTTCAATACTCCCGTTGTTGACTATTGTGGGCATTTGTGCTGTGTGCCCAGGCCCATGGTCCAGACCTCCCCTAGAAGATGATGAGGCTGAAGGCTGCAGGCATGTGAGCTCCTGTTTCCCCACCCTGATGTGGCCCATTTTAATGCTCACTCTCAGTCTCCTAACCTGAAGTCGCTGGCTAACCCTGCTCTGTCTTCCGAGGCCAGGGCTTCCGAGGAAAGACAGGTCCAGGGGACGTGGTGCTTGACTGTGCAGAGCAATGTCCTTCCCTCACCCACTCCCAAGCCAGATGCAGCCGGACTCTCAGTCTCTGGTTTCCGGTTCTCAGCGTGTCTATCTTAAGTATGGATCACCATGGGAAAGATGTGGGATTCTCTAGTTTTTAGAAGTCCTTCAGTTGCCAGCCCTAATATTTCCTGTAGGTCTTTGCAACACTGCTTTTCGGTATATGTAAGTAGATGTGATCGTCCAATTACGTTACGTAGATGAGGAAACAGAAACAGAAGAATGTAAGTTACGACTTTGGGTTTATTTCTGAGCCAGAAAGTAGAAAAGAAGCAGAGAGAAGAAAAACAATAAGCAAACAAATCAACAAAAAGCAGAGCTCCTAGGTGGGAATTTTTTTTTCTAAGAAATCAGTTAGACGTATTAGAGAAACTTATAATTAAGGGCTGTGTTTTACCTAATTTCTAGGAGAAATTTACATTGTAATCCAAATTAAAGATGCCCCTAAAGTTGTACAAAACTGCACCTCAGGGAGAGATTAAAAGTAAATTTTACTTGTGCCAATTTCTGCTTCTTGAATGTGCCAGGTCCCCTGAAACCTAATGGTTTGAAAAGAGCATCGAGGTCTAGAGGAAGCAGATAGGGACAGGATACCTCTCACCAGTTCTCCCCATTTTAATTGGTTTCCTGACTGAGTAGAAAGGGCTCAGTGGATGTTCTAAAGCAGACGTGCGACAGCAGTTCTGTCACCATTAGAAACAGAGCAGTCAGCGCAGTCACTGCAGCACGTGGGCAGGACTTTAGGAGGGAAGGTCTGTTGAGGGAGGAGTAAATGATGCTCAGGAAAAGGAGTAGAGAAGTCTGACATGTGCTAACCTGGACTCTGGACGTATTTCAGTGGTAGCTTGAATTACCAATAAATCTTTTTGGGACTAGTTTTATTAAATTCACATGGGAGAGGGAGCCATTCATTCACTCTTTCATTTATTTAGTAATTGCAATGAACAACCTTTTTTTTTTTAACTCATTTTCCAACTGATTGTTAAGTTGTTTTTGAGAGTAGACATTCTCATCACTGCATGCCCAACACTTGGCAGCCTGGAAGAGGGTAAGTGCTTAAATAGGACAATTCACTTGTTAAATGAACAAATACCTGAATGATGAATACTGTGTTCTAAAGAGGTCTCACGTAGGATTTAAACAGTGAGTGAGCCACTATACAGGTTCCCTGGGAGCTCTCACCTCACACAGCAAGTGAGCACATGAGCCTGAACTGCAGCGTTGGTTCATGGACTCAATGGCAATGGTGATGCTTCCAGCAGCAGCTACTGAGCACACGGGCCTTAAGGCATCATCCTTTTGCCCAAGGTTCCCAGACATTACTAAGATGGCCCTAGGAGTAGCACAAGAGGAAGAAGAGCACTGCAGAGTGAGTAGACCTGGGATCTAGTCCCCGCTCAGGACTTTCCTCAGTTTGGAAACTGGAGAAGTTTCTACCCTTCCCTGCCCCAGAAACTTTGTCTCCATTTCCTCATCTATCAGAATAAAACCACAATCATTAATCAGACCTGCCTACTTCCCAACACAGAGAACGTATTCACGTGTTCATAAGGAAGTGTGTATATTTATAAATTCTCCTGTTGGCAGGGAGTCTGTAAGTCAGGGATTCATTGATAAGTGGCCTGAAACACCCAGAATGCACCCATATTGGGCATGAAGAGACATAGTCTAATATTGAACCCAGACCTTACAATTAGTAAGAAGAGATAGACTTGAAAAAAAATAGAAATGCAATGCATGTGGTCCAAATAATACAATGACTCTATGAATAGGGTACAAATGAGGAAAGGTAATTCTATCTGAGTATCAGAAAACATATCAATAAGGAAATGATGATTAAATTGAGTAGTTTTAGTTCATCAGATGGATAAAAATGATGAGAAAGTTCAAAGCAGGGGTATCAGCCTTTACAAAGACAATGGACCATAAGAGATCTACAAGGAACAGTCAAGTGGTTACTGTGACAAATGATGCTACAGAGCAAAATCCAGACTATCTTTCCAAGGAGCTTAGGTTTTAGCTTACAAAGCACAGAAATCCCCCACTGTGTGTTTTAACCAAGCAACCCTGGGCAAATTCAGAGTGGGGCATGTCCTGTTGGAACTCTTAAGGAAAATAATGGGTTCCACAGGAAAACAGCAAACTCTTGACAGGTATAGCTGGCCCCAGAACAAGGAGGAAAATTCATGGAAACAGTCTTTTGGGTGTTATAAATAATTTAAAAGTGTACAAGAAGAAAGGGCAAGGTTCTGACTGTTAGTTGTCGCTCTCTCTCCTGCTCTCTCTCCCCCCTCCCTCTCCCTGTCCCAATATCTTCCTGATCTTTCTAATTTATTTTAATTTGATGTGTATAATAGAGAAGAGTGTTTAGACCTGTCCACAGGCGTAATGAAAAGTAATTTCCTTCTTTAGATGCAATTGACTTTTATGTGGAAGCAAAGGACAAGGGCTAATGTAGCATTTACTGTGTCTCATTTCTATTTGGCGAATTAACATTTAAAATGCTTATTTTTCATTTTATAAAATTAGGCCTGTGATTTCTAAAGACTATAATTAGGTAACATTGGATATAGCCCAATTTTTTTAGGTTTAATTTAGAAGAAAAATTTGTGATTATTAATATATGATAAATCATTTTGTGTTCATACAATTTTCTAATCACTTGGCTCTCATAATTTACAGCTTTCTCAGAAATAGTATTTCTTTGTTATTTGATTAGTCTCTTTAGGGGTAGGTTCCTCCCCCAAATGTTAGGGCAGGAGTTAACCTCTGGCAGTACCATTGGAGACAAACACCCCCTCCCCCCCACAACATAACACCTGCTTCTTGTGCTTTCCCAGGTGAGAGGATTCCCAATTCTGGATCTGTTTCCTGTTCTTAATCAGCTATGTTTTGGCTGCTGTGAGAAGAAGTATCACCCTTCTTTGATGTGGCCTGCCTGCCTACTTCTTCTATGAGCCCATGTGTTTCTTCCTGGCCCTTCTAGCTCAAGGAAGGAGGTGCTCTTGCTTCTACATAAACTAAGATGTTATCAATTTTATTGTTTCTAAGCCAATAAAATCAACTTCTATAGCTGCCTCAACCATTCCAGGTTTGATTCTTCCTTATATTCTCCTGTGTTGGTCAGAGGTGGTCACTAGGTACGGCCATCTAGACACTAGATGTGGCCACCGTACCATTTTGCTCCAATCATTGGCAGTCAAGTAAAGAAGAGCTGTGGTGACACAATGTGTGTTATGAGTGAGCCCTTTTGCTTCATGTTCCCCTACATTCTCTTCTGCCTCAGCCAGATTCTCCCCTAGATCTATTGTGAACAAGTGGTCAGGCTGCATCT
Source organism: Varecia variegata (assembly GCA_028533085.1). Lineage (NCBI taxonomy): Eukaryota > Metazoa > Chordata > Mammalia > Primates > Lemuridae > Varecia > Varecia variegata. The sequence goes on along the minus strand of CM052438.1, from coordinate 139,544,434 downwards.
GTGGTCTCAAGTGGCCTTCTCTATGGTTAGATTTGATTTATTTGTCATTACAACCACAAATGTCATGACATTGCAGGCTATGCTGTAGCTGCCCCATGAAGAATCCCTGCCCACAGTATTTAGCACATATGCCTCTCACATTTGTGTTGTCATGTCCCTGCCCACCTCAGCACTCTACTCCTTCTTCTCCCATTGCTTTTGCTACCATATGTTCAGAGTGATTCTCCCCTCTTTGCTCAGTGTCTATGACTAGTCCCTCCCATGTTCAAAACCACCATCTGTCGGGTAAGAACTAAACATATCCAGGAAAGCATGATACAGAGATTTTGTGGGAAAATCTTCCGCCATAGAAACACCAACTTGATTTTCTTCAATTCTGTCAGGCAAGGACCAAAGAGGTCAAAATAACTAAATTCATCTCAATCTGTTATTGAATTTCACCTTAAAAATTCATGAAATTATCTAAGTGAGTAAAGACTCAGTATGCAAACTCTTAAAGAGCAAGGATCCAGGAATTTTCTGGATGAAAATTGTGATGGTTCCCCATTCAGATGTTGTTTTGAAAATGTTGTTTAATTTACCATGATTTAACATAGACATAGAACTGGTCTTAGCAAAAGTGATGGAATAACTTTGCATTCTAAATTTCTCCAAGATTATCTTGACTCTTTATATTGATTAAAGCAAGCAAAATTATGTAAGTTATTTATTTATAAATGTGTCATTTAACATAGACATAGAACTGGTCTTAGCACAAGTAATGGAATAACTTTGCATTCTAAATTTCTCCAAGATTATCTTGACTCTTTATATTGATTAAAGCAAGCAAAATTATGTAAGTTATTTATTTATAAATGTGTCATTTTGAATCAATTCATAAAAGCCACAAATTTTAATGGATATGAGAAAAAATGGAAATGTTGAAAGGTTTGGTTGCTTCTGTATTCCACAAGGAGATTTGCTCCAGAGGTCCTGAGTTTTCACAGTAAGGACCCTAGGGGTACTATCCATTGACATGACAGGGGAGATGTGATTTCAATTGAGTTATAGTACCTGGAAAGAATGGTGCCTCTAGTGACATTAAAGAGTGATCATAAAATTAAATGAGATAACTAATGTAAAAGTAGGAAGGCAAATAATCTTGTTGTACATATTGTCCCCACACACACCAGCCATGAAAAGAGATTACTGGAAAATTTTAAATCTAGCTCTGCAATTTGTTAGCTGTTTCACTTAAACAATCACTCTACTTCTTTTATTAGAGTCTCTTGTTTTTACTGATGCAAAGGTATGACAACATGTGACATGCACATTTTATAGAGTACGGAAGTAAAACATATTAAAGAAACTACCTGGGCGATAGCAAGAAGTTGCCTGGGCTATAGCAAGTACCCAGTGAATTCTGATACAATGAATAAACAACACCACATATAACTCCCTTTTCTCCTTCTTATATCCTCTGTGTCCATCTAAAGACCTGTGACCCCACCTCAAGCAGCTAAAGGATCATTTCTTTCCAAGCCGTGTAGTGTAGAGAAGTTAATGTTCAACTAATACACCATAGTTGCTTTCAGTTTATTGACTTTTAACCCCTATCTGATTTCCTAATGACCCAAGTTCTGCTGATAACTAGACTGCTCTTCTGAAGAGTATGTGTCTCTTATTCTGACCAGAGAGAGTGAGAGTGGTCACTGCTTCTCTCATTCTTCCCTCAGGACAACAGAAAATCTGCACAGCTCTCAAGCCAGTCCCTTCCACCTCATATTAATAACCAAAAAAAGGTACCAGAAAGTTAACATTCTTAGTAGAATACCTAAATATTGTCTCTGTCCAATGAGACAGGAACACTTTCCAAGTAGAAGCCATGTTTTGCTAAGTGTAATTTTCACAATCCCTTTTTCTCAATCTCAGGTGTCTTCTGCTCCCAAATGCCCAGCTCCTATACTCTCAGGAAGAATAAATCACAAAGTTTTCATAGTTTGGATCAAATTAGAGCCAACACAATTTAATAATGATACAATTTAAGCAGGAGAGAGAAAACTGACCGATGATACCAAAGTGTGGAATAAAGCAAATTATGCCCCAAAGTCCATTTGTCAACTCCCCTCATATTTGTTTAAGAATTGTCTAGATGTACAAAATATATGAGAATAAATCCCAAGGGTAACAGTGGCTGGACCAATTTTTCCATGGATATTGCACACAGAGAAAAAGAATTAGAAAAACATCTTATTATAAAGAAAGATACAATTATAGTTTAAAAATAATAATTCTATTGCAGACCTACTTTGTGCCAGCTGGGCACCAGAGATACAATGGAAATTAGACATGATTCTTCCCTTAAGGAGTATATAGTCTAGCAAATAAGTCAATAGACAAACTGCTAATTACAACATGCTCTGATATATACAGTAAGGGGTAATAATATTAATAGCCAAACACTTGCATTACACTTATTAAGTACAGATACTATTAGTAAATTAATATGTACACTAATTTATTTAACCTTCTTGTCAATTCTATAAAGTAGCACTGCTATTATTTTCCTTATACCAACCAGATGAGGAATCTGAGGCATAAACTTGCCCATGGCCACACAGCTAGTTCATGGAATCCAGGATTTTAACTCAGGCTATAAAATTTCAGAATCCACCATGCTCTGCTTTTGTAACACCCAAAGAAAGCCCAAACAATTCGATAGGGTGATTGCCAAGAAGACAAAAAGTAGAGGCAGAAATCGAAGCTGGGAAGGACTCTGGGAGGGTGTTTACGTACTGGGCTGCAGAAATCTGAGACAGCAAATACCTGGAACCCAACACTGGGGAAACTTTTTATGAAACACTTATCATAATTTTGTGTCTTGCACTTTTCTAAAAATTATATTCATAGAGAAATAGAGAACTCTTCTTTTAAGAAACTCACAAGATAAATGAGACAAAAATAAATTGTAACAATAAAAGCAAAATCTAGTAAAGGTAACAAAGTAAGAACAATTTGTTCTGAGAATATTAAAAAGATTATGATCCAAGAGAGTTATCTAAAGTACAGAGAAATAAGGGAGCTGCTTTCTACTGGACATACGGTACACAGAGCTGGGTTTAGAGAGATGAAGACAAGACTTCAACACTCCAGCAAGGGATCAAGGTTCAAGCACAACTCGGTCAGTAAAATTCTCTTAAATGATGGGTTGTAGAGTCTTCTACTAGGAAGATAATTGATCCCGGACCTGAATAAGAGTTGGGTCTGTAGTTGTCAATCAGCAGCATTATTGGTATCTAATTGGTTAATTCAAAGAACCAGCACAGCTGTATATGTTGGAATAAGTCCCACTTTTGTACCTAAAATGTACCACATAGCTGCAGCTATCAGCACACTTACTTAAGTGTATTTCAGGCCTTTACATTTATTTTGTATTCTGAAGTTGATTCTAAGCTGCTAGAAGCACAAATTGTGCCTCATGCATTTATACATCCCTCAGATTTATTAGGGCTTGGCACCTAGTAGGTGCTTAAGAAATGATTGTTAAATTGTGAGATGAAAAGATTGAGAATAACTGGTAAAACAAGCAAGATGTTAGAATACTAGTTTTTAAAATTTAAGGTTTATGCATACAGCATAATGTTGTACTTTGGAGGTGGTAGATCAACTACAATTAGAAAACATAAGGTAAATTTATATACAAAGTTCTGACTGTAGGCCTGGTCATGAGATACACTGTTTGGAGACCTTAACATATTTATCTTTAGATATCAGGAATTATTAAGCTATGACCATCATAATAAGTGTGGTATGCATAAGGGAAGTATTAATATAAAACTGATGCAGGAAAGTGGACCCCAAAACTGAGGTCTAGCCTGAAGGCCAAGTGGGTTCTTGGCTTTGTGCAGGAAAGAATTCAAGATCCAGCCAACAGAGCAAGGCAAAAACAAGTTTATTGAAGTAAGCAAAGAAAAAAAGGGAGGTTGCCCCATAGAAAGAGCCCCGCTATCTCTCAGAACAATAGATAGTAGCCCTTTGTGAGTTTCTGGGGTCTTCTTTTATACCTTCTATTTAATTTTATGTTAAGCAGAAAGAGGATTATTCATAAGATTTCTGGGAAAAGGTTGGGGAGTTCCCAGAACTGAGGATCCCTACCCTTTCTAAATCATATAGGGTCACTTCCAGGAGTTGTCACGGCATTTTTAAACTGTCGTGGCTCTGGTGGGAGTTTCTTTTAGTATACAAGTACATTATAACAGGGTAAAATGAACAGTGAGGGTAACCCAAGGTGGTTTTTTGTGGCCATCTTGGTTCTAGCTGGTTTTGGCTGGCTTCCCCATTGCCTCCTTTTTTATCAGAGACCTTGGTTTGGGTCCTTTGACTCCTTATCAAGCAGGCCCTGCCAATTCCCTACCTCGGAACTGGCATGGGTAACCTAAGAAAGTAAATCACTATATATGGATATCCTTTAGGAGTATATGGCAAGAAGAAACGTGTATTGATCATTTATTGTGGGAGCAGAGAGGGTGAGCACAAGAAGAAACCATCCAGACTGACTGACCACATTCTCACTTGGGCCCCTTCCCTATTCGTCTTTGCTTGTAAACCACCCTTATTCTGGAGAAGAGAACTATGGGCTCATTTGGTCTCATATAATTACTGACAGTTATATCTTACCCCAAATACCAATAACATCCCTTCTTCTGGAACGAGGAAGAGAGACTGAGAGGCCCATTTCCAAGTCTGATCTACTGTCAAAAAATTAAATCACAGAGTGAAGTGAAAGAAACCCCATCACTGTGCTCCATTAATATCATCAATCGTCTGAAATCTTCTTCCTCGATATCTGAAATGAAACTGTTTAACAATTGATTGCTTATTAAATATAGATGTAAATTTTAATTTTCAATACTTATGTATCTATCTATCCAAATATCCAATTAGGGTCTTTACATATTCCATGAGATAAGTTTATTGTTATGCTAGATATGCAATCTTTTAAATATTTATCTACATTGAGTGTAATTCTAAAGCTTTATATATTATGTATTATATACTCAATAAATATTTTATTGAACCAAATAAACATATTCTTTGTGAATTCTTCTTTCAAAGGGTTATCTTTACCTTCAGGAAGAGTTACTTCCCATTACAAAATCAACTTATATACTGGTAAAATCCTTGATAACCTGTCATGTATAGCTCTAATCTGGATCAAGGACTGTGAATACAGTTAGGAATTTGCTACTAGCATCTTCTGGGGATCTTTATTTTAAGAATATAGTAACGGAGACCCAAGAAGCATTTCATTTTCAAGATAGACATAATTAGAGAATGAGCCTTTTTGTAAATTCACCCTAATAAAACTCTGGCAAGGGAAGAATCTTCAGAAACATGAATAAATAAACAAATCTGAAATCCACCTTGATTAAAAACTTCACAGAAAGACCGTGTAGCCCCACATATATATGTACCTTCAGTTATATATGTTCGTCATCCCCACATCTCCCTCATGCAAATTGGAAACTACTATTCATCAACCAGACTTTTTACACAAATGACTGATGTGAGTAGTTGTTTCATAGAAACAGATAAATTAGCATTTCTTCATTTACAATCAAATAATAGTTTTCTTATCCCTAATATCTAACATTCACCTGTTTTTACATTTAAAGTATATGAATTAAGATTGTATTCAATAATCAACATATATGATCATTGTATTATTTTTCTTTTCCTAAAGCATATTGTCAAATTAACATGTTTCTTGTAATTGATGGCATCTTGAAATTGAGTACCTATGGTATTAAAATAAAGAAGACATTAAGAATAAAAATGGTTAATCTAGCAAGAGGTCTATCAATTTTGTTTATCTTTACAAAGAACTTTTTGTTTCATTGAGCCTTAATATTGTTTTTTTATTTTCCATTTCATTTAGTTCTGCTCTGACATTAGTTATTTCTATTCTGCTGGCTTTGAGTTTGGTTTGCTTTTCCTTTTCTAGTTCCTTGAGATGTGTCATTAGATTATTAATTTGTGATGTTTCTGTCTTTTTGATGTAGACATTTAAGGCTGTTAATTTTCCCCTTAGGTCTACTTTTGCTGAATCCCATAGATTTTGATAGCCTGTGTCCCCTTTGTTGTTCATTTTGAGGAATCTTTTGATTTACATTTTAATCTCATTATACACTCAATAATGGGGTCATTCAGCAGCAGGTTGTTTAATTTCTATGACTTTGTGCAGAATTAGCATTTCTCTTATGATTAATTTCTAGTTTTATTCCACTGTGGTCTGAGAAGATACATGGTATGATTTCTATTTTTTTTTTTTATTTTTTGAGACATGTTTTATGGCCTAAGATATGATCAATCAGAGAATGTTGCATGTACTGATGAGAAGAATGTATATTCAGTAGTTTCGGGGTAAAATATTCTGTAAACGTCTGTTAGGCCCATTTGTCCTAGAGCCCTGTTTAAGTCCAGTGTTTCTTTTTTTTTTTTCCTAATACCTTTTTTTTTAATTTTAGAATATTACTGGGCTACAAATGTTTAGGTTTACATATATTGCCTTTGTACTACCTGGGTCAGAGCTACAAGCATGCCCATCCCCCAGACAGTGTGAACCGCACCCATTAGGTGTGAATATACCCATCCCCTTCTCCCGCCTCCCACCTGCCCAAGTACAGTGCTTTTTTATTTATTTTCTGCTTTGTCCAGTTCTGTCAGTGGGATGTTGAAGTCCTCAGAAATTGTAATAATGCTATTTATCTCTTTGTTTAAAACTAGTAGGGTTTGCTTTGTGAATCTAAGTGCTCCTATGTTAGATACATAAATATTTAAGATTGTATGTCTTCTTGTTGAATTGCTCCCTTTACCATCATATAATGACCATCCTTGTCTTTCTGTACTGTTGTTGATTGAAAGTCAATTTTATCTGATACGAGAATGGCTACACCTATTTTCTTTTGGTGTCCATTTGTGTGGAATATTTTTTTCCATCCCTTCACCTTGAGTCTGTATGAGTCCTTGTGGGTTAGATGTGTTGCCTAGAGACAGAAGATACATGGGTTATATTCTTTTAGCCATTCAGCCAGCCCATGTCTCTTGAGTGGGGCATTCAGACTATTCATGTTGGTTGATAATATTGATAAGTGGGATGCTATTCTATTCATCTTGTTGTTCAGTACCTTATTGCTTTGTTTTACCTCTTGTGCTATTGTTTTATATGAGCTCTGAGTTTTAAATTTTGGGTGGTTTTACATTGGTGAGTGTCTATTGTGCTGATCCATAGTATAAATCAAAGAAAAATAGCTAAATGAGGAATAAATTACAGGTTTTACTGATATATAGACAAACCCAAGACTCTCTCCATGAATAGGTGGCTTCTCTATAAAGGAGACACACAAGGTTTAAATATAGGTCTTCTCCTTTCCTATGGACCTAGAATTGCTATACTGCAAAGTGTACCCATTTCTCAACCTCCCATACTGAGGAGGTTGGACAAACTCCCCCAGGAGCCCAGGTCCTTGAACTTATTACTGTAGGAAAACAGCAAGTAACAGAACAAGAATATATGCACATGAAAACACATTATCCACCCATAGTGACCCCAGCCACTAGGAAAATGAGGCCAAATTAATGTATCAGGAGCTGACCCATTTCTTGGGGAAAACCTAGTAAGTGGCTGAACAGAGATGGATTGAAAATAGACATATCATTCTTCCTATGGGTCAGTGTGGTAATATAGGCATAGGGGCCTGGAGACTGGTTGCAAAATTTTTCCCATTTTATTGTCACCATGTTATTCCAGTGAATAGTAGTCTGCTTTCCTATCTTGCCCACATACTGATTATCCAGAGACAACAGTACACGTCTCACTATTCTCCAGTGCCTAGAATGATGTCTAAACTTTCTATTTATATGTATGATTTGGATTTTGTTTTGTTTTGTTTTTATTTGCATTTAATGTTTCTGTAGATTACTGGTCATTTGAGTTAGTAGCTAAAACCTTTCTGAGATTGCATATGCCTGCCCTGTAATTTTTATAAATAGAGAAAAAAGGATTTTTTTCTATGTTTGTGTCCCCAGAGAGATCCGAATCTTACTGATGTTCCCACAGCTGAATCTCACCTTATTATAAATCCCTGGATCCAGAACCGTAATCTGTTCTTTCTTTGCTAGAAAACACAGAGAAGGCTCTTCTTTTCACATGAAGCTGGTAAGAAGGTAGAGAGAGATATTCATTGGGTATACTTTGTGCTTTGATCGTTACTTATTCACAAATACTCATGGGCTTACAGAAAATAACATTAGGGTCTGCCTTGTGCTCATGCATTCATATAGCACATAGATATACAAACTCTAATAATTCATAGTTAAATATATTAATGGTTTTTCTCATATTGAATTAAAACCCATGGAACTAGAGAGTAAAAAGAAACTGGAAAATTAGCATAAAGGGAATCGTAACATGTACGCTTATTACAGGATATTTACTCTCATTAATTTAAACTTCACACTCTGCCATTTAGCATTTTGAAAAGCTTGATCAAAAATACTAACATTATAATAATAAATATTGCTATTATTTATTTTAAATATTTCCAGAATTGTTTTTAACAAAATAAGTGCATTAATCTAAAAATTATTTTTGGAATTTTAATTGAACAAGGCTTTATAGCATTTTTGTGTTTAGTGAGTCAAATGCCTCTGTCATTCCCTGCCTCCTGAAAACCTCTACCTTATCCGCAGGCCAGCATTCATCCATCACTTTGTACTTCTTGGACAGCAGTAAATTTCCCTCTGATACTTCACCAAGGAAAAGGCAGACGCTGGGTAATAATTTCCCCACATAACCCTCCTCCAACATACCCATTCCACTTCTTCTCTCATGTCAGTAAAAATGGTGAGCCTCATGTTTTTGAGAGCTAATTACTGTCATGCTCTATATTCAGGCACCTAGTACTTTCTTAAAGATTTATCTATCAATTAATTCCTCTCGATCTATATTTTCAGTCTCTCTATATTTCAGTCTATGTACTGTATCTTTAATTTTAGTTCATGAACTTACTCATTTCTCTAAGTCTTTCCCATCTTGTAAAAATTCTCCATCTAGGCCGGGTGTGGTGGCTCACGCCTGTAATCCTAGCACTCTGGGATGCCGAGGCGGGTAGATCGCTCGAGGTCAGGAGTTCGAGACTAGCCTGAGCAAGAGCGAGACCCCGTCTCTACTAAAAATGGAAAGAAATTATCTGGCCAACTAAAATATATATGGAAAAAATTAGCCGGGCATGGTGGCGCATGCCTGTAATCCCAGCTACTCGGGAGGCTGAGGCAGTAGGATTGCTTGAGCCCAGGAGTTTGAGGTTGCTGTGAGCTAGGCTGATGCCACGACACTCACTCTAGCCCAGGCAACAAAGCGAGACTCTGCCTTAAAAAAAAAAAAATTCTCCATCTACCTTAAAGCCTTCTTTAGCCATGGCCTACTTCTCTCCTTGCCTTCACTGTCAAGTTTCTAGAAATAAAGTACACTGAACCTCCACTACTTACTTTGTTATTCACTCTTCAAACCACTGTCGCAGGTTCTCAATGTTAAAATGCTTTTTCCAGGGTGAGTAATGTGCTCTTGGCTGCATTTGAATGTTTTAATCCTTCCCAGACTTGACTGACTGCTCAGGCAATTTGGAGCTTAGTTCATGTCACACCCAGTCATGACACTATGCTTTCTTGGTTCTTACGGTTCCCATAAAACCAGTCTCATCTTACTTTAGGGTGTACAGTCCTTTCCAGTAACTTCTAGAGCGTTCTGTATTCATTGATCTCATCTTGTAAATCTACTCTCTGAGGTTGTTCACACACACTATTGGATTAAAATGATCCATATAAAGTGATAACTTGTAAACCTATGTCACTGGCCAAAAACTGGAGGTCTGTGTCTGCAGATTCACACCCACATGGTCACTACAGAACCATGGATATTTTTAAGTGGCTTTCTCTTACTCATTTTACTCACAACATTTTCAAAATTGAATGCACTGACTTTTCTTAAGTCTTTATTCATAGAATCTTATGAGCCAATGGAGCTTAAAATTCTATAAATGTAAAAAATAATTAGCATAAAAATGTATAAAATCACATGGTCATATTTTCCTTGAACTTAAGGGAAAAATATCCCTGATTATAAATGGTAGATGAATATTATATTAAATTTAGAGTTTTCTCAATGATGCAGAATTTACCTATGACTTTGGACAACTTTCCTAATCGAAACAAAATTTACCTAAATATTTTCACATAATAATGTAATTTATTCCTTCTATAGGATATGAGCATTTGTGAGGACAAATGCTACAAAACCAGGACAACATGAAAATCCTAAGCAACTTGACATCTAAATTCCCAATCTTCTTGCTGACCGGCATTCCCGGCCTAGAATCTGTCCACATCTGGATATCCATTCCCTTCTGTTGTCTTTACGCCATTGCCCTCTGTGGGAATGGCATGATCCTGTTTGCCATCATTACCAAGCAGAGTCTCCATGAACCCATGTACTATTTCCTTTCCATGCTGTCAGCCACTGATCTGGGCCTGACTGTTTCCACAATGGCAACAACATTAGGTATCCTCTGGTTTGATGCATGTGAAATCAGTCTAGATTCCTGCATTGTCCAGATGTTTTTTCTTCATGGATTCACTTTCCTGGAATCTGGGGTGCTGGTGGCCATGGCCTTTGACCGCTATGTGGCAATCTGTGATCCTCTGAGGTACACTACCATTCTCACTAATTCCAGAATCATTCAGATGGGTATCCTAATGATTATACGTACTGTAATATTAATAGTACCACTACTCTTGCTCCTTAAGCCTCTCCATTTCTGCAGAATGAATGTCCTTTCCCACTCATACTGTTACCATCCAGATGTGATTAAATTAGCATGCTCAGACATTTGGGCTAATAGCATCTGTGGATTAATTGATCTAATCCTGACCACAGGAATAGATACACCATGCATTGTTCTGTCTTATGTATTAATTATTCACTCTGTCCTCAGCATTGCCTCCCCTGAAGGACGGCACAAGGTCTTTAGCACCTGTGTCTCCCACATCGGAGCAGTTGCTATTTTCTACATCCCTATGCTGAGCTTGTCCTTGGTGCATCGCTATGGTCGGTCAGCCCCCAAAGTGGTCCATTCAATGATGGCCAACGTGTACCTGCTTTTACCCCCTGTGCTCAACCCCATCATCTATAGTGTAAAAACAAAACAGATCCGCAAGACTATACTCAGTCTGCTCCTTACAAAATAAACAGAGATTATTACGTTTGAGAAAAACCTGGTACAAATGACTTTCACCGTAGAAAAGCAACTGTGGTAGGTTACTGCCTATTGAATATTTTTGTTCATATTTTTCATTTATTCAACAAGTATTTAGTAAATATTTTTGTATTTTCAGTAATAAAATGTAAGTATGATATGTCACCCCAAGACTTTTACAGTTTAATTAGGGAAATAATAATAATGAAATAACAAAAATAATACTCCTAGCTACTCTCATTTGTTGACTCTTTGTTTCATGCTAGGTGCTCTACTCTACTGCTTTTAAGACCTATTCCACTTATTTTTTAAAGTAGCACAATGAAATAAATAATAGTATTAATTATATGTTACAGATAAAGAGACAGGTATAGAGATACCTAGGTCACCAAGGGCCATATGACTATCATGAGGCAGGGTTGAAATTTGAACCCAGGTGCCCTGTGTCTCAGATGCCCTGCTCCTCACCACTGTATTACAGGCTCTATCAAAAGCATCTAGCAGAAATGTTATGAAATCAGAAGTAACACCTGAATCTCCATGAATCCATACCATGTCTTCAAAAGTTTTGGTAACCTTCTTAAAATATGCTTTAGCTTGCCTTCTTCATGGATAATCCATAATAAAAAAGGTAGCAATAGCTATGCCATGACGTGTAAAATCATTATCCAATGTTGGACACTACAAAGAAAAGCTTCAGAGATGAGGCACATTTGTTAATTTATTACAGGGAATGGGAACTTTGGATAACTAGAAAATATCATGAAGTAGATTACCAGGAAGCGTAGGGCATAGGTTCTTAACCTTTTTCTGCATGTGGTCCCTTAGGAATCTAATGAAATCCATGGACCTTCTTCACAGATAAACACATCACATTATTTTCCATAAAACCTCAGAGGCTTCAAAAATGCCATGGAGGACCTACATGGCTCCCTTAACCAACCAAAGAACAAATGTAAAGAATTCATGGTTCTCAGCCTATACTCAGTTATACAGAACTATATCCAAAATATTTCATTCCTAAAAAGGGACTTAGGGTAACTATATTGATTTAAGAGGCTTTAAAAATTTTTGCTTTAAAAAAAAAAACTTTAGTTGCATAAAATAGTGAAGAAAATTCAGAGGTAAATGGAGATGGAAACCTGAAGGGAGTCACATCGATTTTATTCCCACTGGAAATGTGGTGATGGTTAGAAACGTCCCACATCTCACAAACACTGGGGGCAGCAGTATGCCGGAACTGGTGCACATCAGCTTCAAGATCTTATTGAAGATCTCTTTCCAACTCTACATTAGGTGATGCAATATTAGTAGCTTGAATCACTCATAATGAGAATATATTCACCATGGGAATTGGCAAACATTACAAATGAGGACTTATTTTTTTGTTTTTAAAGATTCAATTTATTGGCGCATCAGTGACTGCTGGTGTACTTTATGTTTGGCCTTGTGGGAAACAATAGAAATTAAAAGAACAATAAAACATATTCCCGTGCACTCCAGAAACTCAAAATCTACTGTGTAAAACACAAACATGAGGAAAAATTATAAAATAATGCATGTAGTAGTGTGATGGTCCATAATATAAAAGTAAAATTTTACACCTTAGTTGTGTTGACAGCTGAGTTGAAAGGGTTTCCAGAGGTGCATGGTGGAAAGCATTATTTTGGAAGCAACTCTGTAGAAGAATGTAAGAAGTGTTGTGTCACAATCTTGCTGTTCATGGGAGAATTCTCTCCTGTGTATTAAATGTATAGGTTCTATCTGTACATAGGCCTGGAGATTATGAAAACACAAAACATCTTTTTCTTCTGTATTCTCTCTCCATCAGCTTCCCTCAAGCAAATTTAGATTATAAGATTTGTGTTAGTAGCTTAAGGAATATCTTTTGCCTAAATAATGCTATTATATAAAAGAATTAATTGGTAGATTTGGTTTAGAAATTTGGCTATACTTCCTGATTTTTATATATCGGAGACTTTTTCTCTGGGAATTCTACATGCCTATTAGGTGCTTAGAACTTAAGAAAGATAGGACAAATAAGAATGCTAGTATTCAGGGACTTTTACTTTGAGATGTTTAATGGACTGCAGCATGACAAAATGTGCTTCTAGCTGAACCTGCTAAAGAAAAGATTCTAGATATTTGATTGAGACCTCTTTAGCTGGAAATGAGCAAGTAAGCAAGGTAATGGCAAAGAAGTGATGTTCTCATACATATTTGGGAATTCATAAAGTAAAAACAAAAAATTGGATAATTTTATTTAGCTTAATTTGTATTGTGTGATCTATAAAATGTCTAGGATACCACATATACATCTTACTAAGTATAATTCATTAAACAGAACAGACGAGTACTTGGTTTAGTATAAGAGTCGGCTGTCAGTAAATTTACTAAATTAAAATTCCAATAAAGTTCAATACCTCAAGGCTGGCACTATTAAAAAGATACTCACAGGACAGAGTTGAAGAGCTGAGTAGCTCATCCTAAGAATCACAGGTAGAAATAAAAGAGAGTGATAAGAAGAAGAAAAAAAAGCTATGGTCAAGTGAAGGCATAGATTGCAGTACACTTCTGTCCTATACTCCTCCATCTAAAGACTAGTAACCCTTCTGGTTAACCAGTGTCCCAAATATAAAACTTGGCTGTTTAATAGCTTAAACAAAATGATTATGATTGTCAAAGTTTTTCCCTTTTTAAGAGGAGGAAAGAATACCCTAACATATGTCAAAAACAAAGTGTCTTCCTCAAAAACAAACACTTGGCCCCTGTTGAAGTAATCTTATTGGTGGAAATAATATTAAAATATAATAGGACTATGGCAATGTCTCTCTTGGGGTTTATATTCTTTTAAAGATGGACATAAGGGCATCTCCAACTTTGGTTGACATTCTTAGAAACGATCAAGCAGAAACTAGTGTAGAACCCAAAGGAAAATTTGTTGGATAGCAAAAATCCATATATTCTAATACAATACATTCAATGAGATGATTATGTAATAATGCTTAAATATCATAATCATAATCACAGCTAACATGTACTGACTATTTACCATTGATAGCAAGTAGGAACGCCAGGATGCAAACCTATGCTCCTTTGTCACTGCTTTTCTGAGTACTAATACCACAATTTATATATATCCATTTCTCCATGAACTAGTACACCAGCCCCTAACTGTGCTTCCTTCCTTTTTATTTCTTCAACTGATCCATCTAGTACACTGGTATTCCAACAATTAATGGGGAAAAGTGAATCAAGAGTTTTCTTTCGGAAGGATGTATCCTATTGATGTCTTTAGCCTTGAAATAAAATGCTTGTTTATCTACTTCATTAACCAGGTTTCCAACTAGGCTTGCTTCCTCACCGTTCTTCAGACGCATCGAATCAACTTCAAGTTGAATCATGCTACTTCTCACTCTAAAATACCACATTCCTTGTTCTTTTGGTTTTAATTTATGTTAAAATCATAGTTCCACATCTTTTAAAAAATGTTTTTGTCCAATATCAACTCTAATATATAGTTCTGATTGACCTATCCGCTACAATTTTAAAACCTGTAACATCTGCAGTTTATTTTCTACTAGCTAATAAACACATTGTCTTGAATTGGGTATTAGTTCAATGTGCGTTTTATCCTGTTTGCTGGAGCCTTTCTTTGATGTCACATCTGGAAGACTTAGCACACAACTGAGTACACATTGTCAAAAATAGTTTTGGAGATACTTGAGAAATGAGGGACAGCAAGGGATAAAGTTGAGATTCTAATCTGGAATGGATCAAAGTGTAATTCCTAGATGTAAATGTCAAAGCTATTAAAAAACACAGAAAAGAAATGGTTGGAAAAACAAGCACTACATTTGCTCACCATTAAATTGGCACTAATTGATCAATACTTATGTGCACATATGGAAGTAACATTCATCAGGTGTCGGGCAGGTGGAAGGGAGGATGAGGGGACGGGCATTTTCTGTGGGAGGGGCACGCTTATGGCTCTGACTCAGGTGGTGTAAAGGCAATATATGTAACCAAAGTGTTTGTACCCCCATAATATTATGAAATTAAAAAAAATAAAATGGTTATTTATTTAGTTGAAGCTTAATTGTGTATCAAACTAATGGAAGTACAGGAGAAAGGCAATGGGATTATACAAGATAGTCATGCACTTTCTACCCTTATCCACCCTGCTCTGCTTGCTTGGTGGCCAATGGTATAGACAGAATCATGACTTTCTGCAGACTTCCTGGGATGACCTAAATATTATAACTATAATACAGTGCATTTCAATTAACTATTAATTATTCCTGTGATTGATATATTAATTTTAGTGGAAAAGGTGATGCAGCTTGTGATGGTTCATTTAATGTCAATGTGGCTACACTGCAGTGCCCAGATATTTGGTTAAGCATCAGTCTGAACGTTGTTGTAAAATACTGTTTAGATGATATATATTAACATGTAAATCAGTAGACATTGGGTAAAGCATATTAAGCCTATTATGTGGGTAGGACTCATTCAATCAGTTGAAGGCCTTACAAAAATGAAAACTGAGGTTCCCTGAAGAAGGATTCTGTCTCCAGATTGCCTTTGGACTTAAGATGCAATGTCAACTCTTCCCTGGATCTCCAGTCGGCCACCACAGTCAAATGAGCCAATTCCTTAAAATTAACCTCTCTCCCTGGCCACCCCCTCACACACACACACACACACACACACACACTCATTATTGGTTTTGTTTCTCTGGAGAACCCTGACAAATACACAGGTATTCCTCCTCTTACCTACTCAAGAAAGTATCTTCTCACAAAGACCTGTCGGTTTGTTAACCTTTATAACAACACAAAATTTTCATCAATAGATGAATAGGAAACCATGAGTGGACTATTAACACAGACAACATGGGGAAAACTCAAAAACACCATGCTAAGCCAAAGAGGACTGTAACAAGAGTATGTTCTATTTAATTCCATGTACATTAAATTCTAGAAAAGAGAAATCTAACACAGAGTGACATGACATTTTAACAATGTTTTAACTGTATCTTCTTATGGCGCGTTTGATTATTATGTCTCCCACAAGACTGTACATTTCCTGAGGCCTTAACAAGCAAGTTGCTGTATAGATGCTTAGTAGAGCATGACCTCCCTGCGCCAAAATAGACAAGCAGCCAACAAGGGGCTAGATAACATTTACTACAGAAAGAAGGCAAGAATGGAGGAGCAGGAGAACTGTCAGATTTGATGTAACATTGACTTTGATTTAAACAGAGAAGGAAGATAGAAAGTTCTGGAAGAAAGAAGCATCTTAGACTCTAGTGCAGTTCTGAACATAGTTAGTCTAGGCCATTGAGTATCCTCAAGCCAAAGTCACCTGTCAGAGGAGTCTTGTGCCTTCCAGGAATGAGCCGCCTTGGTTCCCCTGCCACACCCAGTCATCGCCCGGAAGCAGTTCCTGGGAAATGTGGCTGACGTGGAATGCACTGATGGACTAAGGCTGTCGGTGCCCATAATCTGAAATGTGAAGGGAACATTATAATAACCACCACACTTAACTGAATTAAGAGGAAAATAGGCCAGGTGATGCAAGGAGGAGGCAAACACCCAAACCTGGAGACAGAGAGGAGCCAGAGCAGCTATGAGCTGCTCAACAGTGTTCATGTGTCTCCCTTGAAGTTTCAAATATTCAGGAAATGAGGTATCTGCATAAATGACATGTAAGAATTTTAGTATTCTTTCTTCTGCTTTTCTATAACTGAGAAATTATTTTTAAATATAACTTTAAATAATTATCATGAGAAAGCATCTGTTTGGCCTGCTTAGGTCAGGCATCTAGGTGTGTAGTATTAATCAATCAGGTTCATGTGCATAGGTCCAGTACATTGGGCCCACCTCTAAGTTTTGGACTGTTACAAGCAAAGGGGAAATATTTTTGCCAAAGAACTACCTAACACCTAACACTCTTACACTTCTCCTTACCTAACAATGTGCATTGAGAACATTTGTTTAATGACACATGCTTTAAGGCAATAGTCATTACCCTAGGGATTAAATTGACTAAACAGAAGAATATTGTCAACTTTAACATTTCCCTTTTAGTCACACCACTTAAGGCAAAAGTACCGAATATTACACAGTCACTGATTAGATGAACAATAGAACAGTTACATAAAATTACAGAGTAAACACATGTATCAACATGTCATATCTTTCCTGAGGGCCAGTGGAGACAGACCCAGGTATTTTGAAGCAAAGATTAAAAATTAATCAAGATTATAATCTTATTTTGTTAGGTATAGGCACAATAAAATATCCCTTATGTATAATTTAGATTCTTCATAAAATTCTGTTTATTATATTAAAAATTACTTATCCTGACAATTTTAGGAATCCAATTTTTATTTTAGGAATCCAATTTAATACTAAATATCTTGCTACTAATAATAAATAGTGCTATACACAATTAAACTTTAAGAAATGTAACAGTTCTTAGTCTGAGACAATTGAGGAGAATTAAACAAAATATGCAAAACAAATACATAAAAGTCTGTAGTAACTTAAATCTATGTTTCTGTACTCATTGCCCTGTGTTTTGTTACATAGAAAAGAAATATACTATTCAAAACTAATTTCCAAAATGTTATGCATTTATGTGCTCATTATTCATTCTGTGAATATTTATTAACACCTACTACAAGTGAGAAGACATAACGCATGCTATTGAAGGATATACATTCACACGAAGCATTTGTAACCATGTCTTCCTAACAAAATAATCCATATGCTCCAGTACCTTAAATTCAGCAAGTCCAAAATCAAATTAATTTGTTTCTTTTAAGAATAATCTGATTCCTCTGTTGATGAGTGAAACTATTCCTGATAATGAAGGATGTAAAGTAATTTAAGCCATTTTCTTTCTTGAAGAAACCTGACCAAGCACTCCTCATACCCCTAGTAACATATCTTTGTGTTTAAATTTCTATTAGAACAAAGCTAAACATTTTGATTCCCCCTTTGTGATGCCACACTTTTTTCAGCCAAACAAGCCTGATTTATCAATGTCAACTTTGGTCTTTCTCTATTGTCACCATTCAAACTGGTACCATCTAACATAAACATAGCTTCTTTGATGCTGCACTTCATGTACTTTCTCACTTCCTGCTTCACCATCTGTGTCCTCACATTCCAACAGGTGGCCTTACTTCGCATCTCTCCTTATTCTAATTTCTCCTTGACACAAATGTCAGATTAAACTGTAGATTAATGTAGAATAATCTGTAGATAAAAAATGTCAGATTATATGGAATTAATGGAATTACTACATTGTATAAAATAACCTTCAGTGGTTTCTCTCACTCTCCAAATTGTAAACAAACTTCACCAGTCAGGAAGACACTAAATCCTAAACTTGTGTAATATTCTTTAAAATTTTTAGAGATTATCCATGCTGCCACTCTATTTTGCTGATAAGGAAACTGATGCCCTCAGTGATGATATCTTTTCTTTGAGCCACTGTTATTAACAGAGCAAAGTTTTTTGGTTTTCTGGTTGTGTAACACAGGGTTCTTGGAACTCTACTTTGTTGCATCTCTCAACAATGAAAATACTTGGACTACGTATCTGGCATCCTAAGTGAGTTTCCTTTTTCTCTGTTTTCCATTATTCTAAAAGCATATAACAAAGTTATAAGTACAAAGATTTCTATGCAAGTTCTACTAAACAAACTTGCTGGATTAACCAGAAGTCTCATTCCCTCTGAAAAATATGCTGACTACTGCTAGCTGCCAGTTGACTGCTTTTAGCTTATTCACCAATTAGCAAGTCCTCACTGGCCCCAATAAGTGAACTATAAGCTGTCAGTTTTCCCCCTCCTCGACTAGCATAATTATTATATCAGAAGTTATATATGATGCATTAAAGATATGAGGTTCATGCGAGGAAGATAATGTGAAATTCCACTTGGCAAAACTATATTTAAAGGCCCTAATTCTACATGAAATGATTATGAATAAAATACATACATAAGTTTTAGGTTGAAATAAAATATTGAATGTAGGTTAAAATTATTTTTATGATTCCTACATTTAACCAACTTTATTAGAAAATAAATTTAACCATTAGCTAAATAGAGTTGGCAAACTGTGTTTGTTCATATGATTCTCTTTCTAGACTAAGAAATAGATCTTCAAGGGAAGGAAATAATTCAGTAAACATTATTAACCATTGATTTTGTGTCAGGTACTGTATTCATCAGTATATGTCAGGTAAATAATAAACTTTGCTTTAGCCTGAACAACTAAAACTAAATAAGTTAATATACCTGAAATTACATGGAAAACATTAATCACTACACAGAACTTAATTAATATAATCCTTGAACAAAAGCCAAGTTTTTTTTATTTTTCTAAGCAACTCAAGTTGCTTCCACTTGAGTTCCCAAGCTGCCAAATCTTTCCCCCATGGAAAGGTCAACCTCCATGGAGCCCCTTGACTTGGCCATTCTATTTCCCTGCTTGCTTCTGGATTATGGGAATGCATTTGCTCATTCTAACAGGTATTGACTGCATGTTACCTGGTGATACTTTCAAATCATCTGGTACTCCAATTAGTTGTACACAAAAATCTGTATAACAGATTATTTAGAAGAAACACACAGCAGAATAAAAAGCAAGAAAAAATACTGGATCCTCATCTTAAATGCACTATTCATCTCCAAAATAATGATTCAATTTCTTTTTTAATTAAACCGTGTGAACACAAAGTTCTTGTGTCAATATGTTTATTTTTCTTGGTTTGATTCTTTTCTACTTGTCTAAACATCCACATTTCCTGATGCCAGCTAATTAGCCCAGGGGGAAGAAAAGTACAGTGTAACAGAATGGCAGAGGAAATCCCACAGGGGTACATTTATCCCAGATGGGTAAATGACTCTACCATTAAGGTTCCTTATAAAAAAATTCTCCATTCATTGAGGTAAATGAGTCACCTTCATATACCCCACTCTAAGTAAGAGCATGAGAAGTTTCTCCTTCCTGTCTGAAGTCCAAGGAAAGCAGCTGCTCGCAGATCAGAAACAGCACTTAGTTGTGCCTGAAAACTTTTAAGCTCTATAATAAGTAATTTAGCTTAGATAAACACAAGGAAGAATTTTTTGGAAGTGAAATTAAAACCAATAATTCACCTAGTCTTCTGGCATTGCTCCGACATCTCTATTTGTAGCCCTTCTAATTCTCCTCGCCTTGAAAGGTAAGTGCCGTCCCCCCTCCCCCACCGCCCCATTTAACCCTAGTCCTGATCTCCAAGCCCTCCCAGCTCCTGACTAACTCTCTCCTCACTGTTTTGTTCATGTCTATGGGCCTCATGTCTATTCAGAAACACTGAAACATATAGATGTTTCATTTTCATCTGTTTAGCTAATCATATCAAAAATCGTACTTCTTCGGGGGGGGGAGGGGATGGGTGTATACCTACAGGAAGAGTGCGATGTGCACTGTCTGGGGAATGGACACGCTTGAGGCTCGGACTCGGGGGATTGGGAGGGACATGGGCAATATATCTATGCAGAACTTTTGTACCCCCATAATAAGCTGAAATAAAAAAAAAATCGTACTTATATATATGTATTTCCTAACACATATAACAACCAAATTCTAAAATACAGTCACTGGCCCATCCTCACTATTACTTAACTTATATTTTTAATTGTTTTACACGTACTTCAGCACATTTATTCCATTCAGTTTCTTAAGCCCACATCTATCTGATTTCTTTCTTTTTAATTTGGTTCTGATCACCAATGTGGCACAGCAAAATGACCACATCTTTAGGGCCAGACAGACCTGGATTCACACACTGGCTTCGTGCTATCTATTGTGGTTTGAAACCTTCAATAAATTCTTCCTTCTGAACCTAGGTCACCTCACCTGAAACCTGGGAATGTTAGTCTCAGCTTGTTAAAGTAACACATGCAGAGATATGTAACAAAGCACCTGGCTCAATGCTCATTTTTCTTCTCTCTGAGAATATTATATCCATCCTCTCATCTATCTTCCCAGCACCTAGTTCATATCTCAGTTCGAAGCCTCAGACACTAAGGATGGTTATCTCAGTGCCTCAGGTCACCATGTTCTTAGGATACAGTAACTCCTTTGCCTCCGTGTAGGTACTTAGCTTTGTAACTATTCCACAGGCAGTGTCCTAAATTCAGAAAAATATAATCCTTCTATATAAATACATAAATCAATTCAGCAAATTAAATTAATTGACTCCATGGCATTTTCAATAAGAGGAATATCATTTTGTCATTCTAGGGAGATTGTGTTGGTTGTCATTGTTTCAACAAATCACTGTGTAATGGTAACTGCTTTTTCTGCACAGCAGGATCTAACTCCAGATATTTTTTTTTTTAATATGAGATGACTAATCTAGAAAATCAAGACCTAATATTTCTCTTTGTAAAATAATAAGGGTGTTTTACACTTTATCTTGATTGTTTATACTTCTTAGAGCCTAAATAAGGGTAAACCCCTTGTTCTCTTGTCCTAAAATCTTCAGGCACAGATTCCAACTCATGTCTAATTACACACCTATGAATGTTACCAGTAGAAATTAGAATTTGGCTAGAGGGAAGCCAACTGGGATATGGAGAATTCAGAAAGGATAGCAGACCCAGACTGTAGTCCTTTGTTTAAAGATAATATGGTGGGTATATTTTCTGAGCTTTTACATATCCCTTCCTTTTCCCAGTGAAACTAACTGGACTGGATATTGTATTTTGCCAAAAATTCTATAGATGTTCACCTATTGGTTTCTGACATTCAATATTTCATGAAAGAAATGTAAATCCAGCCTTATTTTTAACAGTTTTGTTGACATATAACTTACACGTCATAAAAATACAAAATTCAAAGATTTTTAGTAAACTTACAGTTGCAATCATTTCCACACCCAGGGTTAGAACATTTGTCCACCATCCTGAAAAGTCCCCTCATAATGCTTTGCTGCTATCTCACTCCCATCGCCAGACAGAAAACATTGCTCTGCTTTCTGTCTAAAAAATTTTTCTTTTCTAGTTATTTCACAAAAATGGATTACATAATATGTAATCTTCTGCTTCTGACTTCTTTCACTCAGCATAATATATTTGAAGTGCATACATTGTGTAGCATACATTAGTACTTTTTTTCCTTTTTTTGACTAACAGCATTTTATCTATGGAAAATTTACATTTTGTTCACCAATTAACCAGCTGATGGATATTTGGGTTGTTTCAATTTGAGCCTATTATAAAAAATATTGTTATGAACATTTATGTATGTTTTGTGTGCATATATGTTTTCATTTCTCTTTGGTAAATTCCTAGGAATCGAATTTCTGGGTCATATGGTAAGTTTATGCTTAAATTTTTATTTTATTCTATTTTATTGCCAATCTGATTTTCAAAGTGGATGTATCATTTTACATTTCTACCAGCAATGTATGATGTTTCCAATTTCTTTCTATATATGCTTATCAACGCTTGGCATTATCTTTCTTTTTGTTTATAGCTATTCTAGTGGGTAAGTAGTAGCTCATTGTAGTTTGAATTTTTGTTTTTTTAATTTATATTTTTTTAATGGTCATCTTTCCTGTATTTATTAATCATTTGTATATCTTTTTAGGTGAAATGTCTATTCAAATACTTTACTCATTTTTAGTTGGATTGTTTGTTTTCTTATTGTCGAATTATAAGAGTTCTTTATATTTTCCATATATAAGTTTCTTATGCAAATATTTTCTCCCAGTCTGTGGCCTGAATTCTCATTTTCTTAATGGTTACTTTAGAATTGCAATTTGGGGGGGTTGAAGTCTGATATTGATCATTTTTTTTAATGGATCATGTTTTTGGTATGGTATCTACCAATGTTTTGCCCAACCCAAGGTCACAAAATCTTCTCCATATATTTATTTCTAGAAATTTCAAATGTTTAGCTTTTACATTTAGGTCTATAATCCATTTTGAGTTAATTTTTGAGGACAGTTTTTGGTAAGAGTATAAGTTGTTTCTTTTTGTTTTATTGTATATGGATATTAATTGTTGTGCACCATTTGTTGAAAAGTCTATCCTTTCCCTCATTTACTTGTCTTGATACTTTTGTAGCAAATCTATTGACTATAATGCAAGTGTTTAAATCTGGACTCTTAATTTTGTTCTATTGATCTATATGACTATCCTTGTGCTTTATATCTTCTTTGTGATGACTTACTAATAAGTTTTGAAATCTGGTAGAATAAGTACTCCAAATTATTATTTTTCAAAATTGTTTTGTTCACTCTGTCTTCCATATTTTCATATAAATTGTACGAGTGTCAATTTCTACAAATAAAAAAGAAAAACCCTGCTGATATTACATTGAATTTATAGAACCATTAGGAGAGAAGAGTCATCTTGCTGATATTGAGACTTCTAATCCATTAACATATGATGTCTCTCCACTTATTTATGTATTTTTAAATTTCTCTCAGCAATGTTCTATAGTTTTCAGTGTACAAGTTTTAGTTGGTTTATTTTGTAATTGTTTTACGTATTTTATTTTTTTCTGTACTATGAATGGTATATTTTGTAAAAGTTTTTTTTTTAAACCCAGCTTGATTTTAGTTTCTTTATAGGAAATACATATTCTCTGCTTGAAAACCTATAATTTAAAAAACTTATGTAAGTCAAATAGTTGTATTTGTTTTTGTCTTCGTTGATTTTACCTGGAATACAATGAGCCCTTTTATCCTCCCTACACTGGAGTCTTTCTTTTGGTACGCTCATTTTTATTCAATTTTTGTTTCTTTTTCCTGGGACACTAATCATCTGTATGTTGGATATTAATTTTTTTGCCCATCCCAAATATAATTTTCTCATTATTTTCTTTTCCATATTTTCCCTATGCATTATAGGAGAGTTTTTCAAATGCATTCTCCAAATTAAACTAATATAAATTACTGTCCCTCAATTCTGCTTTTAATTATGTCCAACATGTATTTTAATTCTATTTTTTTAATATTTTATTATTGTGGCTTTTCCTTCAGTGTGTTTTTTGTTCTTCCATAATCCTCCATGATGCTATTGCCTGCTTTACCTTAAGGATTTCTTCTTAGTTGTGTAGAACTTGTTATATCTGTGATGATGATGACTGAGTCATTATGATATGATAGGTAATATGCTAGTTGTTTTATAGACATTATTACATATCTTCATATATGCTCATGCTCTGAATGTTCCAGATTTTGTTTCCTTTTTAATGAAATATTTTAAAGATTTTATGTTAGTATTTTGTTTCTTTATACACTCCCTAGTGCAAAGCAAGATCTCTCTAGCACTTTTTTTTTTTAAATAAACTATGTGTATGGCTTGCGCATGGTTGCTGTCTCAATAAGCATGATTATGTAGAGTGCAGTTTCTGGTCCAATTCCAAGTTTCTATCAGCCTATACTTTCACTAAGATAATATCCATGTGACCAACACTGTCTAGTTATTTGCCGTGTTGAAATTATAGAGGAAATTATCAACCTAAATTCTCAAAATGTATTATTTCACTTCTGTCTCCTCTTATGCTGGCAAAGATATATTGGGCCAATATTTATGTTAAAATTCAATGTTTCCCTACCAATGCTGACCATTTTACCATTATTTTTGCCTATTTTTTATTGAGATATGATGTCAGCTACAGTGAAAAAGTCCTGGGTCACCTTATAGAGTCTTTTTTTCTATGATTGATTCCCAACATCATCTCTTTCAGTTTTTATGAACTTTGAAAATTTATCCAAACGTTCAAGTTTCACTTTATGCATCTGTAATAAAAACACCTCTCTTTTAGTTTTTCACAGATCTCAAATGAAATAATCTATGTAAAATGTTTAACACATTGTGTGGAAGTGGTTTTATCGTTAACACAATATTATATATTTCAGTAATCTTATGAGAGATCAAAGGCCAGGTTAAGGGCCAGGGCATACAAAAGTAGCTTATTATTTGCCTCACTGATTTTTAGCACAACAGAGGTAGATTTTATAATCATAAAAATAAAAATATTTTACTGTTAAAAACTAAAGAGATTATCGAGCTTCAGATTCATAGGAGCTAAAGCATCCGTAGTAAACATATACAATGAGGCAGGATGAACTACCATCATCTGGGGGTGGATTCTTAGGTCTATGAAGGCCCTGAAAAGAGATGTTTCTCTGTTTACTAAATGGGGTAATGACACTGAATATCTGAGTTCAATAATTCGAAAATTCCAAACCAAAAATCAAAATGTGTCAATTATTTTTCTAGACCAAGCCCTAATCATGGATAATGTCACAAAGGACAAATAAATGTAAATCAATTGACAAAGCTATATTGAATATCTATTATAAGCAAGCATTTCTACTAATCAGAGATTAGCTAAAATATTTCTTATTCTCATAAGACCATATTCATAAATTCAGCTGAATGATTAAATATTTAATCAAAATGACTTATAAGAGTACAAAATGGTAAATGGTAAACACCAAGTAAATGCAGCTAAATAAATTATAATTAAATAGAAACTAATTAACTTAGTTCAGTGATAAATCTCACAGAAAAAATATTGAATGAAAGAAGCCACATAAAAATAGTGTATGATACATGATTCTATTTATATCAAGATCAATAATATGGAGAAGTAACAATGGTAAGAGAAGTCAGAATATTGGTTACTATTACAGAGACCATTGATGAGGCTCGACATCAGGAAGGCTTCTGGGTTGCTGGTAACGTTCTATCAATTGATCTTGGAAGTAGTTACATGGGTATATGTAGATGTCGAACTTCATTGAGATGTACTCTAAACTTCTGTGCACTTTACTCAATGTATATTAAACTTCAACTAAAATAATTTAAAATACCTAAATTTAAAAAATCAAGACCTTACAAGAGAATTTTTCTCCTACAGACCACATTTTCCATATGCCAACCTTCCATAACTCCACTTCCACTACTTTCCTCCTGACGGGAATCCCTGGACTTAAATGGGCCCAAGCCTGGATCTCCATCCCCTTCTGCTGCCTCTATTTAACTGCCCTTTCTGGGAATACCCTGATACTATTCGTAGTCCTCACTGAGCCAAGCCTCCACAAGCCCATGTACTATTTCCTCTCCATGTTGTCCACCACTGACATTGGCTTGTGCATCTCTACCCTGGTGACAGTGCTGAGAATCTTGTGGCTCAATGCCCGTGAGATCGGCTTCAATGCTTGTTTATCGCAGATGTTCTTCATTCACCTCTTCACTTTCATGGAATCTTCAGTGCTCCTGGCTATGGCCTTTGATCGTTTTGTGGCCATTTCTAACCCCTTGAGATATGCCACCATTCTAACTCATGCAAGAATCACACAGATTGGTTTGGCAGTCATTACCAGGGGAACTGTCATTTTGACACCACTAGTCCTGCTTCTTAAGCGACTGTCCTTCTGCCGCAGCCATGTGCTCCGCCACTCCTACTGCTTCCACCCTGATGTGATGAAGCTCTCATGCACAGACACGAAGATCAATAGTGCATTTGGACTAACTGCAATCATCTCCACCGCTGGAGTGGACTCCATCTTCATTCTGCTCTCCTACATCCTCATCATCCGCTCAGTTCTCAGCATTGCATCCCCAGAGGAGAGGAAGAAGGCCTTCAGCACCTGCATCTCTCATATCACCGCTGTGGCTGTATTCTACATCCCTTTGATCAGCCTGTCCTTTGTCCACAGATTTGGAAAACATGCCCCCGCCTTTGTGCCCACCCTCATTGCTAATGTGTACCTTCTCCTGCCGCCTGTGATGAATCCTATCATCTACAGCGTGAAAACCAAGCAGATTCAGAAAGCCGTGCTCAAACTCGTATGTTCCAAGGGAACTCGGATTTAACATTTACTGCCCCTGTTAAGACTTATTTCAAAGTCAGAAAAATTTACCACAAATTGGACTTATAAACCCATACATTTTTAGAGTTGAGTGGAACTAGATTTCATCTAATTCAAACTTCTCCACAGTAGAGTTTATCCTCCCTAAGGCAGCAATCTTACCTTTTCTACCACCTAGATGCTAATTCAGATTCTCACTATCTCTCAGCTCCCTTATTCCAATAGATAACTGACTGACCTATATCTCTATGCTGTTTCTGCTCAAAATCACATCATTCACTTTGCATTAATTTTCCAAATATTCAGCTCTAATAAAATTTAAAAACAAACATCCAGTCCATGTTTATTTCTCATATACCAACTAAATGAAGCAGCAACTCCTGTCTATAGTAAAGTAGACAGGAATTGCTCCTTCACAACTTGGGCTTATTTACCTTTACAGTTTAATCTACTTTTTTTCTCTTTTCACATACTCTGCAGTCTAAGAATCCCAGTCTGCTAACTACTTCTTCAAATGTATGCAACTCTTTAATGGTGGGCCTTACCGTTGATGCCACTTCAACCTTGACACCCACTTCTCCACCTTGAAATTCTGCTTCTGTTCCAAAGCTCATCTTTAAATTTCTTCTTTAAATTTTCATGATTGCTTCAATGATATTTGAATTCCCATCATTTGACTTTCATATTGCTTTCTCTATATCTGTTTTGCCTTTATATGTGTGAGTGCCCATGTGTGTATATTAATTATTATAGCTTCCACAAGGCTGTAAAATTCCTAAATAAAAAGTCTTGATTTTATTTGAAGTCTCTGCAATACCTAACAGAATATCTTTCACATAATGGACATTCATGGATAATTATTGAATTGAACTATGTATAATAGACTGTCAAATAGCCCATCTGAACAATCCAGTGATAATTCATGCAATTCCATATTTGACATGTAGAACATAAAAAATTTCTCTTATAACAGAATCCAATTTTGTATGTCTGTGTTATCTAGCAATTGATTATAACTCTGACTTTTCCAAGCCATGTAGCTGAATGGCTGTTTGGATCCTGAGGTCTCAGGAACTTATTCTTGTTTGCATAAGGCTCACTCTGACTAAGAATAATTTAAGCCATTTTTTAATTCATGAGTGAAAGGTTTCTTAGAACTGGATGCCAATTAGGTAATTTTTTAAAGTTTCCCAGGTGCCTAAGGAAAACTAGTGAACCGTCCTTAACTGCTCACTCATCATTTGCTCCCATGTGTAATGAATCTATATTTCCTGTCTACACTAACACCAAAATATTTTATCCTCACTTTTGGACTTAGTCTATGACACCGAAATATTTCAGCTAAATTGCAGTTTCCTTATATGTCTCTAGGTCTCTAATCTTACCCTTTTCTTCCTCCTGTTTTCCATAAAACAGTCAGAACTTTTCTAAAGTATTTTAATAAATTTTTAACATACAATAAATAATATGCTCTCATTAATAAAATACAGAGAAGGACAAACTCCTCCTTGCTATATTCCCTCAAACCCAGTCTCTCTTTAACTTCTCTGTAAAGTTAAACATTGTATAGATTTGATTTTTAACCTTTCTTTTTTTATGCATTTATTTCATAGATATGGAAAAAATAAAATTTAAAAAAAATGTGTTATTTGTATTTCAGATAATAGCAGAGTTTCCTAGAAACATTTGCTTGTCATTTCAGAAACTACATAAAACCTGCTAGAGAACCTTTTTTGTTACCCAAAATTCCTATGGATCTCACTGTCCCTTCATATATCCTGTTCAACACTTTCCCAGATTTTTTGTCCCCTGTGGTTCCAATCCCTACTGCCTAGTTCTCTGTACATGTATAATATCGATTTGTTGAGCTAGTTCTAGACTACTACTTTGTATAGACATAGAAATATTGTGCAACACTGTCTCCAAGGATTGCTTGCTAGGCTCTACTCCCATTGACCATAGCCACTGAGCACCCTACCACAGTTACTCTAGCTCACTGCCCAGCTCAAGGCCATCTGATTCACCCTACCTTACTTTACACACTCACATTTTCAGAGATGATGATAAGGCAGTGGCACACTTTACCTTACAACGCATCCGGCTGAAAGTTTTGTAGCCTTAAGAATAGAAGGCATAAGACAAAGGACGTGATGGTTCCAAATTATACTCTTATTCATCTTCCAACAACAATATGCACTTAACATCTCCTATAAACCAGATATTAGGAACACAAACATGAACAAGATTAGTTTCTTGCCTTAAGGGAGCTTAATGCCTAGTGAGGACTATAATTTGCAAAGATGTACTTTCTAAAATTTTTATTATAAATGCACCTCTTCAATAAAACTCAATGAAGGACTGCACATGTAAGGGTGGGAGGGATATATGGGAACTCTATACCTTTCACTCAATTTTGCTGTGAATCGAAAACTTGTCTAACAAACAAAATTTACAAAAATGCAGGTTCCTGGGCCCTACTCCCAGAATATTTTATTTTATGCATTCTGGGATAAGGCCTGAGAATCTATATTTATAACAAGATCCCAAGGCATACCTGATACTCAGCCAGTTTAGGGAGCCACTGAGAGACAACAAACACAACCATATCTCTCTTTGTTGTTTATTTTCTCCAGCGTAAAATTTATTTGTTTTGATCTTTGTGGGGAAAAAAATCTTTAAGTTTTTCTCTCTATGGAATAACCGGGTCTAAAATCCAAGAGTATAGGGTGACTTCAGTGGTCTCCTTCCCAAAGTAGGTGTGACAACTACATCTATACACTTTTCATATTTGTTCAATATTTATATTTTTCCTGACATATAATTTTAATATCAATCATAGCACATCAAAAAGAAAACATTTCAGAACACATATGTATATCAAAACATCACATTATACACTGTAAATATATACAACTTTTGTTTGTCAGTTCCCCCTCAATTAATCTGGAAAAAATGTTAATAAAGAAGAAAAGAAACCACATGGGAGAGTAAGTAGATCTAGACATGCAGGGTGACTCTGAAGCACAAAGGCAAAACAAGCAAATACAATTTACCAGAATGATCCTTTAGGAATAAGTTTTTCTTTGGATTAAATGATCTTCCGGAGAATGGGTTTCTCATAAATACCCTCCATTCTGGGAGCTGAGTGGGACCCCAGAGCCCTGTCTCTTCCTCATCCTCTCCACTCAGTGTAAGAACAGGGACATGTAAGAGACAATGGCTATGAATTGATGTCAGAAGGTTTATGTGGGATTGTTTTGCAATAAGAGAAGTAGATTCATCAGAGGAAATATTTCTAAAAGGAATCTATAACAGCCATGCAAACACAAAGTGCTGTGAAGTTGCCTTTGATTCAACAGTTTATATAATAGGAAAGGCCCTAGTGTTTTACTGTTTTTAGGGAAACCTAAAAATAAACAATAGAGATTCTTTTCAATGTGCTGAATCTTCATTCTGAAAATATCCATAAACAGTAAAATTATGAAAAAAAATCAAGAGAATGTGGTCAATATGAAATATGACCAGGATTCTCTAGAAAAGATAAAAAATTTAAAATTTCCTATCCATGGTACTAGATAAGGAGAGTCAGAATATTCTAAAAAATGAATTTGACTCATTAATGTAGAATTCTGACATTAAAAAATATATAATTTATTTAAGCACAAACAATATGAAATACTTGGGGTCATAAATTCAGACACCCAGTATTGAGCTTTGAAAAAAATAAGTAATTTATCCAAATAAAATATCTATCATTAGTAGGACATAAGCTTTTAGTTATTTTTCCAGTAGTGAGATGATGCTGCATTCAGAACAACAGACATTAATATCTTTAACAAGATCAGGACATTCAAGCCAGGCTGATAACAAAAAGATATCTTTGAAGTTGGTTAACTAAGGTTACGTATGTCAGCAGTGGCTATGAAAATGAGCAAAGTTAATATAAGTATCCATAGCTCAAATCCATAATACCAGCAGCCCCTATTGTACAATAGAAAGTAATTAATTTTACCAGTAGTCTTAATAATTTAGCACACAAGGAAATACTTGCTTTCCTTATCTCCAGAATATTGACAAGAAAATGACTTTTATAGAGAGTAACAAAAAGAAAAACAAACCTACTGAATATCAAATGTCTGAAACCCTGATGTATATGCATTTATATGACCATATAGAGCCAAGGAACAATGATAGTATATGACTAGTGAGGGAAAATCACATGAATACTTGTCTTTTTAGCAATTCACATATGCATGTAGTATGACTTTATTTTATTTTTATTAAAATTATTAATAAAAATTAATTATTCTACTAATTTTCACCACCATAGGGAAACGCTGATGCATAGCACAGTGGAATTTGTAATAAGTTTTAAATTACATGGATGGAACTTAAATCCTATTTTTTTCAATGTATGAAATGGTATAAATTGTTTAAACTCTCTAATTTTTATCTTCCAAGGCTAAAATACTGGAATCTTATAAGCAATATGATTTTTAAATGCAATGAAATAATTCTTATAAACCACATAGCATCAGGCCTGACACATTGTAGGATTCTATCAATGATAGATCTTAACTACCTGGCAAAGTAGCTATAACTATTATCATCTCTAATTTACCAATGAGAAAAGAGCATTAACAATATTCTAAATTAAGGCATCTAATCCCAAAGTTTTGTCACTATTAAGCATCCCCTCCCCTTTCACACTGTATTAGTCAGGGTTCTCCAGAGAAAGAGAACCTATTGAATTACATATATTAATAAATTGGGGAAGGCCACATTGGGGCAGGCCATCTGCTTTGCTCAGCCACCAATTCAAATGCCCATCTCTTCTGGAAACACCCTCACAGACACAGCCAGAAGTGAAGTTTAACCAGATATCTGGGTATCCTGTGACCCAATCAAGTTGGTACATAAAGTTAATCATCACACCCTTCCCTTCATTCCAATGTTTTGCTAACTGTACTTAGAATTCAGGTCTCAATCTAGACATTATTATTTACTGGAAACCATTGCTTATTCCCCAGATGAGCTTATTGCCCTCTTTGTGTGCTCTCACAATATTCTGGGTTTATTCTCTCCACTCTGTAATTCCGTGATACTTGTCTGTGTCCTCTAATCAACCAGTCATTTTGATGCCAGGGACTTTCTTGTGATTAATATTTCATTTTCTATGCCTCATCCATAATAGATGTACAATACATATATTCTGAATTACTGAATGAATGTATCCCATTTTCAATGTTTGTGCTTAGATTAAAATGGCAGTACTGTCATGCAGTATTGGAAGCTCATTGTAGCATTGTTTCTGGCTCATTCCATGCATTTGAGCACTTTCCAATTCTAAAATTCTAGTATTCCACATGACCCTAAAATGTTATAAATGGAGACATTTAGAACCAATCCCAGTGATCTTAGAGGAAACTTCCAGAGACAAATATTATTTCTTCTTGAACGCTACTGCTGCTACTTTCCTGCCCATGACCGCTGGGTTTTAATATTGACATTCTTGGTCATTTATTTGATTTAAATTAAATGAGTTTAAATTCCTATTGATGGTTCTAGCCATAAGTGCATTATTTTTGTAAACGTAACATTTTCCTGGGGGGTGGAGGAGAGTACCCAGATAGCAGACTAGGAGCAGCCTGCACACGCCCCTCAAATGGAGAGGACTGAAGGTGGCCGGTGCATACCCACCTTCAGATCAACCCTCTAAAAGAGAGCATTGTGAATCAAAAGAGAAGCGGCACCCAATATGAAGGAGAAGGGAGTGAAGCAACCCGCTCTGCGGTTTGGAGGTTCGCAGGGGAGATGAGAGCACACGCGGGGAAGGCACAGAGGGGAGAATCCTACGGCTCCACCCTCACTCTATGATCATTGCTATCCGACCTGTGGGAAGAACTCTCCACTGCAGAAGGCCGCAGGACTGACATAGGTAGCTATCTGGTGACTGCAGTGGCATTGCTCCGAAGAGGGGACACAGCAGTGACCCACTGGCTTGTGAACCCTGGGCGCTGTGGCTGGTGCCATTTTAAAACCCCAGACGCAGAGCACTGCCTCTACCCAGGGGTCAGACGCTGCTGCTGCCTCCCCATCGCCCCTGCCAGTCCAGGGGCGGGAGGAGCGAGGAGGCCAGGCATTCTCTTGAGTCCCAGGCAGGAGCCCTGCACTCTCACCGCCACTGGGAGACCTGGGCTGGGCAGACGGACAATCTCTGCCACCTGTCAACAACGGGCGGGGCTGCGCTCAAGCTGGCGCCTGCTGACAAATGCAGCCACCCCACGAACTGAACGGGGCAGCTCTGCAATGGGCATGGGCAGAGCTATGCTCAAGCCACAGGGGGCTGACAAATGCCTCTGCCCACAGTTCTCACCCTACAGCTCTCGGGCGCTGACAGTCGCTGCTGCCTGCAGATCTGAGTGGAGCAGCTCTCATGCCTGCTTGAGTTGATAATCACTGCTGCTGACAGAACTAGGTGGGGCATTCATTCATTCTGCAATGTGGGGACCGCTGGTGAAAACCACAGAAGATGGTGAGTCAGGAGAGGCAGGAGAGCAACAGTGTCATGTGCTCACAGTCATCTGCCCATCTCCAACTGGGTCAATCCTCCAGCACAGGACACAAGTGCACCATCCAGAGACCCTCTGCTTTGCACTAAGTAGGAGAGTTCCCAGCAGAGGAGAACAGGTGCACTGCAAGTTTGTCTGTCCTGAGCTGAGAGAACTGATTTCAGATGAGAAGGATCCAGAATAAGAACTCTGGCAACATGACAAAACAAGCTGATTTGACACTCCCAAAGGATCACAGTAGGTCTCCAGCAATGGACCCCAACCTAAAGGAAATTGTCAAGATGTCAGAGATGGAATTCAGAATATGGATGACAAATAAGAGGAATGGGATTGAAGAGAAAGTTGAAAACCAACACAAAGAAACCAAAAAAAAAAAAAAAATCTTTCAGGATGTGAATAAAAAATAAAAAAACTCACTAAATAGACAGCATAAGAAAAGATATAACAGATCTTATAGAAATGAAAGAGTCATTTAGAGAATTTCAAAATACAGCAGAAAGCTTCAACAACTGGCTAGACAAAGCAGATGGAAGAATTTCAGAGCTTGAAGACAAGGCTTTTGAACTAACCCAGCCAGTTAAAGATACAGAGAAAAGAAAAATGAAGAATGAAAAATCACTCAGAGAAATATGGGACTATGCAAAACAAGCCAATGTAAGAATTATACGTATCCCTGAGCAAGAACAAGAAAAAGCAAAACACATGGAAAACCTGTTTGAGGGAATTATTGAGGAAGACTTGCCTGATATCCCCAGAGATTCTGATATCAAGATACAAGACGGTCACTGAACACCAGGAAGGTTCACAGCAGATAGGACATCTCCAAGACACATAATCACCAACATGGCCAAAGTCAAAATGAAGGAGAAAATTCTACAAGCTGCAAGATGAAAGCAAAAACTATAGAAGAAAGCCCATCAGGCTAACAGCAGATTTCTCATCAGAGACCTTACAAGCCAGGAGGCATTGGCGGCTCATTTTTAGTTTTGTTAAACAGAACAGCCAAACAAGAATTTTATATCCTGCAAAATTGAGTTTCATAAATGATGGGTAAATAAAGACTTTTCCAGACAAGCAAACACTAAAGGAATTTGTCATTACTAGACCTACCCCACAGGATATACTCAAAACCACATTATACATGGGTTTCAGCAAATTCAAAAAAAATTGAAATCATATCATGTACCTTCTCAGACCACAGTGGAATAAAACAAGAAATCAATTCCAAGAGACAAACTCAACTCTACACAAAATAATGGAAATTAAACAACCTACTGCTGAATGATGCTTGGGTCAATGATGAAATTAAGACAGAAATTAAAAGAATCCTCACACTCAACAATGAGGAAGAAACAAGCACTTTCAAAATTTATGGGAGACTAAAAGCAGTCCTAAGGGGAAAGTTCATAGCCTTAAATGCATACATCAAAAAGACATAAAGGTAACAAATTAACAACCTAATGTCACTTCTCAAGAAACTAGAAAAAGAAGAGCAAACCAAACTCTAAGCCAGCAAAAGAAAAAATCTTAAGAAAAGACCCATTTTGCTTTGGGTCTACACACACAAACACACACACACACACACACATACACACACACACCATGAACTACTATTCAGCTAATAAAAGAAATGAAATAATGTCTTTTGCAGCAACTTGGATGGAATTAGAGACCATTATCCCAAGTGAAATATCTCAGGAATGGAAAAACAAACACTACGTGTACTCTCTAATAATTTGGAGTTAAATGATGAGCACACACAGGCACAAAGAGCTGTAAAGGGACATTGAAAACAAAGAACAGAGAACGGTATGGGGGTGAGAGGTAAAGACCTACTTATTGGGTACAATGAACAGTATTCTGGTGATGGGTGCACTAGAAGCCCCAACTTAAACCTTACACAAGATATCCATGTAACAAAAACTTTGTACCTCTTAATATTTTGAATAAAAAAAAACATATTTTTTATCTTTCCATATTTACAAACACTAAATTGTTCTTCTAAAATTATCTGATGAATAAGGAGTTTTACTTTTATGTTTTACATATTAATATTGGATTGATGCCAGAAAACTGAGTTATAAGTTGATTTTATTTAACCTAATATACTTTTCAGTCAAATTATGAACTTAATGGAACATGAATCACCTCATACTCAGCAGAATAGCTATTCTGCAATCACTATAATCAGCACTTGGAGTTTTCTGCATGGGGCCCTTTCCATAATCTCTCAAATATTTAGGATATTACATAATGCTCAAAAGTTTATTGTTGTGATGCTTTTCAACTTCAGTAACATAGAATAAGAAAATAATGGATATTATCTAAAAGTCAACTCTCCTTACTGTTAACATTATTTGACAAGACCAAAGACATGGCTATTTTGTGGCTAAATCAAAACTGAGTAGCCTTAGATGTAAGATACACTGGGATCTCAGTGGCCTCTAAGAACAGGAGTAAAAGCCAAAACTGGACAGCAGTAGTATTATAGCTGGGGATGAAAAGATATATAGTCAACAACAAAACATGCAGTCCAAGAGATATCATAAACCAAAATTTGGAGCCAGACTGCGTCACTAAGGAGGTAAAATTGTGTGTCTATAACACAGCTGCAGGAAGATACTCTCCAAATCAAGTGGTTGGAGGCATCCTGGTTCTGAATGTCCATGAGTGACCAATGGGGTACCAGCCAATGCCTGGGACTATGAGGAAAGCATCCAATCTTCTCGAGGCTGAACAACACATGGATATTCAGAGCACCACCAGATTGGCTTAGTGAGAATCTTAGCAAGATTTTCCTAAGAGAATCTAAGGGAAGTAGATCACAAGAATGAAGTCAATATGGTAAAGAAGAAAGGAAAGAGAAGAAAACTCACCTAGACCTTCACCTACATAGTAGTAAGTCTTATTTCAGATGTTGGCTACTGGCAGAGTTAAAAGTTCACATGTGTTATTTATCTTGATGAAGGCAGACTCTGAAAGTGTATTTCTGAGGCTTGTATGTAAGTAAAAAGCGGCAATGATTACAACACCATTGGGCTGGGAAGGGAAGTGTCACAGCAGGCATCTGCACACCTAAGTTCACTCCTGGCCCTGAAACTTAATACAATTGTCCTTTTAAAAACTAATTGCTGAAGGTGATGTTACAGATAATTTTCTTTAACAGTTATGAATCAACTCAGCTATGGTGACAACAGATAAGAGTATCAAGAATCAAGATCAGAAATGCAACCCTGGACTAGAAACAACCAGAACAAGGCTGGGGTAACATCACTGACCAAGAAATAGCAAATAGGCCATTTTCACTTGTATAAAATTATTTCTTTATGTAAAATTATTTCCTTAAAATGCTATATATATTTAATATATGTGATAAAATTTCATGATAATACACAAAGATTCAAATATATGTATATTTTTATTAAATAATAAATCTTACTTTCAAAAACTAATATGATTGTCAAGTCTCCATTGAATTCATGGTATTTTCAGGTTATTTTAATCCAATTATCCCTTTGTGTGGAAAGTATAAAGGAAAAGAGAAAGAAGAAACAGATTAGGGTCAAATTGAAAGAGAACCAAAAGCACTCTTTGGTTAAAAATTAAAAAAAAAAAAAAAAAAAAAAAAAAAAAAAGAGCTACTATTCTCTACTGTGAATCAGAAAACAAAAATCATGAAGAGGAAGTTGAAAAGCAGAAAAAAAGGAATTCAAAACTGGGAAGAATAAAGGAGAGGATAAAATCCTAAGATTAACCTCCAATGTGATTTTTCCAACTACAATTAATATTATAGAAGTCAGAACAAAATTGCTGAATGCTGTTATCATTTCTCATTCTAGGACATTTCATGGCAGCAGAATTATACTTCTATAGTAATCATGTCATCTTTTCTTAATGTTACTTCCTCTTCTCTGATCTTTATCCTGACGGGAGTTCCAGGCCTAGAAGTTGCTCATGCCTGGGTCTCTGTCCCCTTCTGCTGTCTCTACATAACTGCCCTGTCTGGAAATGGCATAATCCTACTTGTCATCATCACTGAGTCGAGTCTCCATGAACCTATGTACTATTTCCTCTCTATGCTCTCAACCACGGACCTGGGCTTGTGTATTTCCACACTAGTCTCTATGCTGGGCATATTCTGGTTCAACGCAAGACAGATCAGCTTCCACGCCTGTGTTGCCCAGACATTCTTCATTCAATTCTTTACTGTCATGGAGTCCTCGGTGCTCCTAGCAATGGCCTTTGACCGCTTCATTGCTATTTGTAACCCACTGAGATATGCTACCATCCTGACTGACTCCAGAATCGTCAAAGTGTGGTTTGCGATCACTGTGTCAGAGGCACAGTGATTCTGTTGCCTTTGGCCTTGCTTCTTAAACGTCTGTCCTTCTGCCGAAGTCATGTGCTCCACCATTCCTACTGTTTCCACCCTGGCATTATCCAGCTCTCATGTTCTGACAATAAGATCAACAGTGTTTTAGGACTTACTGCCCTCACAGTCACTGCAGGAGTGGACTCCATCATTATTCTTCTCTCCTACATCCCGATTATTAAGACCGTCCTAAGCATTGCTTCCCCAGAGGAGCGGCATAAGGCCTTCAGCACTTGTATCTCCCACACAGGTGCTGTTGCCATTTTCTACATCCCTCTCATTAGCCTGTGCTTTGTCCACAGGTTTGGGAAAAGAGCACCTCCTTATGTGCACACTCTCATGGCCAATGTGTATTTGCTTATTCCACCAGTGATGAATCCCATTATTTACAGTGTGAAAACCAAGCAGATCCATAGGGCCATTAAAAAAGTCCTCTTTCCCAAGGGATCTGAGGCCTGGTTCTAATACTTTGCAATAAAATCTGCTCTTTAGTTATCACGTCCAAGACATAGAGTTTAA
Source organism: Varecia variegata (assembly GCA_028533085.1). Taxonomy (NCBI): domain Eukaryota; kingdom Metazoa; phylum Chordata; class Mammalia; order Primates; family Lemuridae; genus Varecia; species Varecia variegata. The sequence continues at coordinate 139,505,784 of CM052438.1, read as the reverse complement.
TCAATATAACTCCTTATATTAGTAAACTGAAATCAAAAAAAGTAGAAGGTTGGATGAAGGATGCAGTTTGGAGGAAATTTATTCTTTATTTTCAATAGAACTATTATTAATCTACTCTTTAGAAATGAGCAATGCAATATCCTGATATTATTTATTATATATTATATTATTTAATATAAAAATGTTAGTAAAGTTTTGGAAGCATGAATAATAATGGCTAAAATGAACACTTTGCTCATGAGATCAAACCTTCAAAATTACATGTAAAATAATAACTTCATAAACAAATCCATGGAAATGGAAAGTAGATTAGTGGTTTCTGGGGGCTGGGGGGAGGGTGAATGGGAAGTGACTGCTAATGGGTGTGGGGTTTCTTTAGAACATGAAAATGTTCTAAAATTGATTGTGGTGATAATCATACAACTCTGTGAATGGACTAGAAATCATTAAATTGTATCTTTAAATGGGTTCACTGTATGACATGTAAATTATATCTCAGTAAGGCTGTGAAAAAATAAAGAACACTGATGGAAAGCAACAATAGCAAATAAACAGACAAAAAATCCCAAATACCTGTAAAAGAAAATTGATGATACCTGTTAGGTTGAATCATCAATCTATTAAATATATTTGGTAAATAGCAAAAAGGGTGGACTGTGATGGCCTTGGACATGTTTGCCCTCAAATCCATTTTTTCCCTTGCTCTACTCTGCTCAGTACCTCAGGAGAGCAGAACCTTGCAGGCTGTGCATCTCAGCCTCCCATGCAGCTGGATTCCAGCTGGGTTTGGCCTGTGGTAGTCACTAACAGGAGACTGAAAGCAAGGCGAGGAGTTAAGGAATCTCTCCCCACTCCTCTGTGCTTTGTTTGAGCAGCATCTCTGGCAGTGTTGCATTTCTTCCACATTCTCACCTTCCATCGGGGAGCCGCACCTCCTGAGCTCCAATGACAACAAAGAGTCCAGGCAAGAAGTTGTAGTGCTTCCTGCAGTCAGGTTACCTCCCCGTCACCTGCGTGGCTCTCAGGTTCTTCATCCCATAAGCAACTACATTCTTCTTTGAAAATATTTGTAGTGGCTTCTGATTTTCTGCTTAACCCCTGACTTTCACATCTTAGTGACCAACAATTTAACTCCTAGAGAACTTCACTTACATGTGAACTAGGGAGATGCTTACAGTACAATTTTAAAGTTTTGGATAAGGATACTTAAGGATCCATTTTTTTTGGTCACAGCAAAAACAAAATGGGAATAATTTAAATGTCTGTGAATGGGGGATTAATTTTCAAAAAACATGTAGTATATGTCTTGTATGAAATTCAATATATACAAGTTTTTAAAACCATATATTCTTACATAAGTACATTACTATATATCAATATGTATGGTCTCAAAATAGATTTAGCTGTTAGAGCAAAATGCAAATTGAATATGCAAAATAGAATGTATTCACATGACTTTAAAATTTCCAAACAATTCTATGTGCTCTGTGCATGTGCACATGTATGGCTTTAGTAAAAATTTTAAAACCTTCAAGGGAATGACGCTCACCGCTTTCCGAACTGGGTTAACTTCTAGCACACACCTCCTAGGAAAGAAAGAGCAATAGTATCAAGAGGGAAACAATAAGGTAGTAACATGTCTTACATCAGATTTTTCTGGAAAAAGGTTCTGTGATGGAGATTTGCATGCAGGAAATTTATTAAAGTGCACTTTCTGGAATAGCATCTATAAGAGAGTAAGAGAGTCCTAATCGGGCAAAAGGGGATGTCAAACTCCCCCACACTTACAACAGAGGCCTCAAAAAGTCCCATGAGGCCTATAGAGCTGGAGTGGCCCTTCAGAGTTGTCTAGGCAAGGGAGACAAAGCCTTTGCACACCTGTATTGACCAGTCACTGGAGAAGTACACCCCAGAACCTTGGACATGGCAACTCCATTCAGAGGGCAATTTCCAGACAGGGAAACCACAATAAGGTAGTAACATGTCTTACATCAGATTTTTCTGGAAAAAGGTTCTGTGATGGAGATTTGCATGCAGGAAATTTATTAAAGTGCACTTTCTGGAATAGCATCTATAAGAGAGTAGCATCTATAAGGGACTCATCTGTCAGCAGCCAACACTCTGGAAAATTAGGTAAATCATGCCTTAGCCCTGAAAAGAGGATGCATAAGTATAAATTTTAATTTCTTCTTGGGTTATGATGTAATCTTTCCTGAGGAACCATTTTCCTAAATTAAATTATTTAGGCCTTTTCCAGTTTTTCGTGCCATGTGAAAACCTAAGTAGCATCTTTATTAATATTTTTTCATATCTTATTTTTCCTTGAACACATCACTGTAATTATAATTGATAAATTAAATCAGATAACAATTTACAGTTCCTAATACATACCCCAGTTTCCATTTTGCCTGTCAGGAGAACTGTACCTGTTTATACCCCCACCAGCTAATCATAAGTATATTCTGCCCAGCTACACTCAGCAGTATTATGACCTTTTACTTAAATCTTTGTTAATTTAATAGCTGATTAATGACAGCTCATTGTTTTATTCTGTTTCTTCTTGATTACTACTATAGCTGAAAAGGCTTGGGTGCTTTTTTGTTTTATTGGGGTCATCAAGTACCTGGTACTGAGACAGGAAGTTATGGAAAAATACAGATTTTTTTTCAACTATCATAAACACCTCCTTTTAAATAATAAAATTTTTATATTTGCTATTTATAAATGTTTTACAACTGTAAGCAAACATTTTAACAAATGCTATTAAACAGACCATATGATAGGTGATCTGCTTGTAAGTAAGAGGTGATACCGGTTGTATTTTGTAATGGAACTGATGTTGATGAACATACAGTACACATGGGATGTTTTCTTTAAAAAAAAATGTAGTTTTTATGTTTTCTTGTTCCCCCAGACCCCTTTTATGGCTGCTCAGTAGAAAACATTCTTTCTTACTCCTGGATGAAAATGTTGGCAAGCAATGTTTTCTGCTTATGCTAGGAAACACTTTAAGCCATAAAACACATTTTCAATTTAGAAATTGAAAGAATTCATTTCAATAAATTAATCAACACTTGCATATTCCTTCAAAAGCAATACTCCTCCCTGCTGTCTGAGCTAAAGCTGGCTGCTGGTCGGCCTCAGGACATCAAGAGAGAGGCTGCATCAGCCTCTTCTCTTGCACACTCACATCTTACTAGCTATTACTTTTCACACTGCCAAGGTCAAAGCTAAAAGGAAGAGAAAAATAAAACCAATAGTAAAATTCTTATTTATTTGATATTGTCATAGATGTTTCCATATTTGCTAGATTTAGTGGCTTTTGGACCTAATTTGTCTCTTGAACTGCTTTTGTGGGTTCATCAAAGATCTCCCAACAATACTGGTTTCCCACCAGTGTTTTCATTAATCTGGTGAATGTGCTCTAGTTCATTCCATGGCCTAGAGGTTATCCCCAGTTCTGTTAAGTTTCTGCTGTGCCTCTGGACAACCCCACTGGGCGTGATCTAAGAGAACTCTTACTGGCTTGCTCATGTGCATGCAGTTTATATCGGTCCACAGGACACACTCATGCTGTCTTGGGAGAGTATTATGGACCCAATATGTGAAACAGCAGTTCTCCTTATTCTACTGCCACAGAAACTCTCCAGTCCCTTTTCCTGCTCTTCACTTTCTCAGAGGGAGTCAGTCATCAGTCATCTGTTCTCCCCAGATCTCTCTGAAGGGTCCCATCCTGTGTCTCCCTAACCACTCGATCGATCCTTCCTCCTTTGGTGAGAGAGTAGGTAGACTCTTACAGCAGCTTTTTCTAAGGTTGTCCTCTTCACAAGGGCCCTATTTGACAGCACAACCCTGAGTCACAAGGTACCCTGTCCACACTACCTCTGTGTCAAAATTCCCCTACCTCAGAAAAAGAGAAAGAAGTCCTTAGAAAACAAGGCTCTGACAACAAAGACTGGCAATTCTTGCAAATAGACCCCTTGCCTCTTGTTTAAGATACTGAACTAGCTCTGCATTAGGGTGTATAAAAGGACATTTAAATTTTAAGATGCCAAGAAGACTGTTCTATATGTGTATATTATAATAGATTTACGCTGGATATGTAGATTAGTAAGAAAAAAGACAATCTTAAATTTCATATTTTAGTCTGTTTTCTTTATGTCTATAATAACTTTTTCAATTCTTTTCTAAATTGTGTATTCTCATTCTAATCTGACCTGTTTTCCTTGACTGTCTGACAACTCACTTTGGAATTTAGTGTCTACTGTTTTCCTGCCTCAGCCACAACTAGAGAGGAAAATCCAATTTTAACACTGTACTATGGTATTCAACAAAATTGTGCTATTGAATTCATTTATATGGAAAGTGTTCCCTACCACCTCCTACCCCTTTCTGGGATTTTTGTGTAGGAGCTGCAGCAAATTTATTTTTAGCTCTTACATTCTCCAAAACATTTGGATATGATTCTTGCTTCCAAATTGTATTATTAACCTCCTGGAGAGCTGAAAAAGCAAAGTTCTAATCTTTGCATTCCACAAGGTAAAGCACAAGGTAAATACTAAATAGATTCTGCCAACATTATGTTTTTAATGTAAGTTAAGGCCAAAAGAGGAATACTAGGGCAGAACTGAAGCCTCCCTCCTCTCAGTCTGAAATTATGACTATCTATTCTATTAATATTTGCACCAGAACAAATGTATGAAGCTGTGTACCCAGATCCCTACAGACCAGCCAACCAGAAGGTTGTGAGTCTACCCCTACCCTCCCTTTCTGGTTTCAAGCCCTGACAGGGTGTAGAGGAAAATCCTGCATAGCCCTCTATGTCTAGGAATCATGTCTGGGGCTTTTCCTGGGGTCTTATATATGGCTGAAGCAAGGCTCATGGTACTAAGACCTAGATCGAAGGCCCCAAAAAAGGCATTTACTTCATGCATTAGGTGGCAAAGGACCAATTAGCACCTATCTCTTGCATCTCAAGCTCAAAAAGTATTTACAGGTGAAGTTCAAGTAGACCCAGTAGGATCAAGGAGACATTATCTTTGCTCATAGAAGAGATATGTATTAGTTGCAAAATCAGCAGGAAACAAAATTCATTCAGATAACTTAAAGTGAGAGATGTTAATGAGATAACTAATTGCAGAATAATGGACAGAGCTAAGGAAACAAACAAGGGATGCTGAGATAGTGATAGTGAGACCAGTGATAGTGAGAAACCATTATTGGCCCAGAAGCCAAAGGGGAAGAGGAAACATTGTCAGAGCAGGATCGCTCCTCCAACCCTACATTCTCCTGCTAGTTTCTTCTGTTTTGTGAACCCAACCTGAAGTCAGCTCACAGGAGAGCCTGGGTGATGCAGTCCATTTCGGTCAACACCCTGGGGCATCAAACAAAGCACAGAAGGATGGACAATACAACTGAAGTTGGGAGGATACCAAGAATGATGAGCACAAGTTTCCAGCCATAATCTGTCACCCAGGGATAGTTATGCCATACCTTCAGTTTTTGGAAAGAAGTCATTAGTGAACAGAAACAAGAGAAATTGGGAAAGATGAGAGAGAAGCCACCAAGAGTCCCTGAGCAGCCAGCAAGCTCCAAAATAAAAGTTGACACAGACACAACCTGGAACTCTATTGCTGGCCATCGAACAAGAGACCTGAGTGGTCCTAGGAGAACAAGATATTTGGTAGAAAGGAGGGAAACATCCCTAGGAAAGATCTGAAAAGTGTCAACTGACAGCCTTGGATTAAAAATGCTTAGTGAATTGTGGAAGCACTTAGCTGGCTATAGTTACTAATTACTGCTGTTATTATCAACAGGCCATGCTGGAACACCAAATAAGCCCCCCATCATGGCCATATTGAGCTTAATTGTGTCACAAGCACATTACCTAATTGCACTGCCTCTTGGCTATATTAGCTCCAAACCCACCATTCTGTAGACTCTGCTTTTGATAAGAAGGACGCAACTCAGGAGTCATAATCATCACTTGGCAGCTGGTTTCCTGCTATGTTCTGTTAATTGGGGGATGTTAGAAGGAGCCTAGAGGCTGCTGTAGGGACAAGTATCCCTGTCATGTTTGCCTGTCATACCTACCAGTGCTGCCACAGCAACAGTTCTTTGCCCAGCTGCATTGGTTCCAGTTTGTGGTTTTATTTTCCCCCGTACTTCCAGTACCAATCTCATCATGCCCCTGGGAAAAACCAGAACCAACCACTAGTGGGCCTTTATCAGAGATCTGACTCCCAATTCCATGAGAGGTCCTCCTGTATGCTGTTGAGGAGTGAGCTATACCTGGGAAGTGCCCCTTCCTCCAAGGTTGGGTCTTGATCCCATGAGCTCCATCCTTTGAGCTACTAAGGTACCATAACCAGCAGGGCAGTGCCCTCTCATTATAGCTCTGCATGTCAGTTCTGGGAGGAACCTCTACCAAAAGTCTAGTTTTAATAAGCTCAAACTCTTCTCTTTGTTCCCCAACCATACAGGTGGCAGAAACTTCCTGCAGTTATTATTATTTCAATATTATCTGTGTGTTCTCTTTTTACCTTTTTTAGTCCTCCACTACCTGTTATCCAGCTCTTTGTGTTAAATGTTCCCTCTGTTAATTATTTTTCAACCTAGAACCTGACTGATATACACACTTCATCTTTTGAGGAAGAGATCCAAATATAGCATTATAAATCTAACCAGATTAAAATATTTCTGTATTTGCTTCCTTTTAATCTTGGGGCTTCAGAGAAAATTTATTTAAAGTTGATATTTTCCAAAAGAAAGAACACATTTATTAAGTAGTAAATATGACATTAGTACTTTTGATGAAACTATACATATTGGAGTTGAATTAAGAAGAGTTATTTTTTTCAGAGAATGTTTATGCTAAAAATATTCCCTGAAGGGCTAGGAGAAGGTATGAATATTTGAACAAATAATGTTAGGTTACTGACAAGGCAATACAGTGTTTTTGATGATTATACAGCTGTTAAATGAAGAGGTCAGGGAGGCCAGAGAGGAAGAAGGACAGTAAGAATATTTGCAAGAATTAAGTAACCCCAGGCACTACCATTGGTGAGCAGGGAGGTGGAATTTCTCTCTGTAAAGGAGTAATTAAATCAACAAGTAGACATCTTCTCTTTTTCCACTTAAAAGAAATAATTCCACATTTGTAAATGAAACTGGGTCATTGGTTATCTAGATCATTGAAAATCCTTCATTGTAAATGAAGAAATGCTCTTATTATCACTATGATTGTCTAAGGAAAATAGTGATATCCTTGAGAATCTCCAGCTCATATTAATCTCACTTAGCCACAGTCTTCTTACATAGAACTAAAGTTATCTTTTTGGAAACTTTAAACATAATCATGAGTCTAACCTCTCTGAATGACACCTTAGTCATCTATACCATGACAAAGACTAGAAAAAATTGAAAAGACCATCTAGCTTTTTGTCGTGCTGAAATGGAGAACGTGCAGCACAGCCTGGCGGATCTGTTTGGTCTTTACACTGTAGATGATGGGGTTCATCACAGGAGGGACCAGCAGGTAGGCATTGGCAATCAGAGTGTGTACATAGGGCGGGGCCCGCTTCCCAAATCTGTGAACAAAGGACAGACTGATCAAGGGAATATAGAATACAGCGACAGCCCCAATATGGGAGATGCATGTGCTGAAGGCTTTCTTCCTCTCTCCCGGGGATGCAATGCAGAGGACCGTCTTAATGATCAACACATAAGAAAGGACAATAAAAATCAAGTCCACCCCAGCGGTGGTGATCAGGGCAGTCAGCCCCACTGCGCTGTTGATCCTGGTGTCTGTGCATGAGAGCCTCATCACATCGGGGTGGAAGCAGTAGGAGTGGTGGAGCACATGGCTGCGGCAGTAGGACAGTCTCTTAAGAAGTGCTACCATTGGTGTCAGTGTTACTGTCCCCCTGGCGATGATTGCTACTCCAATCTGTGCTATCTTAAGGTCAGTTAAGACGGAAGCGTATCTAAGAGGAATAGAGATGGCCACAAAACGATCAAAAGCCATGGCCAACAGCACTGAGGATTCCATGACAGTGAAAAGTTGAATGAAAAACATCTGGGACAAGCAGGCATTAAAGCCGATCTCCCTTTTATTGAACCAGAATATCCCCAGCATGGTGACCAGAGTGGATATGGACAGGCCGAGGTCAGTGGTGGACAGCATGGAGAGGAAATAGTACATGGGCTCGTGGATGCTGGGCTGAGTGGCGATGGCGAAGAGAATCAGGCTGTTTCCCGAGAGGGCAGTTGCATAGAGGAAGCAGAAGGGGATGGAGATCCAGGTGTGGAAGGCTTCCAGCCCAGGAACACCAGTTAGCAGGAAAATGATGGAAGATGATGTCGTATTCTGCAACGTTGGCATTTTGAACTCAAACTGCAGAATCTTAAGCTAAGGGTCCAGCAATGATAAACTGTATTTATTATAGTATTTATTTATTAAGCATTCAACCCAAAGTTATTTCACTAGGTAAACATTTATAAAAGACAGTATCTATATCATATAAAGAGCTCATGAAGATTGGTTAAAAAAAAGAACTAAAAAGCCACATCAAATAAAGAAGCAGAAAATAAGAAATAAACAATTACCTGAGCATGTAAAATTTGTACAAAACAAAGGGATCAACATTCTATTTAGGTTTGCAGGTCTGATAAGCAATGGGGCTGGAGTTTTAGCCCATCACCTCCTGACTCCCAGTAGCAGGCAGTCAGTAAATACTTCTTGAAATGTGTCCAAAGGGTTGTGTGAAATTTTAGAAAAATAGTAAACAGTGTATACAGTGATTCTGATGCAGTAATTGAACTACTTTAGCTTCCAGAGGCCCATCCAAAAAATCACCTGTTCATTTTCTGGATACTCCCTTTGAATCAGAATCAGATTCAACATGTCCAATAAAAAGCTAATACTTGTTGCTCTTATACTATCTGTTAGCAGTTGTGATAATACCCTGGATAATCTTACAGTCTATTTGCAATATCAAAACTTGAACTGTACCTAAGTAATTTTCATCCCACATAACAAGTATGAGCAATTGAGAATATTGTGTATAAACAGAATTATTTGAATATAGAAGGTCTCCAATAAAAGTATTATGGATAGTTTGATGTTATGAATTTTTATCCTGCATCCCAAGTCAATTGTGTTACAACTGCATGTTCTAAATTTTGACTGGGTTAAAATGTTCCGGCTTTTACCAGCCAGTGACAAATTATTAATACTAATCTGTGTGTGTCTCAGTTTCCCCATATCTAAAGTAATAATGATGGGTGTATACCTACATAATGAGTGTGATGCGCACTGCCTGGGGAATGGACATGCTTGAAGCTCTGACTCGGGGGTGGGGGGCGCTGGGGGGGGCAAGGGCAATATACATAACCTAAACTTTTGTACCCCCATAATAAGCTGAAATAAAAAACATGAATAAATAAAGTAATAATGATGTACATACCCCATAGTATTGTTCTGAGGATTAAACTAGTTAATGTATGTGAAAATATCAGCAGAGTAGCTCACTATGGTAAAAGCTCACCAAATATTAGCTATTATCACTTAAAGAGAAAAATTAAAGTTAAAAAATTATACAAAGATTTCTCACTCTTTTTTTTTTTTTTCCTATATCTATTCTCACCCCTCCCTACTTATCTACTTGTCCCTTTCCTGGAAGCCAAGAGAAAAAGAAAAAGATGGAAAAAGAAAAGAGGAAATCTCTTTTTTTGTTTTTTACTCTCCAGTTATAGAATGGCATAGGATGTATTTTCTAATTCTGACTTAGGTAATGTCCACAGTTAATACCTCTTCCTCATTTGCTCCCTTCTTCCTCCACAATCATGTTTTTCTTATCTTTTCTTCATATTTCCTGATTGAAAAGAAAAGCTCTTGCTCCTTTCCAGACCACCCTACTACGTAGCCTCCCAATCAGTTTTGGATATTAGTTTAGTTTGACAACAAACATGACTGAGTGCAAGCTGCAATCCAGACCACAGGGACACAGAAGCGAGTTGGATATTACACCTGCCCTTGAGGGTCCTTAGGAAAGAACAGGGTGGTTTGGAAAATGCATGTAAGGAAATAAGTAAAGTGCAGTGTGACATATATTATACAATAATGGGATTGTGTTTAAAATACAAAGATTGTATATACTAGAAATTTGTGGTAGGTGTGTCAAAGGATTCTTTGAGTAAGTAAAGAATTCTTGTGCAGAGGTTGATAGGTGAAAATCATCATGAAAGAAATTCTAAGCATGTCCAAAGGCAATGGAGCTTCAGATATTTTAGAAATGCCACTAAAGTATGAGATACAAAGTACGAAAAGGTAGTGTTTAAGCGGTAACAGGAATCAGGTATGGAATTACTTGCTACTTTCAAAAGGGTAAGGAATCTATACCCTTACCATAATCTTTATAAATATGCTGATTTCTTGCTAAACCTAAACATAATTTAAAAACAAAAAACCTCCTTCTTACCCTGCCTCCCTACTACATGTATGTCTTTTCCTTTACCAGCAACCCATACGATAAGTTCTCTATCCTCACTTCCCTCTTTAATGGTTCACACCTATAGTTCATTTCGGGTTTCTGTTTTTGCCAGAAGCACACTCTGTTGCATTAGTTATCCGGAGCTGCTTTAAAAAATTTAATAAAAATTCAGTCACTTAAAACAAAACACATTTATTATCTCACAATTCTGTAATTGAGATGTCTGAGCACAGCAAAACTAGGTCCTCTGTTCAGGATCTCGCAAATTGAAAGTGAAGTTTCAGCCAGGACCGTGTCCTCATCTGGAGCTCAGGGTCCTCTTCCAAGCTTGTTCAGATTATTGTCGGAATTTATTTACTTGGAGTGTAGGACTGAAGTCTCTGATTTCTTCCTTGCTGGGGCCTGGGGGGCCACCCTTACCTCCTAGAGGCTATGTGGTCCTCTCATAACACAACATCTTACTTCTTCAAATCCAGCAGGAGAATCTCTCTACTACTTTTTGTCTCTTTTAAAGGCTCATGTGATTAGATTGGGCCCACCCAGGATAATCTTCCTCTTGATTAACTCAAAGTCAAGTACTCAGGGATCTTATTTAAAGCTGTAAAACTCTTTTGCCACATAATGTAACATAATCGCAGGAGCGATATACCATCACATTCTCAGGCCCTACTCACACTCAAGGCTGGGTTTTATTACAGGGCCAGTAAGTACACCAGCATGGCCAGGAATCTTCAGAGCCCTTTTAGAACTCTGCCTACCCCAACTGTCAAAGCTATTTACTCTCCAAACCTTTATAGGTTTAACTTCTCAAATGTCTCTTGATTATTTATCCTTATCCTCCAGTTCCATCAGTGACCATCTTTCCCTACCCAAAGGAACGTTTTGATATAATCAGCCTGGGCTTTTCCCTACCTCACCAAATTACCAAATATAGCACATGCTTTCACACTAATGTGCTTGCTTAATTCATGCAGTCCTCTCTTCTTTAAATAAGATGAAATTCTTTAAACTCATTATTTGATCCATTGAACCATTTAGAAGTTCAAAATGAATTTATTTATTTCAGGAAGCATTCAGTGGCATCACCTCCTCTAAGGAGAAATTACTTCTTCATCTGGAGTTATAACCGTTTATATTTATACATCCAGAATAGTGGTTATTCCATTGTATGATCATGAGTTATTTGAAAATGTGCCTCTTCAACCAAATTAAGCCACTAGCAGGTGGATCATTGCTTATTCATCATTATATTCTCAATACCTTGAACTCTATCCTGAAAAGCATGGGCGTACAATATATACTTGTTGACATAAATTCACTCCAAGAGTTGTAAACTGACCAAAGATTCTGAACATATACCAATACCTCAACAATTTCTAGTTTTGGCTGGGTGTGGTTGCTCATGCCTATAACCCTAGCACTTTGGGAAGCCAAGGCGGGAGGATTGCTTGAGCTCAGGAGTTCAAGACCAGCTTGAGCAAGAGCCAGACCCCGTCTCTACTGAAAACAGAAAAATTAGCCAGGCATGGTGCCGTGAGCCTGTAGTCCCAACTACTCAGGAGGCTGAAGCAGGAGGATTGCTTGAGCCCAAGAGTTTGAAGTTGCAGTGAGCTATGATAATGCCACTGCACTCCACCCCTCCACCCAGGGCAACAGAGTGAGACTCTGTCTCAAAAAAAAAAAAAAAAAAAAAATTCTAGTTTTGTTTGTTTAAATCATGCTGTGTTGCCTGAAATTGCACATGTGGCTACTGGAGGAATCTCGCTAAGCTTGCCCACATTCCCACAGACTGGGTAATGGGTTTGTTTGTTTTTGATGAAAGACTCTGCCCTAGTATTAGAGGATTAACTTTTGTGTGCCCTCCCACTTGTTGACAGTAATTCTTTCCTTCGTATATGACATTGATACTCCAGTCCCACTAAGAAAGCATGCTGCAGGTTCTGTGCTGGACTACCTTGCATTGTCTCTCTTCTCTAATTACAGAGTCAGTTATACGGTTATAAGGTCAGGCAAACCTATGTTCAAATACTATCTCTGCCATCAACTAGCTGGAGTTCTCCAAATATGCACTTTGTATCAGATATCATTACAATGAAACTTGTAGTTCACCAATGGCATTAATTTGTAAGGATTCAGTGAGATAGCATTGTAAAGTATCTAATATGCTGACTAATGCATGGGACAGGGGAGGCCTTTGATAACAGTATGAGGATGAGGATGATGGTGGCAGTGGGTGGTAAGGGCAACTGACCTAAGGTGGCAGTTTTGAAATGTGACATGATTAACCAGAAAACTCTCAATTGCATGGGCATGTTAACAACCTGCTCTAAGCAGCAAGACAAATGGTTCATAGACCAGTTGAACCTCCTCAGAATAAAATGTCCCCAGAAAATACAGACTTTAGGAAAGAGATTTCTACCATTTTTCTTAGGCACCCATGACAGCTTTCTGCAGTTAATAAAATCTTCCTTATTCTTAAAGGAAACCAGTGTGTGAAAGGTCTAATGTTTCCCCCGAATGCAGCACTTTTACTTACAAAGTACAGAGATGTGTTCTTCCCCGTCCTGTTTTCCAGGAAGGGGCCCGAGGAGCCATGGAGGTGTTCTACTGGGGGATGGGTGTCCTATATAAGAACCACGTCTCAGGCCGCATGAATCTCCTGATCAGAGAACTCCTGGGACAGTTGCATGGCCCTCAGAGTGTGAAGTTCCCCAAGGGCTCATTCTACTCCCCAGCTTCCTTCTACTTCTACTCCATTGCACTTACTTTTACAGTTGCCACGTGAGGACTGGTGTTACAGCTCTTTCATCTTATGTCCTGATAAAATTTTGTTAAAAGTAAATTTGTGAGTGAAAATACCCACACCCCCCAAAAAAACACCAGCTCAACCCTCATTCTCACACTACTTTCATACACAACTGATGAATTTATCTTCCTCCAACACCATTTGGGTGAATTTTGTACATATTTTACAAACCTCTCTGCTTCTGCCCTCCCCAATCAAAAAAAAAAAAAAGCTTTATTTATTCTTTCATAAAACACTTTAAGTATCTATCATATCCCAGGTCTTTGTACTATAATCCAGAGGATAAAACATTCTCTTCCCTCCAGGGCTCACAACCCGGTGAGGAAACAGACATAAAACTCAGTGATTAAACAGGGCATGTTTACGATGACAGCACACAAGAGCATGTATTTGTCCTCAGGAAAGTCCAGGTCCAGGTCTGCCAGGAGACAAGGAAGTATAGAACACAGGAAGAACAGATGACTAACAGCACATTCAGTCGGTGGGGGGGAGTCGCAAGAGGTGAAGCCAAGCGGGAAGGCAGGATGAATGCTATGGAAGATCGGTTAGGCATTCTAAGGCATTTGAATCTAAATAACATAAAAATTTCTCAGCGTAGAATGTAATCTTCCCCCATTCCTAGGAAAATGTATTCCTACAGCTCCATGTGAGGCAACTGAGGAAGTCAGGCACCTTATCTGAGGATACCTAATATATTGTAGTTCCCTGCTTGATGTCAATATCAACCTGAATGGTGCAAAAATCACATTTCCCTCTAAGATACAATATATCAGTTATACAGAAATATCAGTTCAGGAAACCTCCTCAAAGAGAACCTCAATGAGCTTAGTCTTGGCAGAATACCCCATTACCTACTCTTCCAAATTCTACTTCAGATGAACCAATACTATTATTTTCAGCATTTCTTAAAACAATCTTAAACAACCATTGTTTGAGAAGGTTTATAAATAAAAGCAAAATATATAAATCTCTGTATTGGATAATGTTGAATTCAAAGCATAACACAGCTAGTAGGAAAAGCAAAAAGTATAA
>CM052438.1:139469067-139490953 GCA_028533085.1 Varecia variegata | reverse complement strand
TTTTTTTTGAGACAGAGTCTTGCTCTGTTGCCCGGGCTAGAGTGAGTGCTGTGGCGTCAGCCTAGCTCACAGCAACCTCAAACTCCTGGGCTCAAGCGATCCTTCTGCCTCCGCCTCCCAAGTAGCTGGGACTACAGGCATGTGCCACCATGCCCTGCTAATTTTTCTATATATATATTTTTAGCTGTCCATATAATTTCTTTCTATTTTTAGTAGAGACGGGGTTTCGCTGTTGCTCAGGCTGGTCTCGAACTCCTGAGCTCAAACAATCTGCCCGCCTCGGCCTCCCAGAGTGCTAGGATTACAGGCGTGAGCCACCGCGCCTGGCCAGTCATTATTATTATTATTTTAAGGTCAAGGGCCTTGTCATAAGGTACACTTGAACTGAGACCTGCATGGAGTGATGGGGTAAGCCATGTGGGTCTCTGGGGGAAGAACATTCCAGGTGGGGAGAACAGCAAGTATGAACTCCGTTGTTGGAAGACGCTTGGTGAGCTTAAGAAAATATTTGGAGGCTGGTGTCGTAGAGTGGATCACGGGGAGAGTAGTAGGAGATGAAGTTGGGATGCTGGAGAGAAGTCAGATCATATAGATCCTTATAAGCTATTACAATGACTGTAAATTTTCCCTGGGTAAGACAGGAGGCTATTGGAGCATGTTGAACATTATCTGTCTTGTGTGTTAAAATAGTCACTCTAACTGCTGCAGGGAAAATAGACTGTAGAGCAAACGTGGATGAAGGAAGGTCCACTAGAAGTCTTTATAATATTTCCAGTCCAAGATAATGGCTTGCATGATGGTGGTAGCAGTAGAGGTGGTGTAAAGTGGTTGAGTTCTGGCTATCACTTTTGGGAAGGAAGCATAATTAGGATTTGCTGATAGGTTGGATGTAGCATAGGAGTGACAGAAAGGCATCAGGCATAACTTCAAGCTTTCTGACTCAGCAACCTGAAAGGTAGAGTTACTGAGTGGGAAGACTGTGGGTGAGCCTGTATTTCCCCTAATGGCAATATTAGGATATAGTTTTGGACGTGTCGAGTCTAAGATGATTATGAGACATTCAGAGAGATACTGTTATGTAGGCAGTTGGATGAGTCTCGACTATAGATATTCATTTGGAGTTTGTCAGCATGTAGATGGTTTTTAAAGCCATGATGCTACTAGATAAGATGACAAAAGATGGCAGCATGACAAAGAAAAACATCTGAGAACAGGTCCTGGGACATTCTAATATATGGAGATAAACATTAACAATAAGTAAAATTGAGAATATTGTTGTAAATATGCTGATTTAACTAATAAATCCTTATTAGTAAATAGCCAGTATTGTAGTCACTTACTAAATTCCCTGTAGATATGAATGACTACTTTCTACTTCCTTGCTTGAGCTAACAGCAGCTATAGGGTCTACCTTAAACAAGTGATACAAATGTATCTTTGAAATAAATGCTTTGAGAATTAATGGATACACCCAGGGTGAAAATAATTAACTTTCTGGATTAAGCCGTTATGAGATAATTATGCCACAAATTAAAAAAGTTCCAAGTAAATGACACAAACTGTAATTCATGTGCAATTCATAGTCATTTTCTATTTCTGTTGGGACAGAAAATTGATGGAGGCCTGAGAGAAATTCTGAAATATGCTCAAGCTGAAAAAAGTCATCAGGTAGAAGAGTATTAACATTTGTGAGGTCTAAAGATTTTTGATTTGGGCTTTTCTTCTTTAATTTGATTGAAAATTTCTAGAGGATAGAGTTGTGTTTTGTTTTGTTAATTTTTTTTTTACTTATTTATGTTCTCTAGTACAAATTACATGGACTAATATATAAGTATATGTAGAATTATATACTTATACATAGATATATATTATAGGCAGCAAGATAGCATTAAAGTTAAGAGAATGAGGGGGCCTGGAGTCAATTTTAATGGATGGGATCTGCCACTTACTAGCTGTTTAAAGAAGCTACTTAACATTTTATGACTCAATTTTCTCATAGGTAATAGAAGTAACTACCTTATACTGTTGTTTTAGATATAAAATGTGTTAATACATGTAAAAAAACACTTAGAACTATGACTTGTCAGAGGAAATAATGACTGTTAGTTAAAATTATTATTACAGTTAGAAAATCCTATTTCTCAGAAAGGAGTGACATTTTCATAATGTGTCACTCTGCTGCAAAGTGGATGAGGTAAGAATAGAAAGGCTATTGGCAGGGATAGAAGGCAAGGACATTTGGAACAAACGGTGATGAGGAGGAGAAATTCTAGACATAAAGCTTTAGGTTGTTCATCCCTCCAATTCGTATGTTTCCACTTCCTCATCTGTAAAATTAAGTGGTCAAACTAGCTGATGTTCTAAATAGATTTCAGCTTTAACTTTAAATGATTATACACTTAGCTTTAACAAGCACCAGTTTTTTGGTTTTTTAGTTTTGTTTTGTTTTTAATTGATAACATGACCTGGAGTAGACCATCTTGAAGTGTCCGTCTAGTGCTAGGAATTCTATAATTCTGTTTCTTTGGAATGGAGAATTTTTATCACAGCTCTACGAATCTGTTTTGTCTTCACACTGTAGATGATGGGGTTCATTACTGGCGGGATCAGCAAGTAGGTGTTAGCAATCAGAGTGTGTACATAGTCTGGGGCTTGTTTCCCAAATCTGTGAACAAAGGACAGACTGATCAAGGGAATATAGAATACAGCAACAGCCACAATATGGGAGATGCATGTGCTGAAGGTTTTTTTCCTCTCTTCTGAGGATGCAATGCTGAGGACAGTCTTAATGATCAACACATAAGAAAGGAGGATCAGGACTGAGTCTACACCAACAGTAGAGACCATGGCAGTCAGCCCCACTGCACTGTTGATCCTGGTGTCTGTGCACGAGAGCCTCATCACATCGGGGTGGAAGCAGTAAGAGTGGTGGAGCACGTGGCTGCGACAGTAGGACAGCCTTTTAAGAAGTGCAACCATTGGTGTCAGCATTAGGGTCCCCCTGATGACAATTGCTACTCCAATTTGAGCTATCCTGGAGTCAGTTAAAATGGTGGCATACCTAAGGGGATTAGAGATGGCCACAAAACGATCAAAAGCCATGGCCAACAGCACTGAGGATTCCATGACAGTGAAGAATTTAATAAAGAACATCTGGGACAAGCAGGCATTGAAGCTGATCTCCCTGGCATTGAACCAGAATATCCCCAGCATGGTGACCAGAGTGGATATGGACAGGCCGAGGTCAGTGCTGGACAGCATGGAGAGGAAATAGTACATGGGCTTGTGGAGGCTGGGCTGAGTGACGATGGCGGAGAGAATCAGGCTGTTTCCCGAGAGGGCAGTTGCATAGAGGAAGCAGAATGGGATGGAGATCCAGGTGTGGAAGGCCTCCAGCCCAGGAACACCAGTTAGCAGGAAAATGATGGAAGGGGATGTGGTATTCTGCAAAGTTGACATGATGTATTAAAAGCACAGAATGAGATGAAAGTCTGAAACAAAAAAGCTATGTGTATTAATCCAATTAAAATAATTTTATTGAACAGAAAACTGACCAGAAATGACTGCCTATATAATAAGAATATATGAATGGCTCATTTAAATTGATAAAAAGAAATGTAATATTTCAACTGCTGTAGTGTGTACCTGTTTCTTTGAATTTGCCTCAGTGCACAATTTTTTCTTCTCCACGGCCCTTTGCTGACAGCTATGTTGATACCACGTGCCTTTCCTCTTATTCCTTTAGCCACAGATGATTGAACTAAAAATAGACACTTTACCTCAAACTGGCCAATCATATTTCATCCTCTCTGGCATTTTTAAATTGTGATGAAGAGGTAGAAGACTTGTTTTTCTGTGTAGTTGGCACCAGAGGAAAATACATTGGAGCTGTGGAGCAGAAATGTGGCATTGGTCATAGTGTGGAAGGCAGAGAAGCTTACAGACAATTTGGGAAACCAGAAAATATTGAGAAAGAGATCATTATAACACCACATAACATATATAAAGTGACAAATAAGTGGCTTAGGCACCCATGCAGTAATGTGCAGGTGTTTTCAGCATCTAGCCATTAAAGAGACCCATCCAATGTGTTACCTGCCCTCACATTTGGGAGAGATGGAAAATTAGAACACAGACCCCCCGCCAGGTATCCCCTGATAGAACATGCTGCTGTGGTCAAATGTAGTTGTCTTTTCAATCTGCTTAAAGACTAGTTCTCCAGAATGGATTTTCTCCATTTTGTTAAGACATACTTCTTAGGAAATACCTAATATAACGCTATTGTTTTGCTTTGGAGGGAAAAAAATACAACTTTATTGCAAACATCCTGTTTCTTTCTTTCTTTTTCCTTTTTTCCAGTGAGCAGATAATTACAGACTAGGCAGATGAGCATGTATAAGGTGGAAATGGAGGTCTGGGGAAAAACAAAGATGAGGGCTGTGTCTGGAGAGGACTCAATCAATGAGAGGTAGCCAATTTTAGGGTAACTTTTTTCAGGGTAAAAGAAAGGGTACTGCATGGCTGACAGGAAGTCTTGATAAATGAGAGGATGGAGGGGAACCCAATGTTTATAGACCCACACATCCACCCTGATAAAGTGCCACTTCATGGATCCTCTGAAGAAGTCTTAGTTAAATAAAAAAAAAAGGAAAAAGTTTAACTGAAATTAATAGAAAATTAGAGGGAAAAAGAGAAGAGTTAAGTTACATGAGTTGACCAAATAAGTAAACTATAACTTTAGACTCTGAAGTTTACAGTAATGAGAATGTTCTCAGGACAGTGTTGAAAATAATATCAGAAATGTATGATCAAACCTCATAATAGAAATAAGATTAATAGTTAATAATAATGTATTGTATATTTCAAAACAGCTATGAGAGTGGATTTTAAATGTTCTTACCACAAAGAAATTATAAATATTTGAGGTGATGGATATGCTAGTTAGCCTAATTTTATCATTCCACAATACATACATGTATTAAAACACCACATTGTACTCCATATATATACACAATTATTTTTCAATTAAAAATAAAATAAAATAGTTTAAAAAACAAAACAAAAACGAATTAACAGAAATGAGGCATTTGGTAAGTTTGTAGTATTTGGAGAAAGCTTTCTAAAGAAAGGTGTGCTTGAAAGATTTCTGTTTTATATAAGTCAAGAAGAAGAATTCCAAGCCTTTTGAATACCATATGTAAGAGTTTTGAGCAATAATACACTTGTAACATTTCTTCCCTTGACCTTGCCTTGTGCTCTCAGGGACATTTACTGAGTACCTACTCTTTGTGTAGTGCTGTGTTAGAAGTTAAGGGATTATACAAACAGAACCCCTTTTAAGGAGTTTATTAGCAAGTAAGAGAGAAAGATCAGAACTGTTTTTCAATAACTTCAATACCTAGTGTACAATGATGAATAATAAAACTGGTTATGGAAGTAGAGAAGGCTCCATATATGTCAATTAGCACTGGCTACAATGATTTTTATTTCCTATGCAATGATTGAGTTGTAATTTTTGTCATCGAGTTGTAGGAAATTTTTATGTGATCATTTTTAAAAAATTAAACTACTATCTGAATATTTTCTCTTTCATCCTAATTTCTTTATGGCTCCTCTCTTTCAACAATTGAGTTTATTGATTGCCTATTTTCATTCTTTTTGGCAGTTTTTTCTTCCCTTTCTTGCTGAGAGATCATAAACGAAGCAAAACAAAGCCATAGAGGATAGTCTGGCCTGATCTGTGTTGAGCCTAGCAGAAGCGAACTCAAATTCCTTCCTCCCATTTACTCTACAACTGTATCTTCCCACACCCTCCCCTCATTCATGCTGGGCTCAGAGGCAGATGATTCCTTATTCCTTTTCATAGGCAATAACTCCACTTAAGCTCTTGGCCATCCATCACAAACGTTTGGTTAAGTTCAACAGCAAACATACACAGTGAGCTCACCATGCCTTGTGTCAGCACTGAGAATATAAAGCAAGTAAAATAACAGCGGTTTGGTGCCTGAGAAAACCAAAGAGGTTGTCAGGAGCTGAAAACCTCATGCTTATAAGGTTGAAAATCTTATCTTTAAGTAACAGTTTAGTGGATCTTACTAAAAATGAAAAGTAACTAATTCTGAACATCGATTACATGCCAGCGACCGTCAGAGGACTTGGAGACAAAGAGAGAAATGCCCCTAGTTGTGGTGTGCACAAGGATAGGATGTATCTAAGAGGTGAGACAGAGAAATAGTGTGGAGTGACAGGTTCTGAGTGTGTGCATACGTGAACATGTCTGCATGTGTGTCAAGAGGAATTAGTGTGAAGAAATCTTAACAGAATATGTGATTTATGACTGTAAAATTTTGATGAATGGATGTGAGCTTACAAGAGTAAAATACAGGACAAGGGTGCTCTCGACAGAGATATCATGAGCAGAGACGTGAATGAAGGGATAACACAAACCAGTTTGCTGGACAACAAACTACAAGAGCATTGGTATACTGGAGCTTTAAATGTAAGACTAGGTGCTGTGGAAGATGAAGCTAGAGAAATCGCAAATCTTTAGTTCCGTGGAAAGGATAATGAACTTAGATTTCAGTGGCAGAGCATCAAGAGCCAAACATTCCCAAATAGTTTATGAATAAATAAACAAATCATTCAACATCTCTTAAAATTTAACTCTAACAAAATTCCTTTCCTTCTTTAGTATCTTGTTTAGTACTATTGCTTCCTTTTTTTGCAGTCTAAAATACTCAAGTTTTACTCCAACTCAATAACAACAACTTCCCACACTTTTCTATAGATATTTTCAACACACTCAGTTCATCCAGGATACATTGAACAGCTCTCATAATTGGTCTCTGTGCTTCAACAGTGAGGGGTATAAAACATAAACCCTGTTTTCCCCCTCGATTTTTTGCCACACCTTTTATAAAGACAAAAAAAAAATTCCTTAAAGAACAATCTGCTTTTGTTTATTGTTCCTTCACTTCAGAAACAACCTGTATTCTTTCTCTAGTGACTCTCTGAATACCGTCCAACCGATGTCGCCTGTGACTTTCTAAATGCTAAGTCTGAAAGTTTAATTTCAGGTTTGTTTTTCTCTCCCTCATCTCAAATTTTGGCAATGTTGACCTCCTCCTCCTTGAAACTTTCTCCTTCATTAGCTTCCATGATTGTTATTCTGTTTTTCTTTTCTTATTTGTCAAATAATGTTTTTGTTCTCTGCCTTATAAATTGTGGGGTTTTAAAATGAGTCTGCTTTTCTTCTAAGAAGTTCCTCTTCTTGCTCTCCATATATTCTCCCTGAGATACATTAGTTATTCCCATGGCTTTAAATAGACTTATCCAGATGACTCATAATTCTGCAGTCTAATTATGGCATCTCCTGAGTTCTATATTTCAAACATTAGCAGAATCTTTAAAGCTGTGGCAGTTTCTGGGCTTAACCTTGAAGGTGGTAATGCAACATGGAAATAGAATAAGACAATCAAAGCTGTAATTTAGAAAAATAACCAGCACCAGTTTGAAGAACAAATCAAAACTCTCTGCTTCAAGTAGTGAATAAAAGGTGAATAAAATATCTACCCCTGAGGGACCTCTCCACCCATAATCCCTCAGCCACCTCAACCTCAACATGAGCGGACGGACTCCGTCCTTCCTCCATTTCCACCCTGGCTCTTCCTCCTGTGTTTCATTGATCAGCAAAGGGCATCAGACTAGTAAATAATCTAATTAGAATTGCCCCCCACCAAACCCACATACACACATACACACACACTCTGCTCTCCCTCTCTTTCATCTCCTACATAGAAATATTCATTATTTTTCATTGATTCTACTACTGCAATGTCAAAACCCGGGACATCAGTAGGTCTGTATAAGAAGGCTAAGTAATAAAAATTTGGTGGTAGTGGGTACTTAAAGCTGTATGTCATTGCATTTTCGTTGTATTGAAAAAAGAAGAAACTGTTTATATCAAAGACTAAAAGGGGACTAATGGACATTACTAGAGTAAGGCACTAAAATTCCCCCGAGCTACTTTTTTGTAGTGCCTTCACTCTTAAATCTGTCCGACCCATTCTCTCCAATCTATATACGCTTTCATTTTCTCTTGTGTGAAATAAGCTATAGTCCCTTGACAAATTTTCATACCCACGCAGATCACAATGATGCTCTTCTTCCATCGCACTGTTATGAACTGTAGCATGTGGCTATCTTTAACTGTTGAATTAGACCATATAGCATCATTGATATTCTCCAAGCCCTTGCCAATGACATGGCTATCGTGTGTGTGTGGCCAAACTGAGTTCAGATTCTTGCTCAAACACTAACCAGTTTTGAGACCTTGTACGGCAATAATAAAAGAATACTCATAACAATAGCTCCATTTATTGAATACTTGTTCTGTGACCACTCTGGTGATAAGTGCTTTATAAACATTCTTTTAATTCTTACTGTAGCACCATGTGGCAAATATTATTGGATTCACTTCAAATTCCCTTCTCTTAGAAAGAAACTGAGTATCAGAAGGATTATGAAACATGGACAGGTTCACACACAACTAGTGAATGTCATAGCTGGGATTCTTAACCCAGTTCTTTTTAATTCCAATGCTCATGATCTGAAAAACTATTGCGTCAATAAAATCTACAAGTAATGTAAACTTCCTTTGATCCAGTTTCCTCCTTTATAAGATGGGATATGCACTGTGTTAATAGAGTACCTGGCATGCAGTCGGTGTTCAAAATTGATAATTTTTCATTTTTAGTAAGAATCATTGGGCTTAGAAATGAAGTTGACTGACCATGATAAATACATTAGTACACTGATTAAACCATTTGACTAATATCAGGTTATCCATTCCATTCAAGGAGAATAAAATGCAAATTCTCTACATATTTCCTGGGAATAAATAATGCTACAAATTTTATCGTCCTCCTCAGCCCATCATTCCACTTATCTAATCTAATTCTTCACATTGTAAGGAAATTATTCCCTGTGGATAGAAAAGCGCAAGTCATCTAGAATTAAGCATTTTCACTGAACAGAAACAGTTTTACTTACAGAGCCCATACAGCAGTTCTGCCTGTCCTTCTCAGGCTGACTCGGAAGGCTGAGCAGGCTTTAAATTCCAGTAGAGGGCTGAGCTTATAAAAGGACTTATTCCAGCCTCGTTGCAGACAGGCACAGAGCTAAGAGGCCAATTCCTGGTGGTGGTGCTAACTCACTGTGTCTCCAGGGTAGATGGAGGGTCCCAGAAGACTTCTTTTGCCTCCTACAGTCTTTTTTATTTGTCCCATTATGCAATTACTTATGTGGCTATGTGCTTTATAGGCTGATGTAGCTTTTTGTTCGTGTCCCATTTTACTGAAGAGCTTTTTTCTTTAGCAGCTTTATTGAGATATAATTCACATACTATAAAATTCAACCATTTATGATAATAGTTTTTAGTAAAGTCACAGAGTTGTGTAAAAACCATCATCACAATCTAATTCTGGAAGATTTTCAGCACCCCAGAAAGAAACCACGTAACTATTAGCAGACACTCTGAAGAGGATTTTAAAAAAAATGAAATGCTATACCAACTTGCTAAAAGGCATCTCCTGTTATAACTGTGAGTCACACCCTACCCCATAACTCTGTCATTACTCATGGCAGTACTGTTTCATTAGCCTACCTGTGATTCTTAGCAGCAGCAGCCTCTCTCTTACAACCCGGAAAAGTAACTCACTTAACATCTGTGTACATATCCAGTAAATATTTCATAAGAATGTCCTATATTCCAAACATCACACTATATGTTGGAGATTGAAGGAAAAAAAAAAGAACATAACGTAGTTCTTACAGTCCAGGATTTTACTGTAGAAAACAGACAGGTCAAGCAATAATGACATGTTAGTCAATGACAAGGTTATCTTGGAGGCATGAAACAA
The DNA here is from genome assembly GCA_028533085.1 of Varecia variegata. NCBI lineage: Eukaryota > Metazoa > Chordata > Mammalia > Primates > Lemuridae > Varecia > Varecia variegata. The sequence continues at coordinate 139,481,033 of CM052438.1, read as the reverse complement.
GTGCCTGGTAAATGTAGTGGGTAAAAATCTTGGTCCACAACTTAGGTGTTCAGAAAATACAATTTTATTGACTTTTTCATAATTTGACCTATTTTCTATTTTTAAGTCCCAGCCCACTAGGCAAAAGAAAATTAATCACAATAATTTGGGGTTCTTCCTGCTTATGTTCAAATCTTGATTATCTTGTATTATACCAAGAAATTGGGGTAGGTGGGTGATGGATTTGGCCAGTGATATCATCTGATGTGAGGTTACTATTGCTCTTGTTAGTCTTTAGTAAATAGTATGCATAAGTTGCTATAGATCACACATCTCTCCTTATGGCCTCTTTAGATCCTCAGATATTCCCAACATTCCTGGACTGCTCTTGGGCCTATGGGTCTTTGAGTCATCATTGATTGCTGTCTCTTACACCCTGCCTTCAATCCATCAGCAAATCTTGGCAATATCTTTGAAAATATAACCAGAATTTGATCATTCCTCATTATCTTCAAAAATGCCACCTTTATCTAAGTCATAATTATCTCTCACTTAATTTCAGTAGTTTCCTAATGATTCTCCCTGCTTCTATTCTCTTCTCCTCCCACCAAGTCCATTTCACCACTGAAAATGTCATGGCCTGGGATAGTTCGTTCTTCATACTGTAACAAAAACAATAGACAACAACAACGTTTTATTGTGCATTTTATATCCGAGATCCTATGCTAAGTGTTTGTGGTAGACAGAATAATGGCCTCCAAAGATGTCCACATGTTAATGCCTGGAAACTGGGAATATCTTACCTTACATGACAAAAGGGACTTTGCAGATTTGGCTAAAGACCTTGAGATGGGGAGATTAACTGGGTTAGCTGGGTGGGTCCAATCTATTCACATGAGTCCTTAAAAGTGAAGAACCAGATAGAAGACAGCATGAGAATGATTTGAACCACTGTTGCTGGCTTTGAAGATGGCAGAAGAAGGCCACAAGCCAAGGAATGTGAGTAACCTCCAGAAGGAGAAAAGAAAAAGAGATTTATTTTCCCCTAGACTTTCTATAAAGGAATGCAAATTTTTACCTACACAACTCTAAGATAATATATCTGGTAGAATAATCTGTTATTAGTGATTTATGCAGCTACTAAGGACTAAAGGGTTTAAGTAACTTACTTAGGTCTCTCAGTTAATAAGTGGAATAACCAATATTTAAAGACTGGGCTATTTGAAACTCTTTCAGTTTTTAAAACTCATTCTCTAAAAAGTCTTCATATAACCATCCTTCCACTACTACTTCCAATTCAAATCATCTAAATTAAAGAGCATGCATGCATGCTTATGTGCCAGAATGAATGTTAACAGGTTGTCACTTGTGTATGCTTATATTTTGCAAAATTGTTTTACTATTGTGTCTCTTCACAGTGAACTTCTCAAGACCTTTGAAAACATTTTCTCTACCAGGTTGGGCAAATTCTAAAGCTGTGACTCCTTTCCCATCAGTCTCAGAAACCACTATGGAACGCTAGAACGGTCATATTTATGTTTCCTATGGCTGAAAGAATGTTACTCTTCTCTCACAGCAGTAGAGTTACTATAGTGGTATTATGTAAATTCTGTGCCAGAGGTTAGCACATGCACATGGAACTGGTGTGCGCACTGGTCAAAGCACTGATACACAAACTGCTACAGATACTTCAAAATATGACCCTTCTCACTGCCCTACTCTTATGCTAGCCCAACAGAACAGTAGCTGGTAATTTAATTAAACTGCCTGAAAGTCTGAGCATAATGTTCCTCCATAAAATTACATAGCAACATACCTTATTAATACATCAATATAAACACCATTTAATCCCGGAAACATATTATAGTCTGTGACGTCATTGGATTTCATATTAATGTTTCTGAGTTTTGGTAATTCAAACAGGAAGGGCCCAGTTGGACACAAGAAAACTGTACTGTAGGGACTTGCAATAAATCTTATTTATTGAATGTCAACATTTTACTACAGTAAACAGGGAAATATTCTTGCCTATCGAATCAGCAAATATATTTTAAAACTTATAATACACAGTGTTGTGTTGCTGTGTTACAGTGGACTAAGCATTGTTTTACAATGTTTGCATGAACTTTCTGGAAGTGGATTTTACAGCATGTTATTGTCTTAAGATTGCCATAATATTCCATTTCTAAAATTTATTGAAAGGAAAATATTAGAGATACAAGCCACATTTTAGGTACAGGGGCATTTATTGTAGCATTATTTACCATAGTTAAGATACAGCTAAAATTTTTCAATGATACAGAATATATAAAGTATTTATATTCAGTCCTGGGATGTTGTGCAGCCTTTAAGATTCATGCATGTAGAAGCTCATGTGGATAGTCATGCTGGATCAGGGAACAGGAAAGCCGGTTTCAGGGCTGAGAGTCTGACAAGGCAGCAAACAGTGCAGGTTCTGAATGAAACAGAGTTTAATGCAACAGCTAGAGGCCAGAGGCAAATCAGGTAATCTAGGGTTAATGCATCCAAATTGTAGAAATAGACTTAAAAGCAAGCAAACAATAACAAGAGAAAAAAAAAAAAAACCTGACTCTTACATGCTATAGTTTGGATTTATGTCTCAAATTTCATGTGTTAGAAACTTAATACTCAAATTCATATGTTGATTAGAGGTGAGGCCTTTGGGAGGCAATTGGGATTAGGTAACATCATCTGGTTAGGGCCCCCATGATGCTATTGGTGGCTTTATAAGAAGAGAAGATACATACATGATGTCACCCTCTTTCCATGTGGTGCCTTTCACCATGTCATGATGCAGCAGGAAGGCCCTAGCCAAATGCTGGCACTATGCTCCTAAACTTCCCAGTCTCCAGAACTGTGAGCTAAATAAACTTCTTTATAAATCACTCAGTTTTTGATATTCTGTTATAGCAACAGAAAATGGACTAAGACAGTGCATCATTTTTTTTTCTGTTTAGACTACTGTTTAAAAAAAAATATTAAGGCCCTACATCATCTACTGACCTTCCATGGTCTGATGAGAGCCTCAATCACCTCTTTTCCTGGGTCCGGCCATGTTAAATTATTAGCAGTTTTCTTACCCTGTTGATTTAGCCAACACTGACCATTCAATAGTGTTTATAGAAATGTAGCTCATCCTTACCTCACCCTAAGATTTTCTTCTGGCTGTTCTTATTACTGCTATTTTTTCCTTTACTTTCTGCCCCCACTGTGTCTTGTACATGCTTCCATTAAAGTTCTTAATCCATTTATTATTACAAAAGTATTATATACACATTATATATCTGGTATCGAACAAGACTCTGAGGGCATAACAGTGAACACAATACACATCACCCCATATATTACAGAGTTTGAAGTCTAGTGGGGGATACAAATAAGTACATGGGAAACCAAAATACTATGGGTGGGATGGGCATAGTGATTCATACCTACAATCCCAGCACTTTGGGTGGCTATGGTGGGAGGATTGTTTGAGCCCAGGTGTCCAAGACCAGCCTGGGCAATATAGTTAGACCTTGTCTCTACGAAAAAAGAAAAAAAAAATTAGCCAAAAACATGATGTCACATACCTGTAGTCCTTGTTACTCATGAGGCTGAGTCAGGAGGATTGCTTGAGCCCAGGAATTCAAGGCTGCAGTGAGCTATGCTTGCACCACTGCACTCCAGCCTGGGCAACAAAGCAAGATACTATCTCCAAAAAAAAAAAAATCATCCTATAATTACTCTGAAAGGGCTTTCAACAGAGATCTTTGCTATTGAAGGACCAATGAATGATCTCAGCATCACCTGGGAGCTTGTTGGAAATGAAAAAAAAAATTAAGTCTACTGAATCCTAATCTACATTTTTACAAGATACCTAGGGTAATCACATGACATTCAAATTTGAGAAGCACCAATATAGAGCACATAGGTGTTCAGACAACTTAGCCTACGTGGTCAAGGGAGGCAAATCGAACATAATTGCTAGAGTGAGACCTTGAGGAAATGAGAAGGACTTTCCCAGGAAAGCTAGTAACGAGGGCAGGAGAGTAGAGAGTAGGGTGAGGAGATGATAGAAGGTTGAGGAAATGCTTCAGGCACAGCTAATAGCTGTGGTGTTTTATCTGATTGGAAGGCTGAGTACCATGTTATGGCACTGAAAAGTAAGGGAACTAAAAAGAACAATAAAAAAAAAAGTATAAAAATACCACCAAAATTCAGCTTTTATTTTCATCTACAATTTGCAAATCAGAAAATTTAGGAAGAAAGCTATTATAATTTTAATATTAATAAAAAATAAAGTCAGTCTTGAATTGTGTTTTAAGCAGAATTGGGGGATCAGAAAACACCTTAAAATAATAAAAAAAAAAGAAAACACCTTAATAGTGCCTTGGAGAACAGAATGAGTGAAGGCTCAGGGGTGAGCCAAAACATGCCACGTTCTGGGAACTGGAAATGGGTTCAGTATGGCTGAAGCAGAGAGTGAAACACAATGTTTCTTCACGGGGAGTAGCAAGGTCAGATTCCTGAGGACATTGGGAAGCCAAAGAATTGAAAGCAGGGTAATGTCCTGATCCGATTTATCTCCCTATAAAGGTTTTCTTATCTATCAGAAGTGTGAGCGCCTGGAGGGTAGATACTACACCTTTTCGTCTCAATGTCCGTAACATAGTAGTATCTGATACATACTAGGCACTAAATGATAATTTACTAAAATTGCTATATTAATGAAAAACAGTAATAGCCATGATAAATAATAACACTAAATTAATTAATGTTTTGAATGAATGCAACATATACTGTGCTAAGACCTTTCTATAGATTAATATTAGGTCATCTTATTTATTTTACAAAATAAGCCTATAAAGCAGTATAACTTTTGTCCCCATGTTAAAACAAACAGAGGTGGGGTAGTTATATAGTTAGCCCAAAGTCACCCAACCGGTCACAGAGCTGAGCTTTGGACCAAGGCTATCTGGTTCCAAATACTTAGAGATGAACCAATGCGACTCTTGATGGAGAGGTAGATGCAGGAAAAGTATTTAAAATATTTAAGTCCTGGGACAGGCCAGTTAGAACAGACACTCAAACAGTCAAAATAAGCACTGATCAGTAAGTCCTTTATCTGTGTATCCACCGATTATTAGGCCTTGGCTGATGAACTGTTTAAATCATTTAAAACGATTTGCACTAAAAAGTAACTCAAGGTTCTGCAAACACATCCCATTTCTGGCAGCTGCGTGCAGGAGGTCAGTCTGCACATGTCTGTGAGCATAGACCAGTGCTCCTCAGATGGGAATCCTTAGTGTGGACAGCACGATTTTCACGTTTATATCCCTGTGACAGTCTGGGCATCTGCTTTTGCTTCTATATCTTGGAAGCTTCTATCTAAATTGTGCATCCTTCCTGTGGAGTCTCATTTATTTTGTGGCACATTTATCCAGGACTGTGAAAATGTTTCCCGCATTTGTTGAAGTGCTTTCAGGGGAAATACTATGTTTCTATTAGTCCAGAAGATAACCCAAAAAGGGAGCATATTTTCTCAGGTTCTTGATGAACTCCTGGAAAGAAATGAACCTTTTTAGATTTTCCCACGGATCTATAAGCTTGTGACGTAAGAAAAAAAATTAAACAGGAAAAATAAGGTATGTGCTCGGTAGCTACTCTAATGGAAAGTTACCTCATCCTCTTCTTCCATATAGCAGGCCTTTGCAAGGTAACGTCCTTCTAACACAGCTTCTTATGCCAAGAAGCATGTTTAATAAGCTATTGTTCTTGAAACTTACCAACCCTTCCAGCTTACCGCTCATTGTCAAAGGCTGTATTAATGGAAAGGCTGAAGGCCACTTCTGTGTGTCCACAGCTGCCTGCCAAACATGGTTAATTCTCCACCACAGTGATAAACACACTGGTAGCAGTTTAAGGACAGTTATCAGAGCAGCCTAGTATCTCCATAAACTAGCAAGGAACACACAAGGCACTCATAAAATTCTGTAGTGTCCCTTTAGTCACTTCCTCTTAAGCTGTCATTTTAGGTTAGCAACAGCTCCCAGGATATTCAGGATCCCCAGGGAAGGGTATGGGCTCCGAGGCAGGTGACCAGTGCACTAGGCTCAGTGAATGCAGTTACTCAGCAACCCCCTTCCTATCTGAGTTCTGTGTCTTAGCATTGCTGTGAAACTGGCAAATGACAGCTGAGCAAATTCAGCTGTTAATGATCAATTAACACCACTTTTCCCTTACTCTGGTCCGATGCAAAGGTTAGTTCCACAGTTGATTGGGGTCAAATTGCTCTTGAATGAAAACTGAAATTGCTATTCATCTATGGAACTCTCTTTTGGGGAAGTAAGAGTGAAGAGGGACTGAAAAGATAATTACCTCTAGAATCTGTTACTTGGAGCACAAAGGGTTAGCAGGGCACAGCTGTACAGAGTTCTCCCCTAGGAATTTGTTTTTCTGCTAGGGAAATGTCTCTTACCAGACCGCTTCTGGGCTTCTTATAAAAGCTCTCTTTCTCAAATCCGATAGCTGCCCCATTTCTGAGTTTTCTCCCTATGTGTTCTTCTGGCAAAAGTGGACCTCTTTGTCAGGGGCAGGACTGATCCCCCAGCTTTAGTACAGGATCTTTCTGCAAGTAAGTTTGTGAGCTTGAGATAATCTTCTCTCTCTCTCTCTCTGATTCTATTGCCTTGGATGACCTTTCAAGTGGCAAGGGGCAGGATCAAATGACCTCATTTTCCAGACCCCCAAATTTTTCTGTGCACAAGGTTAGTATTTTCGGGCATGAAAGACTTTTACAAATACATCAGGCATTGTATTATATAATCTTCAGATAGTTTATAAAACCAACACGGAATAGATCAGAGTAATTTGGTGACCGTGAACTCCGTAGTATATATTTTAACAATTCATTTATCATGCCAATTTAAATAGATTGAGATCATTGTGTTTTCCTGGGAGTCATTGTTACCTTAGTGGTCATGCCTCTTCAATTTCATTAAAAGATGTTTCTTTTGTCTTTTATTAACTGCTGCCATTTCCCAGGGCTCTTTCCTCAGACTTCTTTTCCCTTAGATTTATTACTCCAAGATATTGATATTTTCATTGCTCCTGTGACTTCAACCACAAACACCCGTTTCACAACTTGCAAGCCTTATTATCAGGGCAGGATTCACTTTCCCTGGGATGCAGATGTAGGTACATGACTCAATTCTTGTACGAAAAGTCACAGGTGAAAAAGTGAGGCTGGCCCTCCAACTGAGTCCAAGGGCTGACTCCAAAATGCATATATTTTGCTTTGTTTTGTATTGCCTGTCAATTCGAATTGTCCAGTCATTATCATTTTTTAAAGCGAGTACTCAAAGGGGCTTCCTGTATTGAACATTTTTCTCTTTTCCTCTCCTCAAATGCCTAGAGAAATGCCCTCTTGAACACACCTTCTTCTGTAACCAATTATTCTCATCCAAGTCTAAGCTTTTGCCTGTTAATTCATGCGTTGTAATGAAGGTAACCAAATTAACTTATACTCAAATATTTTCTTTCCCAGAGTCATGTACAGGCCTTCTGAAAATACCAGATCTAATTCTAACTCTATCCATTGCATACAATGGCATTTTGTAAGTATTTAAATATTTCTTGAGTAAATACATGCTTGAACGAAAAAAAGGGGAACACACATACATTAAAAACCAAGCATTCTTCCTGTGGATAAAGATTCTGTGTTAGAAAATTTAGGACAAGAGCCAATATAGAGCAACTTCTTCAACCCTATAGATGCATGGATCTGGGCAAGTGTACATTCATATCTCCAAACAGAGGAGCGAGATCCCCCCTCAGCCAATGCTTTCTCAATACCTTTCTGCGAAAGTGAAAAATCAAGAAACTTGCTCAGATAACTCTGCTCCAATTATTATCCATGAGCTTCCAACGAGTTCCTTTGTTTGTGATGAGGTTACCTTTAAGCCATCTTTCTTCAGGTGGAATTTCCCTTAAATATAATCAGTTAGTTTCTCAACTACCACCTGGATAAACAAACTTTTTTCCTACTATCACCCACTGTGGTCTATTTGTATAGATTTAATTGGTTCTTTCCTAGTATTTAGTTTTATTTTATCGACAGCTGTTGAGTATTTATTCAATCAGAAACATTTTACTAGAAAATATTTAATATTATCTTATTCTCCTATTTTTTAATGGGCCCCAGGGTTTTCTCTTTGGAAACTGAGAAGTGAAGAAAAGCAGGGTGAATTGCCTGTTGTTTTGCTTATGGTTGTCCAGAAATATCCTGTCTGCCCATGTACGTAAAGTCATAGAACTGGAAAATATTTTCCATTATTGAATCTATCTCCTCTTTTATGTACGTGCATGTAAATATGTTGAAGCCTAGTTGTAACAGAATGGGAATCTTGCTAAAACCAGGTTTCTTCACACAATTTAATGCTTTGTGTCTCTCCCAAGTTCACCCAAGATAAAATCTAAGAAAACAGTGACAGACTATGCAATTCCATTGAAGAATAGGACATGGTTCTCCAGTAATCCTAAACTGTATGATATGTAGAACAGTGTAAAAATATTTTTCTTCCCTATTATTATAGGACATGGTTCTTTCCCCAAGAAAATATGCTTCCGTCAATTATTATCCCATCATCCTTCAACCAGAGCGTTTTGCACCCTGCGGTCTTCTTTCTCACTGGCATCCCTGGCCTTGAAACCTCTCACGCCTGGATCTCCATCCCCTTCTGTTGCCTCTATGCCATTGCTATCTCTGGGAATGGCATGATTCTCTTTGTCATCATCACTGAGACAAGCCTCCATGAACCCATGTACTATTTCCTCTCCATGCTGTCCTTCACGGACCTAGGTCTGTGTCTTTCTACATTGGTCACCATGCTGGGTATTTTCTGGTTCAATGCTCCAGAAATCAGCTTTGATGCCTGCATTGGCCAAATGTTTTTTATCCATGGCTTCACATTCATGGAGTCCTCAGTCCTCCTGGCAATGGCCTTTGACCGCTTCATTGCCATCTGTAACCCACTGAGATATGCCACAATCTTAACCAATTCACGGATCATCAAAGTGGGCTTTGCAGTCGTTATTAGGGGGACCGTGGCTCTAGTGCCCTTACTCTTGCTCCTCAAGCGTCTGTCCTTCTGCCACAGCCATGTGCTTCACCACTCCTACTGCTTCCACCCTGATGTGATGAAGCTCTCATGCACAGACACCAGGATCAATAGTGCATTTGGCCTGGCCATTGTCATCTCTACTGCTGGCTTGGACTCTGTCTTGATTCTCCTCTCCTATGTTCTGATCATCCGCTCTGTGCTCTCTATCGCCTCCCCAGAGGAGCGGAAAAAGGCTTTTGGTACCTGCGTTTCCCACATCAGTGCTGTTGCCATCTTCTACATTCCCATGATCAGCTTGTCACTGGTGCACAGATTTGGGAAGCATGCCCCTCCCCTCGTGCACACACTCATTGCCAATGTTTATCTGCTCATCCCTCCTGTAATGAATCCCATAATCTACAGTGTGAAGACCAAGCAAATTCGCAAGGCTGTGCTGAAAGTATTTTGTTCTAAGCTAATTTAGGAAAGTTTGGGACTACTTCTTTCTGAAGTCTTCCCTGAACCATGTTTGATCATTCAGTCCTGTGAGTTATTATTATTCTTTGAAAAAGCCTGTCTGTACATGATTTCTATTCTGATGATCCACTAACCTACTATTTACACAGTTCTAGACTGGTTTCTTTGAAGGCAGGGACTATGTCTTGTGTACATCTGACCCTAACATGAATACAGAAGTTGGCACAGTATGGGACCATGGTTAAAATATGTCTGCAAGCATGGGCAAATAAAGTCATACTTTGGAGTCTAGACAGTCTCACTGCCTCTAGGGTAAGTGGCTCTCCAAGTTATGTCTCATACAATATAGATGAGTAGGAAATGTCTAAGTTTCAGTAATTCTTAGGGTTTGGTAAGGATTATTATTCCCCAAACTAGATTATTCATGGATGAAGAATAAGAATAAGCACAATAAACAAGAAGAAATTTGAATAAAAAGAGTACTTCTAAATTCTCAAAAGAGTCCTTGGGGTCACTTTGTCAAATGCATTAATATTTTAGTTATACAAGACCTAGTTATTTGTCCTCTAAATATGTGTACAAAGAGGAAAAATGGGCAAGAATGTAAAGATGTATTGTGATGTTCAACACATCTTTATACCTCACAATGATAATTTGGAAACTGCTTGAACAATTACTTTAGAGTATTGATTAAATAAAATATGAAATACAAGACAATAAGTTAAATACTGACACAGATGTAAATGATATATTGTTAAAAGAAAAGATAGATTACTACACAGAGAACTTATCACTGTTTGTGTACATATTTCATGTGAATATATATATATGCACATATGCATGACAAAGGTATATATAGACACATCCCAAATGTTAAAAGTTCTTATCTTTGAATAGTTGGATATTGCTTTATTTATATTTTCTTTATACTTTTATAAATATTTTATAAATTCTCAATACGGAAGTTTTTAAAAGACTTTTCAGACAATGATGTAATCAATTTGCACTTAACACCTCCCCCAAATAAACACAACTTTTTCTGCTCTTCGTCTTCCACTGGATCTTTATTCCCATGAGCCTTCACAAATCTGGCTTCACTGGATACACAATCACGTGACACTGGGACACAATACACAGCCCACTGGATACACAATCACGTGACATCCACTTTCCGTTTGCGTCCATCACTGTTCTCAATGTGGTCTAGTGCCAGTGCATCAGAACCACTTGGTATTCTTTTTAAAAGTGCAGATTCCTCAGTTACACTCAGGAATTACTTAATCAGAAATCCTCGAGATGGAATCTGCAAATTTGCACTTTAATCAGACATCTACAGTTTATCATGCATGCTAGAGTCACACTCTTCTGGGGTCTATCCACTTCTGGGGATAATATCCACTTCTGAAAAATGCCATGAATGTTTTGACTCTAGGTATTCATTACTTTGCTCTTTCTGACTGAAATATCCCTCCCCTTTCTTTTCCTGCTTGTTCCTTTTTTCTGTATTCTTTCAGGTGCCATTAATAAATCTTTGGTAGTCAGGTCTTTCTTCCGCTACTGACCTGAAACTCTTTGAATGAGGATTGATATATCTTGCCCAGACCCAAACACAGAGCTTTATTAATGATAGTTATTTAATATATGCTTATTTAATTAAATGTATTTGTACATAACTTTATATATATTCTTATATATTTCAAGCATCTTCATTTTGGCAAACAGTGCAGGAGGTCTTAGGGATAAAGCTATGACCAATGAAGATGCAGACTTCATTTTTGAGGGATTTACACTCTGATTCAACATGTATAAATTGAAACAATATTTTAAACCAGTTGTTTTTTTTTATTTTTTATTTTTTTTATTTCAGCTTATTATGGGGGTACAAAAGTTCTGGTTAGATATATTGCCCATGCCCCTCCCATCCCCCCAAGTCCGAGCTTCAAGCGTGTCCATTCCCCAGACGGTGCACATCGCACTCATCATGTAGGTATACACCCATCCATCCCCCCACCCCCCACCTCTGTCCGACACTCAATTGGTTAAACTAGTTGTTTCTTATGAATAATCTACTATGTACAAAACATTATACCAGATGCAAGAGGAGTCATAGATAGTAGTCTCTTGCTTTCCCAGGAAGAGCCTGAACTAATGGGAAAATAATAACCCTAGGAAATACTTAGCCAGATAAGGAAAATACGGGTCTTAGAAATTTACTGTTTAATAGAGAAGATATAATAGCATTCATTTCTAAGTAATAGAAGTATAAACATAAATGATTTAGATTCATGGAGGGTCAGGAAAAGTTTTGAAAAAAGAAGAATTTTGAAGATGGGCAACCATATTTTGGGGTATGTTTTAAAATAAATGTACTAGAGAATGTTCTTGTGAAAGCAACGATTTTCACTC